>JABBOT010000006.1:21753241-22187281 GCA_016165875.1 Acanthopleura granulata | reverse complement strand
GAACACTGTGCCATAGGATAGGAGGTCAGTTGTTTGAAGTAAGATTTTAGAATTTTGAATCGCTAATCAAGTTGTTGATTGTTGAACGTGACCAGGTATGGGTTCAAATATAGGACCGGGGCAGCGAATTTTTAGATTCCCACGTGCCCATACTTGATGAAGTCTTGGTGCCCTTTGTGGAATCTCGTTATATTATATAATGTGACAATTTTTTTGCGAGAGGACGCCACCATACATGAGCTGAACTTGAACTCACAGCGATCGTATTGTTAAGAGGCACCTGGATCATGACGCTGCACTAGCGCTCTGATTCCCTCGGCCACGGAGGCGCCCGGCGGACTGATAACATGGTTAAAAAACACACACTTTACTGTATAAACCGTGCTGTGCAGATTGATGATGGTGAGGATGGTGGTTATATCAATGCGCCTGGTGCAGAGTTTGTAGGCCGATTCTCGCTGGAGCTCTGCGCTCTAATTTGTTGACGGATCGAGCGCAGTGATATTTGGGCTGGCAGATTCATGACTCCCTAATTCCTCTCATTACTGTCTGCATTTGGCTAATCACACCTTGTGGGTCAGTGTAGAGGAAAGGCCAGTCGAGGTACCGTCAGAAATCACAGGCATTGAATTGTGACAGTAGAGTGCCAAAACCCAAATAACCAAAGGGTTCATCTGTAACACAGCGGCCCAATGACCTGCACTCTTCCGTTCAGCTTTGCTGCTTTTGTACATATATTGACATTAGCAGTTGCACAAATATTGACAATAAATACAACAAACAGCTAAGTTCATCAAAATCCCATAGATACAGAGCTGTAAAACGTTGATTTTTTATGTAGAGTTTTAAGGAAAGAAACCTTCCCAGTGTCTACGTGGTTGTATTCCAGCATTACATTCGAACTTTCCTTCCTATGAGGGATATACACTGATCACTATCCCTAACTGGACCGAAAGTTGGAAAACACATGTTGTGTGTTTAGTTGTGTCTTGTTATTCATTACTTCTCTTTTCTTTCTTTGTCTTTTGTTATATATATATATAGATATATAAGTATTCATGTATTTCGGTGATAAGAAGTATTGCCTGTAAATGTTAGAACCATCCTTTAACTGGAAACATCTTTTTAATATAATTGAAATATTTTGGCCTCGTAAAGCTCTAAGGAAACAAATGAGAAAATGGCACACACATGGTACACGACCGCTTTGGGTTTCTTCTGTCTTCGTCGTCAATGTTGGAATGTTTTCTTAAGTTCATGGGTTTAAGGGATGCTTAAGTTGTCAATGTCTCAATGTTGCTTTTAGTTCGTGGATTTAAGAGGTGCTGAAGTTGCCATTGTCTCAGTGTTGCCTTTAGTTCATGGGTTTAAGGTGTGTTTAAGTTGCCATTGTCGGAATGTTGCTTTCAGTTCATGAGTTTAAGGAGTTCTTAAGTTGCCATTGTTGGAAGGAGCTTAAGGGGTGCTTAATAAGATTTCATAGTATTCAAAGAAAAGGCCTTTCTGTTCTGACGTCAGTGTAATTTATGTTGGAGGCAGCAGAGCGCCCTGCAGGATAAACCTTGCAGTTCAAACCTATGAGAAGAATAAGTCAGATTTAAAAGATCTCAAACAAATAAAACAGGTTTCGGGTACACACAGGTCATATCTTTAATTTGCACATCCCAACATGCCCCCCAAAGTAGAGTAAACTTAACATAGGTCCTAACCCGTTGGAAAGAAGAGTATGTATGTACGTATGTATGCTTGAGTTTTTACGTCGTACTTAACAATTTTTGTCGCGGGTCAAGTCCATGCCGCCAAAGCGCTGCCGCCACTGGAACATCATGCCGAAGACACCAGACATGACACCCCACCCGGTCACATTATACTGACACCTGGTCGATCTGTCCTCCTTCCTGATTTCTAAGTGCTGAGCCCTCAGCGAGGCGGCAACAGGTACCATTTTTAAAGTCTTTGGTATGGCCCGATCCGTGATTGATCCCGGATCTCCGGACCTCGAGACAGGCGGTCTAACCACCAGGCCACCGAGACGGCCGTTAGGTACAAAAGAGCAACATTTTAAAAAATACGATGAACAGAATAGTGACTTTTTAGATCGCCTCCTCATTCGGGATAATGTTCCAGTTTGTAATACCAGTATACAAAAACGCTGTAGAAAGTGTAGTTTTGTTTACGTTCATTACCTGGAGGCTGATAGGTATGTGTGACTTATTAGTTCTGGCGTCAGGTCGTCTAGACATATGATCCCAGTCGCACAGCAGTGCCAGTTATAGATCTCACCAAAGGGGGTAAAAACTCACCCAGGTCAAACAAGTACATGTATCAAGTATGCAGTCTCACCTATCCAATTAAGAGACATAAGTGTTATGGCACCAAGGGCACGAGCAAGCAAAAGCGGAACAGTAAAATAACACCTAACTATGAACCGCCATGTGATTGACGATCATTACGCAGCTATATAGATGTGAAATAACGTTAGTTGACATTTATGTGATTCCCTCCAAGGTTGTACGCGGGACGATCTGCCAGCAATCTGTGGATGGTCGTGGGTTTCCCCCCGGACTCTGGTCGATTTCGTCGCGCCATAATGCTAGCCAACATCAGATAAGTGAAATATGCTTGAATGCGGTGTAAAACACCAATGAAATGAAAAAAAAAGACCTAGTTATCTCCCTTTATGTGTTGCATTAATATAAATTATCCACCATGGGCGTCGGGCGATGACTCTAGTATTAAGTCAAGCTTGAGTCTTAATACCAGTGTCATCGTAATTCCCCCCCCCTCCCACCAAATATCAAGTAAATACAGCGGTTAATGCTAAACACACTGGTGAATAACCAAATCCACATCAACATGTGAAATCATGGTTTTTACATATAACACCTGTAAATGTATATGGCAAATATAAGAGTAAGCCCAGAACAGCTAGCGTGCGTACGTTACCGTAGCGCCCATAGAAGTCCACAGGGACAATTTCACTGCAAATAACAGCTCGAACCTTACCTTACATTTGGTGTGAGAAGATTCCTTAAAGTAGAAGACTGGGGAATTACATGGCAATTTGTGGTAAAAGCGTATGGATTGAAGGTTTAAAAACGATCTCCAATTTTCTTTTTTGTTGTTATTGTTTTTTAGTTCCGAGGCAACAAATTTTAAGGTAGGTCAGAAGACACACGCAATCGGAAATAATAAACACCTTCTTGTAAAATGGGACGTTAACTGTGAAAATAGTCACCATGAAATTTTGATCAATCAGAACGCAGGATAATGTAAAGCGCGATCAACGGATATGACGTGAATTGGGCCCTTAAACCATTACCATTCTACCTTTTCAAGGTATATAACACCCCTTGTATAGGCAATACGGATTCAAATTCAACTCGAATACTGATTGTTGGCTGCTGTCCATTGTTTTGTCAGTGCACAGACAACAAAACAGAGCAGATAGGATGGCACACTGTGCAGATTTTGGAATCCGACCTCTAGTCAGGTTACCTCACTAAGGGTTTTAGTGTAGTTCATGTAAATGTTTAAAAGTAAGTAACATAAGAATGTCAGACTTGATGATTAATAGTCCAAAGAATGTGGAATGTATATAATATATCGTGTCTCCTCGTGGCAGGGCGAATCCATGCCACCAGAGTGCTGCAAAACCATCACGTCGAAGACACCAGACATGACACCCCACCCAGTCACATTAAACTGGCACCGGGCTGACAAGCCCTGTTTCCTTGCTCTAATCTCTCAGCTTATGGCAGCCATAAGTGCCATTTTTATTTAAATTCTTTGGTATGACCCGTACCGGGATCGATCTCGAATCTCCCGACCCCGGGGAGTACTCTCTAATCACCAGGTCATCGAAATGGATAGGGATACTAAAGAGGCGCCTTTTTCGAACTGTCCACTTCTTCCGTTTACACGACTGTGTCTTACTCCTTTGTTGGTTTGCGTTGAGTTATGGAGTTACGGACACTGGATGTCCATTACTGTTGACATTTAGTATAAGAATGTCTGTTCTTGTGGTGCGTAGTTCATATAACCAACGTCCAGAGCATGGGAAGAAACCAGGGAATCGTTGCCTTGATGCTCCAGTGTACGCTCTGGCTCCAGTATCACGAAGCTGTGACGAGACTCAACCAAACTTTAAATAGCCTCAGCTTAATTCCTGAAGCTACATGTAAACTTTAAGTTAAACGCTAATTTTCATTTTTATCATGAATGTCAAGGTCAGTTGTAGAATTGTAGCCATCAAAGTGAAAAAATCCTTACGGTGAGTCACAAATTCAGCGCTGTACACGTCTTCGATGTTGTGACTAAGTCTGGGCCGGGTGTCCTTGATCTTCCAATGAGGCGGGAGTAGAATTACATTTAGTATTGTTAAATCCAAAGGATGTGGTAAGCTATATATGATGACCCCATTGCATATGAGCAAATGGTCTGTTACCACAATAAACTCACTCGCTGGCTGAAAGTTTTTTTAACTTAAGTCAGGAATACAACGGTCTATATTGACAAGAGGCCGGATTTCACGGGTAACGTGTGACTATTTGCCGTTGCTGTTCTGGTTTTACTTTCTTTGCTGTATTATAGTTTTGTTAAACAGACCGCCATAATAATAATAAAAATATTCTTGGGTGTACCGTCAAATAACAACCAAATAAAAAGAAATGAACAGAAAATAACACAAACAGCTTCTACGGTTTTCAAATGTTCATTTATTAGCTACAGAAGGATTGCAGGAATACAGGCAAAGTCACGTGATAGTTGTTTGTCTCATGACCTGCCGGTGTTTGGCAGAATTCAAAATGGCATAAACAGTCAAACATGAGTTCATTCAACACTACAAACTCTCCATTCCTCACAAGAAGTCACACATGCGCCCAACAATACAGACTCGTACCTTTCCCTTCACTCGCCCATTAACCTTTGAAGTCCTGTGAATGAGATACTCTACTGACCTTTCTTAACGACTTTTGTGAATATCACTAGTTTGTTTTACACCTACACGAAGGGATTTTTCTTTCAATACGAAAGTTAACCGCTCGTCCGATTCATCCCCATATTTTAACTCCTTCATGGAAAGGTTATAAATTATGATGGTCAGTATAAAAGTGTAATTTTCGGATTGCTTAGCAACCACAACATCCAAGCCACTTGATACCTGATTCAGCATTTCTTAAGAATTCTTTGACTAGTTGTTTGATAAGGATTAATGCCTGATCGCTCAATGTTTTATTGGGATTCCACACACGTCTTTGCCATCTTCGAATAATCGGCCGTGTTTTCGGCGTCATTTTATCCAAGTGTAACACAACAAGGTATATCTTTCCGTTTACCTTAGGTTAAGGTAGGAAAAACTATCATTCGTTGCTATGACAATTCTATAGGCGTTAGACGGTGTGAGGTCATATTTCATTTCAGTTAACAAAGGTTTTTGCTACCGACTTTTCACTGATAAGAAATCCCTATTTCACTAACTGTTCCTTCAGAATAGTGTATCATGGAATCCATCACGTGACAAAGCATCACTGTCGCCCTTCGAGAAGCGCATACTATTGCTATCAAGCAAATTCTCAAAGCAATGTACGAGTCAAGGGCAAGGTACCGGTCTGATTTAAGTAACAGTTAACTTCACAGTATAACTATTCAGGATATAACAGAGATATCAACTACATATATGTACAATGATCCCGTCAGTTATTTTCTATACATATATTTGCATTTTTAAAAATCTTTAAACAGTACAATGGATAACACTCTAACATTGATAACCTACTTCAGCACATGTAAATTGATGCTATTTATACAAGATAGGGCATTTTCATTGCAGTTCATTCAAGCAGATCAGATATCATAATATTTCTGAGATATACCTTTAGCATAAGAATTATTTCACGACATGTTTTATTTTTACAGCATTTATAAGCGAAAGATGGTGCTTAATGTTCTGGCGAAGAATTCAAAACACAAGGTTAAGAACTCTTCAGATGTGAAGGAAAGAAACGTTGTTTCCATGGTGTGCCCTCACATTCACGTGTAATTTTTTAAAACCATATTCGTATGATGCGGTGGAGTGGGACATTAGACGAGATTATGTCTCCGCATGCCGTGTACATGTGGTTCTCCGGCCCCTTTGTCGAGTAGAGAGGAAGCAAGATAGCTGTCCGAGTGGCGTAGTCAGTATGCATGAGCAGAGCATGTTGCACTGGCATGACCAAGATAAACAAAAGCATATGATCAAGTATGCCTACGCTTATACATTACTTGGTTTGTGATCTGTTTCATTCTTCCCGTCCTAAGTTTAAAAAATATAATGAATGTGAACGCTAAGCCGGGAACATGGCTAACCAGAGCTAATACATGGCCGACTTCGACGACGGCCCATGCTTTAGCCAGGTTTTAACTTTTAACGTGTAGTTATCTGTTTCTTGAAACCAACTATACACCTTTAATATATCGATCAAATGTCACAGGCTCCTATAAAATGCACGAAATAGCAACGCGGGTTTGTTTGTAATGTGGCAAAGAAATCCCGGTCATGCGCACTGAAAATTACCTATCTGGCTCATTCCGAGGCTCTGTTGCTTTTGTTGTTCTCGGGGACCTGGAGTCAACAAAAGGTGGACTGTGGTCTTTCGTGTAGTCTGACATAAAGTTCACTGGACATCACTTGTCCCTTACCAATGTGATACATGTCAAAGGGGGGAAGCTTCGCCAATAACTTGCCAAAGGTCTGTGGTTTTCTTGGTGCCACCTTGTTGTAACTGAACAATGGGTACCTCATGAAACAGCAGTCAAATACACGCCAAAGTATATATGGAGTATGTTTAGGGTGTATAGACAAATGAAGTGCTTCGGATAAAATTTGTATGTAACAAAAACGACTTTTCTACCTTCCCTTCAGAAGACTTACGTTGATGTCACCCACCTGGAAAAAGCGAGCAGTGATCAATGTGCAGAGTCTGTACAATTATTATTCAATAACATCCGGTACATCGATCGAATCAAACCAAAATCTTTCCAGTCTTGGTTATGAAGTTATTTCAGTTCCTTTGTTTCTTATTGTATTATTTATTATAATTGAATATCTGGAATTATTTTCCCGTTGACGCATAAGCTTGTGAAAACGGGGGTGGTTGTCTCCTCGTGGTTAGGAACTCACTTTTCGTTTTCTTTTTTGTTATAAAAGTCACTTCCATTCTTTTGTAATTTTATCGCAACTGAATACAATGAATGTTTTATATTGACATACAGGTGAGGAAAACAAAGGTTATTTTTCTCCCCTTGTTTAGGGAATCGTTTTCGTCTTCTTTTTTCTCTTTTTTTTTTGAAAACGTTATAACACCTAGAAGGAGTTAAGTACAAATATACGGCAAACCGATCGTGCTTAAGAGTTCGAAACGAAGAAATACCAGCCATGACCTTGACATTTTGGGAATGTCACGGTATGATTTCCATCATTTTATCGAATCCATGGTATCTAGTATCATCAAATTTTAGTTTGAGTGGTTATATAGTGGTTCAGTGGTTCAGATGGTTCAGTGGTTCAGATGGTTCAGTGGTTCTGATGGTTCAGTGGTTCTGATGGTTCAGTGGTTCAGATGGTTCAGTGGTTCAGATGGTTCAGGTCCATTCAGCGGCTGACGCGTCAGTCTAGTTAATTTATATCCTACGCGAGGAATTCATTTGTGAAGGCCAAAGTGTTTTGTTCTTTATTTTTCTGCTGTAGAGACGATATAAATGACCAGAATGTCCATCCCACAAAATGACCTTAAACTATGCCTCAGATTTTACGATAAAACAAGTTGCTCAAAATTTTAACTTCTGAGACTATAAATATTCACTGCAATCATGGTTTCAATTTTAAGCTATAGCATTCTGGAAACGACTCGATGCCTCGCTGAATCTGATAGAAACATATGTTACTAAGAAGTTCTAACTCTGTTTTAGGACATTACGAGCACAATCCTATATTTGTATAGTTGTCTACAGTCGATATTTTTAGTTTACAGGAAGTATAAACAGAAACTAAATGGATTTTTGTGACAATTTTGTCTTTAGAGTCGACACGACAACTTACAGGGTGTAAACTAGGCATTATCAACGTCTCCACTCCCAGAATCTTTCTAAAACAAAAGCAACATTTTAATTGTTAGCATAGCTAATATTTCATGCATTTACGTTCGTTAGCGTAGCTAATACTTCACTTTATTCCCTCGTAAAATTGTGTAGAACATCTTGATGTTGTTGCCTTAAATGAGAATTACTTGGTATTTGAAGCAAACATTTATCACCTACAATTACTGGTCAATAATTCAACTGAAAATTATTCTTCAAATATCGGTATGTGGGTCGTCGGCCTGTCCGAAATGTAAACATGAAGTTCTACTATTTAGCCTCAGCTGTTTAGGCTAAAGGCCTTCCCCAAGTTTTACTGCACGTCACTTCATCGATGGGCAAGATACGCTCTCTCCATATTTTCACACAAAAGTTACGTCCCTTTGTCCCCTTCCATTCACTTAGCTCCCAACATGTCATCAATCCTCCACGGCATGCCCGCAAAACTTGCACACGAAGCGAACGCCATTTATTTTGCCGCCGTTCCGACTTACTGATTCAGTCGGCATTTCCCTTTTCACGTCCTTGCACTTGATAAGCGCCTTGTTGTCGCCATTATTCTCATAAACCCGCACGCGCGGTGGCTGCTGAGAATTGCCGTGATTCGGAACGCGCACGGTAACGGTTGTCGTACTGGAGCGGATCGGACGTCGTTCATTGTCGTGATCGTATTCATCACGTTCGTTCTCCTCGTCTTGAGCCAGACCACTGCTTCCGTCGCTTTCCACTGAACACTCGAAAATCTCCTCGATTTTGGAGTCCAGGGATCCCTGTTTGAAAGTACGGGGGTCCCGGCGAGTCGCCAGCATGTTGAAATCGAGGCTCTGCTGCTTGGAACTATCGCGCAGTTTTATCCGTCGCCTTGGTGACAGGCGTATCGGTCTTCCGTTCAGATCACTGGCTGTCAGCTGCTTGGCAAACTCGTAAATGACATCGTTGTTGTCAAAGATGGCGGCGAAGCTGCCGTTGATAAACTTCGGGGACATGGGGACGTTACTGAGTATTAAGCTCATGCCGTAGTCTTTCCGCTTCAGGCTCGGTTCTCTGCGCATGACCTTCAACTCGTTCTCCGTTTCCCTGGTTTCCTCAAACACTTCGTCCTCGTCAACGGATTGTTCCTCTTGGAACACCCGGGTCGCCGTGTCTTTGATGATCTTCCAGTCGCGTTCGATGTCGGTGTCCTTGGTGTACTGTGACGTCACCGTGAACCTGATAACGTATTTGCCTTTCAACGACGCGGGCACCATGTGTATTTTTCCAGACGAGTTTAACCGCTTCAACAAGGCCTCTGTCCACTCATTCTCTCCCTTAAATATAAACAGAGAATTCTTTGAGTCTGCTTAATGATTATTTTAATTACTTGCAAGGGAATTTATTTATTTATTTATTTGATTGGTTTTACGCAGAACTCAAAAATATTTTACTTAGGCCTGTACAACGTTGGCCAGTATTATGATAGGAAGAAACTGGGCTCAGCCGGTAGGAGAGGGGTCCACGACCCTCCGCTGATGATTGCCAACAAATTAAACTGCAGATGAAAATCGACATTCATGGAAAGAAAGAAAAAATAGTGATCCACACCTTTAACCGGAAGACCACCATTCCCATAATTCGCTCCGCAGGTATCTCAAACCTTGCATCCTTTCGCACCATTTCCTCAAATTTCTTCGCCAATCGAACTCCCTGGTGACACGAAAAGAAGAATAAACTTATCAACATGTTTATGTTCTGTACAACTGTGAAAATGTACTAGTTTGTGAACTGTTAATCGTTCCAAAAATTTACTGCAAATCGGTTTAATTTATTTATCCAGTTATCTGTTGCTTAAAGTGAAAGACAGCACATGTTGAAAGTTAAGTTTACCAAATGTTACCCATGTATGGGCAATAGAGAGTGGGGTCGGGGGGGGGGGTCGGGGCAGAAAAAACACCAACACCCTGAAAGTGATGTAGAAATCACGTATTATAAAGCGCAAGTATGATGCAAACGTCGTAACAAGCTGCCGGTGACTAAAATCACAACGGGAAATTACTAGGAAGACACATTTCTCTAATTTCTTAATAAAACTTCAGCCAACATTTATGCAAATTAGAATGCTTAGTACATACGTATCATCTAGTTCCTGTACATATGAACGCCTATGTCTTAACATATCTCATCTTATTAGTCTGGGGCTTTAATGTCACCAGTTATTGTACGCATACAACCGTGCATGACCGTTAAATCACTTATCTTGAACTCACAGTGAACATCCAGCCTGAGTATGTCTACGATTTACCGGTCACGATGAGACGCTCGTTCGCCCCTGACTATTGCACTAGAAAACACAATATTTCCAAGTTCGCTTCTATGGATAAATGTTACCGATCGACTGAATAACCATTTACAATGCTAATGTGACACTCATGATCAAATCTGACCTCAAAGTGATGCAGAAATCATGTATTATAAAGTGCAAGTATGATGCAGTAAGATGCTGCCGGTGGCTTACAGCGGTTATAAGAGTTATTTCCCTTGAACGACATACCTTCATTAGCCGGGACACACAAACAGGTTGGATAATATTATGTTTAATTCGGTAAAGTATTTTCCCTAACAGCTACTACGACAGGGGATATTGTCATTTTTATCGTGCTCCGTCGGCTAACATGAAGCGCAGCCATTCCGTGTGGTCCGTGACGTAAATCTTCCAAGCGCTGAACACGCTTGTCACCTGAGTCTGTAGTAGTCTGCCAGGGTTGTGGTTGAAACTTATGTATATATCGAAATTTATAACATGAAATGATCAAGAAACTTACTTCCGCCGTAAGACAATGGTCTTGAAATATTTTGCAGTGTTGTTCGCTCATGTACTTGTTATAATTAAAATATATAACATAAACACAGTGTCCTGTCCCTACCTTGTTATTTTACATGTTACATTTACAGTCAACTCAGAACACGTGCATCACAGTTTATAAAGAGTTGATGTTTCCTAGCTCTCTGATTGATCGCGTTCAGATCCCTAGTCGACAGTAAAATACTCCACACCTCAAACGAAGATATTCAGAAACGAATTCATACAAATTCACAAACAGGTTTTTGCATTCAAGAGAGAATTTTATAATCTTTTTAATGAACAGTGCCTCAGTCATGAGCTGTCTTTCACTTTAACGCCATAAGGCCTCGTGGATTCAGTGTTCGGTGTGAAGCCGAGAGAACCTATGGCGTGTTACTGAACAACTCGGGTTTTGTACGTGGACACCTTATTGCTGGAAGACAAGTTGGTTTTCAACGAACGACATACAGCGTCGCAGTGTCGACCGCTTATTGTTACCAAAACCCCAAAGAACAATGAGATTGAGGAAATCTGAAAATTCACTGAACTAATCCGGGGTTGGACCCGCGGCCAGTGCACCTCGTGGTTAGGATGCGGCGCATTAAAAATCGAGAAATGGATTGCAATTCCTCATAGTGCACCATACACACTAATGCTACGCTACTCGCCCTGTATCGTGGCGCCGGTGCACTTCCGCTTCGGACTGTGCCTCAGCGAACGGACTCTGTCTAGTGTAAATAGTTTCTTCGTTGATTATCTGCTTGTTTTGTAAAACTGCCTGGCGCGTGACAAAACGGCTCGTTTGGCCGAACTCGTTGGAGTTATGTCTAGTCATCCGTCTTTAGCTCGGCTTCTTCCGGACAGCCATGTTATAATTACGTTTTTCTCAAAACTCCCAGCACCCATAATTCTCCATTGACCATAATGCCATTTTGAGCAAAGCGCTGAGTCCACATCATTGTTTGAAAGCCGCTTACTCCCGCAATAGAGCACGAACAATCAACCAAAGACAACACCGCTAATACAGGAGATATCTCCACCTGCTATTATCATCCTTGGTCCTCAGGGGGAGACGGGCTGGGGTAATTCCGCAGGAGTCGTGGGTGGATGGATAGGTGACTGTTACGATGCATGCCTCCAAGAGTTCAGGGTTGAATGCATGTAAGGGCCAAAGCCATTAGCATTGTAACAACCTTAATACTAGTAACGGTATTATCATTTCTGCAAAATGTATTCTGCAGATGTGAGAGGATACTCACAATTACAGCAGTATGCCCCCCTCGGGGGGGGGGGGTGAATCTGCATGTGCTGGCATGATTAGCGTGACACCAAATTAAGAGGAATATCCTAAGTCGTTTTCATTTTTCTCTGAGGCAAAATATTATTTGCCATCTTTCTGACACTCTCAGTTAAACACTGTCACCTTGACGGCGCAAAGTTACAAGGAGTGAGGCCGTGGGGCAACTAGTCACAGAAAAAAGGATCGAGGCTGGGACGTGGGAGGGTTGGTGAATCAGAGGAAAGCGGTAATAAAATATCAGCTCCAGCACGAAAGGTAATAATAATATTACAATCAATATTTCAACCCAAAACTGTTCATCGTCTTGCGAAGATCTACTAAAATTTGACAATGTACATCTGGGTTATTTAACATACGGCAAATTTATAAAGGGTGTCAATAACGTAACGTACAGGTTGAGGGTCCAGCTTTATAAAACCGTTTTTTTTTTAAGGCGAATAATTAATTTAATATGCTGTCGTTTTCAGAATGAGAAGTTGTAAAATGGGAGAGTCAGAATATCCCTGATCAAGACGTAAGCAGCCGAATCTCAATCAGCCATGATACTAGGCCACCGATCGGTGTTCGATGTAGACACTGGTGACATTTGGCATCACAAATATGTTCTAACTATGCATTTATTTTTGTTTGGGAAGTGCTACATTTTGCGGAAAATATACTTTGGTATATTTTTACTGATTGCGGATTTTGAAAAATGTAAAAGGAACTGGGAATTGTATTTCGATGATGCAGAACGTCACGTGCTACAGTCTGCTGTGCACATGACGGCTGGCAACTTACTCCGGTAAATTTCCACTGATAAACTGGAAGACACACACAATTTCTGTGCTGAAACATTGTCATCTGTCCCGACAACTCGTAATTAAGACATGAAATTATGATCTCAGTCAATGCCAGTCACATATACTTGCGCTTTTTACTATTTATAGTCGTATACCTTTTTAAAACTTTATTAGGTATTCCAACGCAAAGAGGTAACATTTAAAATTCTATCCATATTCCCTTTAGGAGATGAACGATAAAACCCTGGGAAAATTGCCCTACAGTCGAGAAGTATCACTGTATTGCTATACACAACAACAACGATGTCCGCGTTCGACGTCATTCACTGATTGGTGGAATCCTGAACTGCTGTCACTAAACGTTGATAAAGACAACGGGGAATTTCTGGGAAACGGAAATTTGTCGAGCTAATATTTGCACGAAGAATTTTTAGCCCAAAGTGCAGTTGCATGGCAATCTTTTAGAGAGGAGCAAAACTCGCCTCCCAGCAAATCCTTTCAGCAAATGATCATCGGTAAATTAGGCAGGCTGCCAAAGACTGGCCCTAACGAAGTGCAGATTCTGTTCTCTCTCACACACACACGCCCTCAAATCAGACTAAATGACGCTGACAGGCAAATTGCAGCTGGCAAATGTCAATCCTCGTGACGTCGAATTTGACCTGCACTGACTTCACGTGACCTGGAAAGCCTCGGGGGTGAAGGTCGGTGCAATGAATCAATGTTGGATACAATAAATGCAATACATAACCCCGCCGGCTGAGCTTCTGCATGTTGGACAGCTCAAGTCCTTTGTCATTCGAACTGTATTTATGGTATTCAACCTCCCTAGCGCAACATCTATTTATTTGATTGATATTTAGCGCCTTAGTCAGTAACTTATAAGATGATGGGCACGTTTACGAGTGGGGGAAAACGGGGTCCTAGGAGTAAACCACCGACCTTGACCACGTACCTGACAAACCTTCGGACTTTATGAATAAACTTGTGTTACAAGAGATATGGCCAGAACATGGAGTGTGTTAAGCATTCGCTTGCACAGTTTCACTTATTCCAGTCAAAGGAGAACGACTTCTATATAATAGATGAACAATCATGCAGACCAAATCAGTTCTCTGACGAGTTTCTGTATCGTCAATGACCCCACATGCAGACTAATTCACTGACTCACTTCTCTCGCGTGATTCTTTATTGCAAATGACCTGGCGTGCAGACCAACTCAGTTCTCTGACGTGTTTCTTTATCGTCAATGACCTCACATTCAGACTATCTCACTAACTCACTTCTCATACGTGTTTCTGTATCATCAATGACCTCGCCTACAAACTAACTCACTAACTCACTTCTCTGACGTGTTTCTGTATTCCCTTAACCCCGAAGGATCGGATCACGAACCAGAGCTTGATAGCGCGGAATCTTCGACTGAGCGGGACCTGCCAATGCTGAAACAAAAACGAAACACAAGAATATAAAATATAACACCAATATTAAATCATTATAGGAAATGTGGATTTGTCGTTATATAACTGTATCTATTGTTTCTAAATCTAAAGTTATGTAAATACTGTGTGCAGGACGAATATAAATTCTATCGCCATGCCTACTCCTATATGACTTTCGCCCCGATATTAGGATGTCACCTGGCCGTAGGCGAATGCGCCACAACATGGTTGCAGTCTTGCCGGAGAGAATGAAGCATGAAATCAAAATCATTCAATCTACAACAACAGAAAAAATACTCCATTTCGTACTGCATGGGCCTCCATGGCCAAGTAGTTATCGTGCTATCGCAGTACAATGATTCAGGTGCGCTCACCAAAGCGAACAGTGTGAGCTCAAGCCCAGCTCACTCTGGCTTCCTCTCCGGTCTTACATGGGAAAATCTACCACATCATTTGCATGGGTTTCCCTCGGGCAATGCCCATAATGTTGGCCATAATTCTGGCCGTGGACGTGTAAGTGAAATGCGCGTGGGAAGGTCCGCCAGCAACCTAGGTTTCCCCCAGGCTGTGCCCACTTTCCTCCCACCATAATGATGGCCGCCGTTGTATATGTGAAATATTCTTGAGTACGGCGTAAAACACCAATCAAATAAGTAAATAAATAAATATAAGTGAAATATTCTTGTGGTCAGCGAAAAAAAGCACGAATCATATAAACCAATAAATTCTTTATTACACAAGTCTCCAGGCTATAGCTGTAATACTGCTCATGTGGTGTTAAGTACACATAAGTTCTATTGCCGAAAAGTAGGTCACTCATGCCTAAATAAATAAGTTCATACGCAAAGTGTGTCACGAGTAATAATAGTCTGGGGGTACCTTTGTAAAGATGCCGAGAACACATATCTTTCTCTATCATGAGATCTTGTAAATGCAATCACAAGAAACTTAATAGCTTAATGGTTTTTCCAGGCAAACACGTCAGGAATTATTCAAAGTAAGCTATCACAATAGCAACTGATTTTGGAAAGAACAAATCTGATTAGGTCAAAGCGCAGAAAACGTGCCTCTTACTTACCATATAATCAATTGCAGCTCCTGAAATGAGAAAAAAATGTTTGCCATGAAATCAAGGAACAGAGCTTCCTCTTATTTCCTTTTCCTTATGAAAATTTCGAATTTTACTACGAGCCATGGAATTACAAGTACTTTGAGTCTGCTATACTCTGTTTCTGTTTTGTTATTCCTATCCTTTATATTGTCACATGGGACGTTTGAATTCCATTTGAAAGCACGGTCCCAAACTCCCGTGCTGATTCCCACATTCGTCTACATCTAGGAATGCTTCAAACATATCAAGGTGGACAAAAATCGACTTTTATATCGTGATGCAACAAAGGATCAAAGCCTTTCACTGCGTATGTATATATATACAGCATTGAGGATTTATTCATTTATTTATTTGATTGGTCTTTTACGCCGTACTCGAGAACATTTCACTTGTACGACGGCGGCCAGCAATATGGTGGGAGGAAACTGGGCAGAGCCTGGGGGAAACCCACGACCATGCGCAGGTTGCTGGCGGACCTTTCCGCGTAGGCCTACGACCGGAGAGGAAGCCAGCACGAGCGGTCACAGCGACCGCACTAGTGGAAGGCTTCTGAGTGGAAGGCTAACCGACTGAGCCCTAGCATTGAAGAGGATAGCGTCATAAATATGTTAGCAATAGGATTGTCTGTTTTTTATTCGGTTATAAAAAAAAAAATTCCTGTTACACTTAAAGCCCCACTGGCCCAGGGGTTCAAACTGGCCCGGCGTTAATTGAGTATGTATACACCATTAATTGAGTATGTATACACCATTAATTGAGTATGTATACACCATTACTGACAGCAGAAATCCAAAGCCAACTCCGTAGGTGTAAAGGGTCTACGGGTACGCCGGATCATGCTGCAGAGCAGTTGTCATGACATGCTATACGTAGACTGGTATCAGACCATGCACGCTGGTCCTCCTGTGTATACCACACAAGGGGACACAGTGACCATATTTATCCACGTACCTGTGTTGTCATGTTTTAGATATAAGGGATCTACGTTGAAGGTTCTGTGGAGTGCCCCGCTGTTTTTTACCCTGGGAGAGAAAAACACAAGGCAAACTTGCTTACTCTTTAAGGCGAAGTACGCTAAAATTGAAAGAATTACACTCACATAATGAGCCACTAAAAGATAAATCTAATCAGAGCTATTTGAAAGGTAAGGTATGGTTATGTTTCACTGAGAAAGTGTGAAATTGAACAGAGCATCAGTGGAAAGGACATCGAAAACTGTATTTGAATACCACACTGTACTGTTACATTTTTTACATTTTTGCGCTGACTCCGATGATTGTATTGTGGGCATTATATAACGAAATGGTAATGTCGTTGATGGGCATTATATAACGAAATGGTAATGTCGTTCATGATTGTATGGTGGGCATTATATAACGAAATGGTAATGTCGTTGATGGGCATTATATAACGAAATGGTAATGTTGTTGATGATTGTATGGTGGGCATTATATAACGAAATGGTAATGTCGTTGATGATCGTATGGTGGGCATTATATAACGAAAGGGTAATGTCGTTGATGGGCATTATATAACGAAATGATAGTGTCGTTGATGATTGTATGGTGGGCATTATGTAACGAAATGGTAATGTCGTTGATGATTGCACGGTGGGCATTATATAACGGAAGGGTAATGTCGTTGGTGGCGTGACACAACTTCCTCTACACCATTGTGGTCAGTTCTGAATAAAATTCTTGTGTGCTCATACTCATATACTATGCGCATGTCCTTAAAAAGGCAAACCCGTCATTAAATACCGTACACTTGTTTTTATTGGCAGAAAAAGTCGCTGTGACATCGCTCATTATCGACATACATTATCAATACATTATTGTTCACAAAAACCTACCATACAATCAAAAGATTTGACTTCATTCAGTTCAATTTCAAAAAATACACTAAAGGTATTTATAGTTTTCAATGGCCTTTCTGCTGATGTTTATATCATTTTACTGGGTTTTTTTTTTTCACCTATGACTGAAGCTCTTGTACACGCAGTGTTTATAACATGAATATATATAACATACCACATGGCGGTACAGTCAAAGTGCACCATCATCCACTTCGAGGGATTAAAGGCAAAGGACTGCGCATACTCCACACCCTCCATGTACTTCCGGAACTCTGGACAGATAAAGGCCGTACCGGCGTAAGCGGCGTCAATGTGCAACCACAATCCCTCGGCCTCGCCTGTGATACACCAAAAAAAAAAATAAATAAAACAACAACATTGTCAGAAAACAGCCACAGTCCCTCATTTCCGCCTGTGATATACAAAACGAACAACTGCGCTGCAAGACCGTCATGCTCTAACGCCTCGGCCATGATGCCTAATTGACATGAGTAAGGGCAAGGCAATATCCTAATTCGCATAAAGTTTATACCACCAAAAACCCTGATAATAAATGTGGTTCACCACTACAAATATGGAGTCAGTCGTACACAAAAAATCACACTTATTTGTAAAGAAGGAATACTTCTAACCTCTAAAAAAATGCCTTATCAAGCTCCGCGCTGAGAGAAATGCAGAGACGCTGACAAAATTTATGTTCAACAAAATATATGTGTATTTGAAAGTACGACAGGCGCAAGTTGTGGGTGTCCCATGTGAAAGTGTTTCATGAAAGGCAACCTTGTGACTTAAGGAACGTGCCCGTTAAAGGGAGAAAACTATTCAAATATTGAACAAAATGGAAGTAATACACATATTAAATTTGGACGTCCGGAAGTTTGTGTTCGAAAACTTCATCAGTGCCTCGATAGTCATTGGGAACGTTGAGGACGCTACTTAAAAGCCCAGAAACGTTGTTTACTCAGAGTCTGTTATTAAGAGGAAATAAATACACTTACAAATTGGTCCGAGCTCCTTCAGGTTGTCGAATGCGCATGCGCCTGTTGTTCCTAATGTACCACAGAGCTACAAAATCAAATCATAATTTGCTTACGTTAAATTAATTACGAAGCTTAGTAATGTACTGTTCCTTTAAGAATAAGGGATCTTGTTTACCTGCAGGTTATATCTGCGTGTTTGGCTGAATTAACTGGCTAAATGAACACTGGGATGGATTCATTCCTCTTCCTCTTTCGATTTTCGTAACCATATAGTAGTGTATGAACTGAAAGCGGCGTTCAGCGTTTTACATCAACTTCAACACATACTATATTCATTTATTCATATATTTATTTATTTATTCATTTGACTGGTGTTTCTTGTCGTACTCAAGAATGTTTCACTTATACGAAGATGACTATTATTATGGTGCGAAGAAACAGGGGGGAACCTACGGCCACCGGTGCTGGACTTGAACTCATAGCGACAACATGCAGGAGTGAGATTGCCATCGTACTGCGCTATCACTCTAAACACTACGCCACGGAGGCTCCATTATACTATGTTTACAGTGAAAGTCTTATGCACTTACAAAGAATGGGATGAAGCCATCTCTTCGGTCGTTCTGCACTGCGTCTAGCAGAGTCTCTCCCCGGAGGCTCAGCTTGTCGTCACTGGGCAGAAACCTCATCTTCACCAGACTGATTAACCCGGCCTTCTCCACCGATGAATGGGCCTGGACAAATGCAGAAAGGTTGACATTCTTATTTATATATGGCGAATCGGACCGCAGCATTGGCAGAACTCTGCAACTTTACTTTCACCTGTGCGACGACAGATAGTTTTGTTTTTCTCAATTAAACAAATCCAGAGCGAAGAATTTCTTGCTCCCAATTTTTTGTCAAATCTGTAGACACCATCAGCTACAGACTCATACTGACTGGTAATTCTATGCGGAGTACGCATGGTAGGTCTGTAGTACCAGCGAAAAGAGACTTACCTAATTTTTACCTATGCCGGCCACTTAATCCATTGCCCTATAGAGGGCGTGTAAATTGACACTTTTTATCATTTATATGAACAGAATAAAAACATTCCTGAAGTAAGCTGACAAGAGTACGGATTTCACCGATTGCAAATGACCATTTGCCAATTATCAGACTCTCGTCCTTGCTCTTATTTTACTGCGCATACTCCAGTTTTTTTTATATTATATTATAAATAAACCATGTCTTAAGCAATTTTTTGAAAATCTGTTGCCGAGAGAACACAAACTACCATGCATTGCTACGATATTTAAGAACAAAACCCAGCTAGGACACCTTGATCTGCGTAGGGTTCATGAAACGTGCATGAGGCGTCTGCGAATAGTCAAGCACGACTTATGACGCGTCTGCGAATAGTCAAGCACGACTTATGAGGCGTCTGCGAAGAATCAAGCACGACTCATGATGCTTGCATCTGCGTCATGGAGGATCATCACAAACAGAAGGGGACCCAACACAAAAAACCTTGCGACACCCGTCAGATGGGCTTAATTAGTCTGTCATTTGTTTGTTGTTAGGGCCAACAAATTTATACTCAAGAGCCAGCATTAAATGATTTATGATGTCAGATGTACTGTCCAGGATTACTGTACGTTGTATTACATTCTTTACACTGTAAAATGACCAACGGTCAACGCGTTTAATGGGTGATTCAAACTCAAACATGCGTATTTAATAAATATACACATATATTTAAGTATTAAACATAAGTATCTAAACATGAATATAGGTCCATACTATAATGCTATAACCCCCCTCCACCCCCCAAGTGTTTAATATCTGAGGCATAAACATGTTTACAAGTTAAACATCGAAGCTTGCATTCCATCGCATGTTGCCTGGACAAAAGGAACCTCGCGCCCCATCCAGTCTTACCTGATCCGAGCAGTAGCCGAGAAGTCTCGCGTTAATCTCGGCGTCGTCGAGATCTGGGTGCATGGTTTTGTATAGTCTGATGGCCTCGGATCTGGCTGCAAGTATAGACACAAACGTCGCATCGCTCGCTGTCGTCTGTGAAATATATGAGAGACCTGCTTAATTTATGCACTGAGCAGTTGCGCAGAGGGTTGTCAAAATAAGTCCATCTATTTATTTGTGTGTGTAAAGGAAACAGCGTAAACCTGAGGAAACCACCTACGAGAAGCTTACAGAAAGTATTTTTTGTGGGTGGAAACATTGGTCTAGCTCATTCGGAAATTTTGATCGTAAATATTACTATATCAGTTAATAGTGCTTGGAATAACAAAAACGCCCGGGGATACATAAATAAAACGCAAACCCGTATATGGCCGACAGAAGCTTGAATTTTTGGCTATACATGAAAAAAGACAGGAATCACGTATTAACACTTAACGTTGGTCAGGACTGAATTTGTCGTGATATCACGAGATTTTGAATAGTCTTTAGGTCGCGTCCGGTAGTCACTAATCATTTCCGGTACCTGTATCACTCCGCCTCCCATCGTCTGCTCGTTGCTATGCAGGAACACTGGCGGAAGTCCGATCATCTTTCCTAGCCAATCCATGACAATCGTTTCGAGTTCTGTACATGCTGGACTGGAAGCCTAGAGACAACAAGGTATGAGATGAATGCAAACATAGCAAGGTACGAGTTTAAAGAGCAGTGGCGTGAAAACAAAGAATATAACACAATGTAAAACGATGTAACTTCAGAGAAACTCAGGGAAGGCAGAAATTTGCATTTTCCTTGGTAAATGGTAAGTTGTAATTAAGCTCAGTTTTTATGTCAAAGGCTATATCTGAAACAATTTTTGTACAACAAAAAGCCTTGTCGAACAACCACAGAATGACTACTCTTTCAATAAATTTGCTCCCTGCAGCATGCGTCGTTAGCTGAGTCAACGCTAGGTGTCTGCTTGGACTGTAGAACTTACCCACGTGAAACCCAGGCAACCGATGGCGTCAGCTAACATGTCACCCAGAAGGGACGGGAAGGAGTTCAGGGCTGGGAAGTAGGCGTGCATGTGAGGTGACTGCCAGTGAGTGATCTATGGACGAAAACAACAGAAAACATATTTGTAAACTTTATATCAAACATGCTGAACGCTCCACTGATTCCGTGACATAGAATTAGAAGCATTTCATACTGATTTCTTGTTCCTAGCGTTTATAACCGAAATGTAAATCGCTACGTGGTTGTGTTATGTTCAGAAATCGCCCTGGTGCCCTATCCATCGTGCACTTTACTCCAGCCATTCCTTTGGACATTTTTGGCTTATTCCGCCTACTGTTGGAATTACTCCATGCACCCATGGGCTGGCTACTCTCACGTTACTCTCTGGGTACTCTTCAGGGAACTCACCGGTTACTCCCCGCGTACCCTCCAGCAACTTTCCGTGTACTCTCCGGGTGCACTTTCTGACTTTTTCTGACACTGTCTAATTGTACACGAAGTCCATGTGGACTAAGCCCAAATCTGTTAATTCAATCTACAGCCTCCATTGATCTGTGGAACGATTCTTTCCCGATATCGAACGTTTTATCAAAGGTATTCAGACTAAATTATTTCCTGATATTCTCTAGTGATTTTTGAAGATTCCTTCCGGACATCGAACGTTTTAATCAAAGCTATTCAGACTAAATTATTTCCTGATATTCTCTACTGCTTTTTGAAGATTTCTTAAACACCCAATAGATAAGTCCGATTCCCTCCAGGGAAGGTGTTGTTTCATCGAACCAACAGTATGTACTTTTACCAGGCTGAGTCAGAAATTCAATCAATTTTCCTCCCACCCATCCCGCACTGCTCGAAATTGTACTAGCTGAAACATAAAACTGAGCACAGCAACATTAGACACAGGATAAATAAACACACAAATACAGCAGTCATTGACTGGAAATTCCAGAGTATAATGTATTGACAATATCACGCAGACGTTTGTCCTATGTTGGGCCTGTTCTGAGTGAGGGTTTTGGTACCTGCCATTTAAAGCTGGATGTGCTATGCACAGTCCCTCCCTCGCACATGTTCAAACTGTCTGATTAGTGGTCTGGTCGCTATCTCTATTATTAGTCTAATTAGCCAATCAGGTGAGGCTGCCCACAGCGGCGACGTGCAAGACCACGCTAATTGATCTCGTTATGGCGAAACTAAAAGAGTAGTCTCGCCGCGCTGATTGAACATTGAGACGTATCAGCTTTGATGTGAGAACGGAGGAATGGGAACGCCGACGTAACCATGATATAACTGTGGCCAGGACAGAGTAACTGAAATAAACAGGGTCAGGGTGGGAATCTAAATGTCAATGCCCTTTTCGATCCCCCAACGGCGCCTTGAAAGCTGTCTCCCTAACAAGCGACCTTCGGAGAGTTGTCCTAATTTTAACAATGCCTGGCTTTAAGCACTGGATCATATGACAGCAGTATCTACGTAAGATTTAGAAAAACAAGTTCTGAGAAAACAGAGGTAAAAATAATAGCTTCCGCATTTCTTCATGATTCTTCTTCTTTTAGGAGAATGTTTCAAATGAATGTTACTGCATTACAAATAAATACAATTAAACTGGATAATGTTTACTGGTCTGTCGCCTGACATGAAATTCAATAAAGAAAACATCAGTTAGCATTACCCCTGGCATGATGACCCTCTCCACGTCACGGAAAATTTCGTCCCATTCCTCTCCAGCTTCCGGTGCTGTTTCCGGTACCAGAGTGCGCATGTATCCCGGAGAAACATTCGGGAAAACTCGTCTGCTTCTGATTCCTTTCAGATAATTAGCGATATAATCCACCATTTCTTTGCCTTAAAACAACAAAGTCAGGCAAATGAATAATAATGAGAAAAATGCCAACGTAAGCAGCATGCCACGATTTCTTTGTCCTCTAAACAGCAAAAAAGTGATATATTTTTTATATATTTCATTGGTATTTTACGTCGAAGATGTGTTTTCACTTAATATCAATGGATATAAATAATATTGACCAAAGAAGTCAACATAAATGTATACACTAGAAATGAAACCGTCGATAAAAATCATCTATACGTATAATGCCTATTCCATTGACAAAATAACTGGAATATGAAGCTGGAGTTTGAAGCGCACAAAGGCTATGAGCGTGTGTGGCTGCACATTACTAGACAAATTGCCTTCTGCCGTTCAGTCGACGTAAACGTTGTTTACTCGCTGCGATCAGTGTCCAATGAGGTCGCGGGCCACATCCCATTGAGCTCTCGTTGGTTAAGTCAGGAGGTCTTTAGGGTACTGGCGAAGGGCAGTCTTTTAGTTCGCACAGTCCACTTTCGTTCACATTGTCGTAATAAACTGACCACCGTCGTTTAAGTCGAACTGTTCTGAATTACGGCAAAATACACCAATCATTCCACTGCCTAAAATACTATGCTTTTAAACGGTTGACTGCATTGATTTATTGCCAGGTACACGAACAGCTGACCAATCAGAATTTATTTCTTTGGTGTGTGTGTATTCTGTATTCAAGATTATTCCAAGGTTTATGGATTAAGAAAATCAAGTCAGTCAATATCTCGCAGAAGTGAACATCATGTGATGTTAGTGAAAAATATTTGAGTGTGATAGTACGCTGTCAGTTTCTTATTGAAGAAGCAAGGCGAGCACATATGCACATTGTACCCAAACCGGTTATATAATACTGACACCGAGTGGACAAAACCAAGCAAAGTTTAACTTTCTTCTCTCCAGCCAGGTACAGTCGCTCGGCAATGCTTTCGCGTAACACTACTTTCGGTAGATCACGAACACGCACACACACACAAATGTGTGACGCATAACACTACTTACGGTAGATCACGAACAAACACACAAAACTGTGACGCATAACAGGGAGCAACGAAATGGTGGAATGTTTGAGATCCGGGGAAAAAGCCTCTGAACATTACACATTCACGAATCTGTTCTGTATGTTGTTAAATTAAATAATCCATCAAATGAATGATCAGTTGATTGACGGTTCGACTGATTGATTGAATTTTACTTTCATTTCACATAAAGTCTGTGAACGAAAGAAACATTTTAGAACTCAGTCTCCTACAAATATTTGCATGAGTCGCCATGCCATTACATGGAAGGCTGACTTGAGGGAACATCTGGCTCCAAGAGTAACGAAATAAACAAATAAATTATTGCGTTTCGGAACAGAAATTCCACTGAAAGCATTACAATTAGTTTGCTAATCTGGAACCAGATGAAGAGTGATATTAAATAAGAAACAATAAAAACTTTTAAAAAAGACATTAACATTGAAAACACATTATACAGCTTTCGTCCATTTATCATGAAGTCGCTTCGACACAACTCAACGACGTTAAATTAACGCTGGCGTTATGAGAGTCTAATTCACTTGTCAGTGTCACCAGAGTAGGGTAATTGTGTTCGAACAAGCCGTACGCTGTAAGCATTCCAATGGAGAGTTCCTCAATGCACAGTCTAAGGGAGTTAAATATAGAAGATTAATTACATTTACATAAGCGCTAACCATGTGCGAGACATCAAAGTGTATTCTTTGTGATAAACTTGTATTAGTATTACATCATAGGGTATTTTGAGACCTGAACATGTAATATAGTTTTGTGTATTCAGTGTGATAAGTGTGTACCACGCCATGGAGCATTCTGAGAGCTAAACATCTAATACATCAGAGTGTATTCTCTGTGATAAGCATTATTACATCAAAGTGTATTTTGTGTGCTAGACATGCACTACACTGATCAAATGTATTCTATGTACAAACATTATTACGTTGAATTGTATTCTCTGTGCTAAAAATGTAATAAAGCAAAGGGTGTAATGTGTGTTACATGTAATACACCAAGTGTATTACGTGTGCTAAACATGTAATTCATCCTAGTCTGTGAGCTATACTTGTATTACATCAAAAAGTAATCTGTGCGCTCAACATTTTAGATCCAAGTGTAATATGTGTGTATCACATCAAAGTGAGTTGAGTACGCATAGTGAATTGCATTACCGTTTTGGCGATTACAAACTATTCCAGTCTGCACTGTTAGGCCTACTCCTCTTTCTTTCATAGCTCCGTCGGAAGTTTCGTATGAATGGATACACGATTAGCGCTTCACGATATACAATGTTGCATCCATATCGTGGCCAGAACTTATCGGAAATGTTGAGGAAAGAAACTTGCCTGGAAGGAAATACATTGCTGTAATTGGCGCTCTTTTGTCAGTTATAGAAATTGTATAATTTCTGCCTGAATTATTACACTGCATCACTTATATTTCAACAGATTACAGAATTGTACTCGAGAATAAGCCGAATCGGCATTGCAGAAGTCTCTCGAGATCATACTGGTTTTAAACGAGACAGGGTGATTTCACGGAGGTTAACAATGCTGTTGTTGATCTCCAGAGACTTCTGCGATGCTGATTCGCTTATTAAACAGGTGTTATCCGGCTGTTTATTTGTTTAGTGCGGATCACTGAACCGCAGTTTTTTAAGTTTGGAGTCTGATGATGTCTCACACTGTATAATAATCCTTAATGTCGTTTTGTGTAGATTTATTTCCAGGTTCAGTCGAACGATAAACTGCCAAATAAATCGGAATAACCATGTGTGTTTTATGGGGCGATAAGCCTGATGAGTAGGGGCCGCGTGCGCGCTCACTTCCGGTGTGCGGCAAAAAACAGGATCGAGCGGAAAACAGGACATGCAAGGTGTCCGTGTTGTCTCTTTCTTTTCTTGTTTTACCTCACTCTCTTTTTTATTTCTTTTTTCTTTTTACATCGTCGATCATTCTGACGCGGATCATTCTGACGCCCCTTTAAGACGAAGCAAGCTGATCATAAATTATCGCAAGTTATACAGAGGCTCCCTCGAGACAGGGCGAAATCAATACGTCAAGTTTAGATCGTTCAATGAGCTCTGCTAGGTGATCAAACATCCGCCCGACAACTGCTCCACACAGCAAGGCTAACTCCGTACAGGGAAAGGTGGCTCGTCAAATCTCACAATGTATTGAGGGACGGTCGTTAAATGGTCATTTTGTACAGAAACCTATTGCCAGTGTCATTTTCTTTTTCTTGCTGCTTGTACATCGAGAATGCCACGGACACTGTTTTATTTATATACTTATTTATTTGATTGGTATTTTACGCCGAACTGAAGAATATTTCACTTATACGACGGCGGCCAACATTGTGGTGGCAGCAGGGAAGGGGGAACCCACAACCGTCCGCAGATTCCTAGAAGATCTTCCCATGTACGGCCGTATGTCAAGCCGTTTTACCTTTTATTCAAGTTTTCGTGATTTC
Organism: Acanthopleura granulata; assembly: GCA_016165875.1. NCBI lineage: Eukaryota > Metazoa > Mollusca > Polyplacophora > Chitonida > Chitonidae > Acanthopleura > Acanthopleura granulata. Next base: position 22,160,565 of record JABBOT010000006.1, on the reverse strand, counting down.
TTAAAATAAATTATGATATCTTTAAATAAATTAATGATATCGTTAAGTAATTTAACTCATTCCTGATATCATAATTGCATTCCTGATATCATAACTTCATTTCCGTTGTCTTCAATTTAATTGCTGATATACTGGTGTATTTTTGAGATATCAGGAAAAGAATTTAAGACATCAGTAACAGAATTAAAGATATCAACAAATACTATATATTTCTTGATATCGTCAAATCATTTTCAGATATCCCGAATTCACTTCTAGAAACACACAAATTCAAACCGTGACATCACGATTTCATTTCACGATAGCATTAAAGATGAGGGACAGAAGAAAAAAAACTGTTCGATGTGATTCCTAGTTGGTCGAGTTGAGTTTGCACGTCTGCAAGTCCGCCATTTTGGTTAGATCGCACACAGTGAGTTCTAGGATAGATGACACTGTCATCTTTTTCGATATCATGAATAGAAATTAAGATATCAAGAATTAAATACTTGATATCTTGAATTCAATTCATGACATCTTTAATAAAATTCAAGACATCAAGAAATGCTCAGTATTCAAGACATCATTAAATGAATTGATGATATCTTAAATTCAATCCGCTATGTCATGAATCCATTTCTTGATATCGTTAAATAACTTCATGGTATCTTAAATTATTTTAAGATATCACGGAAAGTGGAATAAAAGGTAAAACGGCTTGCCATACGACCGGAGAGGAAGCCAGTCAGAGCAGGAATCACGGCGACTGCATTGGTGAGGAGCTCATGGACCACTGTTCTGCGCTAGCACGCTAACCCCTCGACCATGGAGGGAATCTCTGTTTAATGTACAATCCGCACTACATGTATAGACCAGAGATCACGTTTCGTTGTTACATCTGATTCTGTTTGCATGACAGATTTATTATAAAACTGCCGCTTATTCGCTGGTGTTGATCACGCACTCAACTACAGACAAGAACAAATTCGCAACAGACTCATGCCGAAAAAAGTTCAGGTTGTCCTACATTCAGACCTCTGTGAATAGGCGAGTTTTGAGTTCGAACTCTTTTGTCGCTAAAGGTAAAAAAGTCGTTTGGCAATTAATCAACCGACAACCCTTGTTTTCCGGGTTCCGGAGGCCCACATGACACCGCATTCCATCAGGAACGTCTGAAATTCACAAATGTTCACTTCCTTTAGTTTCTCCATCGCTATCTATCCTGAATTACTTTTTATGAAACTGTTTTCAGACGCCCATGTTATAGTATATGTATTCAAAAATAGATGCCTAAAATTTTTGCCATTTCACATGAAACAGCAGGACTTTTTCGCCTTCAGAGATAAAAGAGTTCGAACTCGTAACTTCCCGTTTTGAACGGCCCTTCTTAAAAGATAAAAATTTCACCAATTAACAGACAGACTTACTGACTTATATAGAACTGTTCTTTTAAGGCCACTCCAACCATGCAGTGTAGCTTTAACCAGTTCAATACTAGCTTTGACGCGGGCATAAATATTGTTTCTAGCAATTAGTACTGCGAACTTTCGTGTTGATATATGTACACAGATCAGCACAGGATAAGCAATGGACGTGTAGCATTGATATAGCTACAATGGACATATTTGTGCTGAAACTTCAGCTCAAGGACAAAAAAAACTCCTTCATTCCACAACAGTTGTTCAGTACAACACGAACAACAGAGAAGAAAAAAAACAATAGTGAGCACATTGAAATATATTTTACATTACAGCTGGACTTTCATTTACACGAAACCGATTTGTAGGCACTTATCGATGAATATGTATTAGTTTATGTATATTGTCATAAAGTTTTCAATTTTTTTAACCCATTTCTGCACTTGTACTTTATACTAGGTCGCGGAATTGACTATCGTGTTCGTGAAATGAAATTCACGTCTCGTAGGTACGAGATCTCACGAGACTGGAGTTTTGATTGTTCTGTCAGACTTCATATAGAACGCTTCTAAACCAGGTAGTTCTTATTTAATAACCCTCCAGGAATGTTATAAAACTATCCGCTTTAAAAATGGTTCGGCTGATAGAGTGTTCAGAATCCTTTACTTATTCATCGACCTCATCATCTACAATTGTCCGTTCTTTTTTATGGTCCTCTTTTTGTCAGAGTAATTTCTGGCTTCCGTACACAGGCAAACCTGTTCTCGGATATAGTACTCTTGTGGCAACGGCCAAATTCAACTGGTAGCCGTTTAACATTTACACCTAACGCTTAAAGCCTACAAATTCCGGTCAAACATATAAATGCAAGCCACACAATACATATTATTTCGCAGCAAACACAAAAGGATATTTCAACACTCTGAAATAGAGACTTGTGATAACAGTGGACTCTTAGATAGCAAATTGAAGACGTTCATATCCAGTAAAGTAAATGCGATGACAGTACAGCGTTTTTAGCAATTTTTGACCAGTGACGTGCAATATATTGCAACTGACGTCACTGCAATTTTTGACCTAATTCTGCTTCGGCCATGATGCTAGGGGGAGCGTAAGTTGTTACTTTTCAAGTATTTTCACGAACAATAAGAATAAAACCCTAACTGAGGTAAGTTAGTTGATCGGATTTCACCGGTTAGGTGTTAACATTGGTAAATATGCCAAATTGCGTTGACGAACGACAGATGAACGTCGGATTTGGCACCTCTACTTCATCAGAATTCAAAGTGGTTAAGCGATTTTGATCGGTATTTAACGATGAAGGATGTTTCATCTGTATAGCGAACGGTGGGAGAGGGGGGGCGGAAAACCAGATGCATGTTTGTATATAGCCATTCGTCATTTAAAACGCATCCTGATTTATAGTCGAAGACAAACCAACAAGAGCGGGATTCGAGCCTCCGCCCTAGCTCGTCATAGTCTAACAGGCCCATTCGTCAGAGCCCCACGAAGCTGTACAGCAACACGCCAGCGAGTTTCCCCACAACAGACTTAATTGACCATGAAACAGGAGCGCGTTTTTGCGGAATTGTGGCTTTCGTGCTTCAGGCCATTTCGTTCGAACAACTTCAACATTCTCCGGTTTCTTCTCTCTAAATTTTCGTTCTTGGTGTTCCATTCTGAGTCTATTTTCAACCCGGCAAACGGGGACAATGCGTTCGGAATACACTCTATAAATCACCGATGAATCGATAGATCTTCGCACATAAATGTGCTTCGAAAATAGTCTCTCCTGTAATCGTTGTCTACAGCCACAGGTAACAGTTTGTCCAGAAATAGATCAGGAATTTCCCATTTGGAACCATTCGTTTGATTATCCTCACGCTGGAAGAGCATTCATTTCCGGACAGGAAGCGACAGCAATGAACGAGACATCTGATGACCATTAACTCGTACCTTTTATCAGCTCTTTAACCTCCATTCATTCCGGTTTAGCTAACTTACAGCAAGGGAGTGTTGCTACGTGAGAAGAATTAGATCCTGGTGCAATAATCCAGGAAGATCGACGGGCACAGATTTAAAGCATTTTGATTCAGGATCAATAACAAGGTTTTAAAAACAGTCAACGTCACTAATAACCGTCTTTAATCTAAGCCAAGCCCAAAGATGCCGGTGCTCCATGTTAATATAAAAACAAAAATTGACAGGGTAGACTTTGCCGCAGGACAAGGCATCTGAAACCCTTGGTTGTGATGACATCAACATGAAATCTCGAAATGTAGAATTAAACACAGAAAACGTGTTATTGGGGCAAATAAGATAAAACTAGAGGACTGAAGAGCGATAACGGGTAGCTGATGACAACGTGTCGAGATATCCACTTATAGCTCATAGTTGTACATATGTGCAATAAGCTATTAGTACGGCCACTTGATGCTTAAACACAGTCGTTTTCGTGGTCTCGTGAATATCTCTTATTTCATTTCTGTTTTAAAGTGTGCTCAAGGAATTTTGTGCACGGGGATTTCTCTGTTTCTTAATTGAGTTGAGGTAATCGACTTGCTCCCCTGCGCCAACGACCTCGGGTAAGTCATAGAAGAATTTCTCCACGGCATGCAGCTTCGTGGCTTATGAAAAATTGACTTTTCGGTCTAATTATAAATCTGCTTGAAAATCATAAAACAGTTTTATCCAATGGTTCAATTATGCCGTAATTGTGTATGCATTCATCACAAATGTTCATCAATCAGTCAATCCTAAACTGAATGCATGGAATTGGACATGAAACAATTTCAAGGAGTTAAAATCCGAGTGGCCAACATCTTTTTTTCAACAAAGCACAGACGACCTGGCTCCATGCTATTTTCCAAGGCTACATCAGTTAGGAGATGTTTAAAAGAAGTCATAAAGCGTGGACATACACATCTGACCTTATGTACGAGCGTACTTCACTTCTATACATGTACACTAAGCCCAATACTTGTACATCTGAAGACAAGTATATGCTGAAATCTTACAGCATATATATATTTACTTATTTATTTATTTTTTTTATATATTTATTTATTTGCTCTTGTGCTTGATTGATTGTTAATTCAGTGTTGAACTAAATAATTTTCACTCATACGATGGCGGTAAGTTTTATGAGCGGAGGAGAACTGGAGTGCCACCGACCTTTGGCACAACTGACAAACTTTCCCTCTTGTGACGTAAGTGTCCATGATCTTGGTGGAAGACAAATTGACGTTCAAGAAACGTTACACTGAGCACGAGCATTCACGACAGGTCATTGTCAGCAAGGCCCAATTGACAAGGACAGCGGGGAAATTCTACAAGTTCCCTGTTCAAGGCAGAGATGAAATCCTCACCTTATGTGTCCTAAGGACTGAATGGCAGGTACGTTAACAACTCGGCCATGGCCTACTCGACATTATCTAGAACTTCACTGCTTCCGTCAAATGACAAGACTCGCCCAATACCGCTTTCTCATTGGTACCGTTTGTCTCAGTTGTCACTTGTCATTCCCTTGTCAGATACATAGTACTTTTCCGTCCACTGTAGTCCTAATTGGCTAAGTGGTCACAGGCGTATTTAATTTCGTCCGTGTAGAGATCATCCTATCACCACTCAATATCTCCTGCCATAACAGTTAATGCGGGGATTTTTATGCGTGAGAAATGTCGCCTCGCCATTCATCGCCCGAAACTCGAGTGCACGGCGTGACGGGATTTGAAATATGACTACAACAGCCCACCATAGAAATCGGTATAAAAGTGGCAATGGCTGGGCATTATCATCTCTGTATAGTCATTACTCGGGTTTTGATGACAAGCGGTAAAGGATAGCATCGTGGGGAATTCGAGTGGAAGGCCTAATGACATTGAAGTTGCCAGGTTAGGACGGTTTCCGCCAAGAGAAGTAGGTGGTGTCACTTCATATGGCGGATTACGAAAGACGCTGTCTCTCTCTTTCTTCTACCTTTTCCCAACCCCCTCACTAACTCCCAGGAGGCGCCGCTCAAGCGTTCACCTTTTCCCCACCCCCACCCGGATTCACTTGTAAAGCCTCTCCTCTCCCACGAGATCTCTCACTCACGACGGAAAATGAACTGTTCCTGGTCGCCGTGACATTCCGCCCCTGCCCTCATCATTCGCCATTGAAGTGGCGCCCTCTAGCGTGATTTGATGAGGATATGTCGGACAAAAATAAGACTGAGTCTTTCGCCTCATTGCTCTACAGCGAACTCCATTGAAAACCAAATCAGTCTCAACCATTCTATAATCTATTAAGCACAAGTTAATTTAAACCTCTGTATATTACATTTTCTTTTTCAAAAAATCAGCCCCTTTGATGACACAATGTGCGGATCAAATGGCTTCAAGAATAGAGCACTCTTCTTTACAGTCCGTGCAGCCTCTCGCCAGTCTCTCTGGGAACAAAAGCCAAATTATTGTCTTTTTGGCCGAAAGATTCCCTTAGGCTTGAAAGGAACTCTTTTAACATCGTGAGGATGATCTGTTCAAGAATATATTTATTTACTCTGATTGGTGTTTTACGCTGTTCTCAAGAATATTTCGTTTATGCTACAACGGCCAACATTATAGTGAGAGAAAATCGAGCAGAACCCATGGAAAACCCACGACCATTCGCAGGTTGCCGGCAAACCGTTCAAAAATGTGTGTTGTAAGCTATAAGTATACCACACATTTAAATTATTTCAAATGGCAACAAAGCCTATTGTGCTCATAATTGCTGAGCTCTGCATGCGACAAAGCATTGCGAGATGGGCTTGTAATTTATAGATGGTGGGCTCTACGAATGGAAATTTCAAACACCATAATTGTAAAAAAAATTAGTCTAACGCAATCGGACAGAGAGAAGTGAACGCCACACAGTGCACGCAGAGTTCCCTTCCATTCCGGAGCTCGTGCGACAATTGTGGGCTGGTTTTGGTTCAGCCTCAGCATCAATGGCCTGTTCTTAATATAAAACCAACAATCATCTATTTATTTATTCATTTACTGGGGGGGGGGGGGTCCGTGGCTCAGTGGGTTAGCGCGCCACCGCATCGCAATGATTCAGATGCCTCCCACCAATGTGGTCGCTGTGAGCTCAAGTCCAGCTCATGCAGGCTTCCTCTCCGGCTGTACGTGGGAAGGTCTGCCAGCAACCTGCTGGGTTTCCCCCGGGCTCTGTCGAGTTTCCTCCCACCATAATGCTGGCCGCCGTCGTATAAGTGAATATTCTTGAGTTTCTTGATTCTCGATTTTACTCATTCTCCATCATGCTGAAACAAATACTTTTGTAATCACAAATTTATTTCGACAGCCTTCAATGTTTCGAAGTCTTGAACGACAGACACTTAGTCTTAACAGAATGTTTACTCTTAAACTGCATGAAAAATGCAGGGCTGAGGGAACTTTTGAGTTTTACTGCAATTTGTATAGATGACTGCGCTCGCTAGCGCAGCGTAATGGTTGTCTTGACTTTAAGTCCAGCTCGTGCTAGCTTCCTCTCCTCCCTCCGTCGTATAAGTTGAATATTCTTGAGTACGGCGTAAAACACCAATCAAATAAATAGTTTTACGCCGTACTCAAGAATATTTCACTTTCATAAAAGTCACAGATACCGCATTGGTGGGATGCTTTTGGGCCATTACGCTGCACTAGCGAGCACAATCATCTACACAAATTTCAGTACAACTCCAAAGTTCCCTCAGCCCTGCATTTTCCATGCAGTTTAAGAGTAAACATGCTGTTAAGACTAAGTGTCTGTCTTTCAAGATTTCGGAAGTGTGAAGGCTGTCGAAATAAATTCTTAGTGGTTACGCAAGCATGACTAGACAGAAGTAGGCCTACTCACATATAATTGGCAATAGAAACTGGCTTCCGGCGGATCTACATACAGCTTTTTGTGTATTCCACAAATACACAGAAAAGTATTTGTTTCAGCGTCAGAGAGAATCAGTAAAATCAACGACAGAGAGCCAAAATTTCAATGGAATACAGTGTTTTTGTACGAATTGTGTCACGTGTAGCCTGAGTAACTCTTCGAAGTACACAGCTTCGTTACTGTTGCCGCAATACAGCCGAGGGACGCCTCTTGTAATGAAATACACCGGCACAAAAGCTGACAGCGTTACCAGCACGATCCGGTATGGCAAGCGCAAATTGCGACAAATCAAACCGTCAATAAAGTCGCGCGCGGATTTCTGCTGAACAAAAAGCGGAAATTGTCGTATAAGTCGAACGGAGTGCACGTCTAAATTTGCGTTAGGCAACAATTGTGAGGAGGCAAATAGAATTCCCTGGAGACATATCAACGATTTCTAACCTCGGGAATGGTTTTAGCCTGGAATCGTGGGTCTCTTATCATGACGAGAAACTTCGCTTCTAACCCAACCACAGGATTATATGAACTTCCTTGGCTTCAGTGTCCTATGCTATTTCTATAAGTCAATGCACTTTAACGGCTGTATACCTGATTCTACGCAAAGTTCGTTCAATGGGACAGACCCCACAGAAGTTATAGTCAATGAATAGAGCATTCAAAACTGTATCTAAAAATACCTTCACTGAATTTTTCAGATTTTTTTTTCACTAACTTAAACGCAGTCGAATGTTTTGATTGTACGGTGAGTTTTGTGGAACACGTGGATTGTGTGGTTCACCGGTGATGTCACAAAACTTTTTGTACACATTTATGCTCCTCTCTGAATATTGTTCTTGTGAAGAGTGCTCTTGTACTGTCTGTCTGTGTATTGAAAAGCTAACATGACATTAATTTTCTGTTTTAGGGTCAGAGAAAGGTTTGTATGACGTCATTGGTGAACCACATTATCATAATGGCCAAAACAGACCACCATACAACCAAAACATTTGACTGTGTTTAATTTGGTGAAAAAATCTTTAAGATTCACTGAAGGTATTTTTAGATAGTTTTCAATGTCCTTTTCACTTAAACTAACTTCAGTTTTGTGTGGTCGTGCCCTTTAAGATCACTTGCCGTCCACTAATACGGAACGGAAAATTAGTGCGCCTCTTGTGAGACAGTAGTCTATTGCTTGTCAAAAGGCTGGTGGTTAATTCTGGCAGTAATATTTCACTTCTACGTCCACCATCATACAAGCAAGAATATTTTTAATACGATGTATTAACACTACCAACCAATCAATCAACAGTCACTGAATGACATCTAACCTATATGAAGTCTGACTGCATGCAATGCCTGTATCACATATTGCAGCTAAACGTGGGCACAGCCTATACGCACATCGAAGAATTACAGTATTTCCTTCAGCCCAAAACATTTATCTAAGGATTCAACGATAGAAATTATTTTAAATGTTCAGATGCCCCGTACTTCGTTTTTAAAAGAACCGTAAATCAACCGTCAATGGCTTTTCTGGTTAAGATTAACTCGAATCCCCTCCTACGTGCTAAAATTTTCCTTCTTTAAAACGTTGTCAAGCCATACGACCAACGTCTATTTTTAAAAGTACGATGACTTTGTTTTTTAGCCTATATCTGCGGTCGCAGTGATGCTTGACAGCTGCCTGACTTTCTTTTCACACTTTCTCCATAATTCATCACGCTTCGTCTGTGGACATTTCATGCTGGTTTCTTATTCCGGCGTCAGCAGGAGAAGAAGGTAACCTGTGAATATACATACTCCTTTCACTTCACCGAGATAAGCATTTCTTCAATCATTCGTTCCTTTAATTATTTATTGCTGTGGTTATTTATTCATTTGAGTGGTGAATGAAATGTTCTTTTCAATGGAATTGCACTTGAATATTTTCACTGTTGTAAGCAACTGTTGTAGATGATCCCGAATACGGTCTGTGCGGAAAACCCACAACTACTAATTTTATGTCTTTATTTATTTATTTATTTGATTGTTGTTTAACGCCATACACTTTTTCCATATAAACGATTGCGGTGAATTTTACCGAACCGAGGTGCTGGGGCACAAACCACAACCTTTGGCAAGACACCGACGAGTTTTACCACATGTGACGTAGAGATATTCACACCATACTGGTGGAATACAAGTTGTCTTCAAAGCTACTAAAACAACATTCGTGTATTTATTTATTCAACTCCTGAAATATTCTATTTATTTCACAGTTTATCTACAACACCCTGGCTCGGCGGTAGGGGTGGGGTAGGGTAAGAGTTTGTGTAGGCGGAGGGAGAGAAATGGATACCAATATTCACACCATGGATGGAAATGACTGAGTTTGAAACCAAATGACTTTTCTCTCCCTTTCCTTCTTCTTTTAATTAGCACACCCATTAGCAGTCAAATGCTCTGTGATTCCTCATAAATCCATACGGGACCCGAATATTCTCGCAATCCACGCTTTAAAAAGACGCAAATAAACTTTATGGTCAGTTCCATTTTCTCGGCTTCTGTCTATTTTCTGTAGCGCAGTGTTAACGCCGTTAATTTTCGCGCTCGTAGAATAATAAAATTCGTGCAAAGAAAAAAAGACGAAGTGTCTGAAAATAGATATCGCCTGCCTATTTTTGTCAACGGTTTTGCGACGTAAATGTCGTAAATAAGTCGATGGGTTTTAACGAGGTAAAAGCGTAATACGACAATAGGCCCCATTAACCGGTACTTGCTTCATATCAGAATACAAACACTTGTCGGTATATGGATGGTCAGTTGACGTGTCCCCGAGACAGCCACATTAAATAGCGAGAGCATATGCCGGTATCAGTACACACAAGGGCACGAAAGAGCATCGCTACCAGGACATTTAGTAGTATTTGCATTGTTACAAGCGGTCTGTCGGACCAACTGTTTACATTGATGTAAGCGACACTCCTCAGATGGAATCTTGAGGAAACATTTTCTCGCGCTCGACAATCGGCAAATATTGATAAAAGCGCTGAATACACAACCACGGTTCTGTACTCGACATCAGTCTCTTACAGCATCGCGGACCTGGACGAGAGCCTTTAAAGCCGGTGGACACTTTACCCGGCATGCCCAGATCAATAACTTCCGCTCCACTTCGTTAAGGAGATATTTACTTCAATCAGCAACCACAAACCACAGATGCATATCTCCAGGCGAGTGTTATACGATTCCATGTAGATATCCCCATCATAATATGCCACACAAATTCTTCTCTACATTTATTTCACTACAACCACAACAATCTCTGCTCCCATGCTACATGCAGAGATATATCGGACAATTAAGGAGACAATATGACCCGCACTTCTATTTGTAACCTTTATCCATCAGTTGGCTAAAGCTGTCTCAAAAGAAGGGAATAAGACATAAATATTTTATTTTGTTCCAGGGGAGTTGGTGAGGAGCTTTACCGAATGTTCCCGATAATGTTCGGTCACGTGGTTTGTCGTATTCCCACTTCCTCAAAAGCAAACCCACCTTTATAAAAGCGAAAAACTTTTGACTACATCAAACAAGTAAACGCACAATTAGACTGGTGGAGTTCTGAAATTGGTAGTACCGCCACATAATGCTTTAAAACTCAGCCATCGTTTCATACCATACACCCAGCCGTACAAATCGGTCGTCAAACTTGTTAGACTCCAGGTAAAGAACAACATTTCATGATGTCTGCCCCTCTCTCTTGTCCTCTGTAAGCTGTGACACCCTCTACTGATTTATGAAATGTAGTGGCTTCTATTTTTCCCTATGCTCTTATTAACGTGAAGTCAGATAAAACTAACTCTTCCCATGTTGTCACAGTTTTAGTGTCTGGTACAATCTCTAAACGACGAAAGACGGGCAACTTGGAACTTTCATACACATTTTTTTCTTCATAGAATAGCACTGAGGATTTTCTGAGACTCATTGTTTATAAGTGAAAGAGACAGATGGGGGTATAAGGCTTTATTCCAAATGAGTATGACATTAAAGTCAAGGTGACCAGACCGTGAAGGGCTTGGTTTCAAATCCACTCCGCGCTTAATCTGGCCGCGATTTTAATTCAGGAGATCTGTCTGGTGCCTGACAGGGCGCGGTGGTTTTCTCTGCATGGGTTCTACCCGATTTTCTCCGCCGACGTAAAGGATCGCCGTCGTGAGAATAATATTTTTCTCAAATTAATTTCATAGGCGCAGGAAGATTTTTTTTTTTGCACATAGGCGTTTTAAGTTGGATTTAGTCGAAACAAGCTAATCTGTTACATGGAGGATAAAACAAGGAGTTAGAGGTGATCTGTAAGTCTAAGGTATCGAATCGAGCTCATGCCGCGTTCTCTCAGGGTTTGGGTGAACTATCTGAATTGTAGGTTTACAATACATTGCATCCACATGCCTTAAAGCACAAAAATTTTAATGATTTATTTCTGCACATGCCTCCGCCTAGATCCCCGGAAGGTCTGGATCTTTAGACCTTTCGGAAAACGTCGTATTATTTCGGGGTGCTGAAGCACAGGAACTATTGCCGCAGACAAGGAGGCTACGGTCCAGAGGAGGCCAAGGTCCCTGAGTCCTGCATATTTTCATTACTCTTTGTCAGAGTATATATATTTTCAGAAATGGGATTAAAGATAGTGGAACTATTCTACTTCCAAGTACAGTAGGCGAGCGTATAGAGGCCAAAGCTCTCGCCTTTGCAAATTGCCGAAGAAACCTTTCATGCGATTTCTACTAACTAAAACCAGATACGACTGGAGTTGGGTTAATCATATTGTCCTATATCCTATGCATATTTGTTCATTTTCATATACATATGAGTTGAAAATAATTTTACAATGCCCACAAAAAGTAAGGGAACAAAAACATACTTTTGCACCCCCACCACCAGTCACACAATTGGAGGGGCAATTGCTACCCAACCCCACTCCCGTTTCCTACGGCTAGGATTTTTTAAAGCACCAAACAGAGCGGGGCGTGGTCTAGAAGCCAAAAGGGAGTACCCTTAAAATGATAGGATACACAAGGCACGGGTTCAAAACTGGCCTTGGGCAGAGAAGTAGATTTCCCCACTCTCACTACTTGTGGGGTCAAGATGACGATAGGGGCCGACCACGCTAGTTGAAAACCAATCCTTCGTCGGTAACTTCCCCAAGGCCGGATTCTTCGATCCACAGAACTTACCGCCATCATGCCAGTAAAATATTCCTATAAGCCTTATTTGGCATACGAAACATTAAGCGAAGCTTATACTGCATCCCAGTCGTTACATATGCATAATTTGTGTAAATATATTCTTGATTCTGGCGCTAAACAACAATCAGTTACAAATGAATAACTAAAAACCCAAATAAAACTCAATGACAAAACATGTGTCACAAATAGTAGCACGCAGTTGTTATCATTCACTAGCATTTTGGAAAGGAAAACTGAAAGAAAAAGAAAACAGGGACAAATGTTTATTTTACGATTAAACTATGATCGAAGCGTGGGCAGATGTAAAAGTAGGATGGTAGCCAGGGTCGGACGGGCTGGTAAGGATCTCACACAATTAACGACGGCTTTAGCCCATCGATAGCCTTGTAAGCCGCGAGCTAAAGACATGTCACGTGAGCTCTTCAGGTGAATAAGGAGAGAGATGACATGTGATTGAAGCATTCGATACCACCAGATATGACCTCCTCCACAGTGCAACCGCTGGGTTTGACGCACCCTGGCAGGTAATACCACATGCTTTGTGTCGAGAAAGGTCGTTCGGGGTTGCTTCTAATTCTTGTTTTTCCTGCATGTTGCCTGTGAGAAATTTACAGGCTATAAATATGTTCCAGCAAAGGTGTAAAAGAAATCTCTTTTCTAGTTTCATATAACGCTTAATACAGTCTGCAAATCTTAACGCTGGTTCTTGACCAATGCAATTATTCATTAATTAATGTGTACTTTGTGATCATCCCATTTTTTATGCATCGACTGATTATCGTAGTGCTCGTATTCAGCTTGAGAAATCAGGACTATTCAACGCCGAGAAGGAGTTTTCTTTGATAAAAATGGAACAACAACAACACGAAACAACTCCGAGCCACGAAATGTTTGTGTTACGACATAACCCTTAGTTTTCTAACGCGCACGTAGTTTTAAATAAAACGTATACATATGCATAAATGGCGCATATTTTAGTTTCCTTAACGTCTACCGGAAGATGTTCCTGAAGAACGTGCACCAGTGTCATACAAATTAAGAAGCCCTGAGCGCGACATTATATAACAATCAATCAATGAAATAAATAAATAAATACTGACAGCGTACCAAATGTAATCAAAACCAGGTGTAAAATTCGCGTAGTCTCGAATATCAGACACATTTTTTCTAAAAATGTATGTTGTTTCTTGAGACTGGCTTTGGGAAGCAATTGCGTGGTATGTGTCTAAAACTATTTTCGGGGGAAATTCCAGGTTGTGAAATACGGGAAATTGCTTCCTTCCAGTGCAGCTTTATGCAAAACAATGAATGCGACCAGTCACGCGGAATATTTATAGCTTAACCATACATCAGCCAAAATGCACAGCCATATCGTGGGTAATGCGTTGAAATAATTGGCATTGTTGTTCCAATAAAATATTTAGCACATTCTTGTCTTTAAATATAGATAACTTTCTATGTACATGTGGTGGGCTAAGGCAGAGTATTGGTCTCTGGCATGGCGTCACAATGCATGCACACTATATAGGCGTAGACAATGGACACGGACTGGACGACACAGGGCATAAGAGATCTTGGGTTATACATCTTCGTTTATGCATCATTCACTGCGTTTTCGATTTCCATGAAATACATCGCAGAATCCAAAAAATTAAGTGCATTTTATCAGTAAGTTTTAGAAATTAAGTGTGTTGTTCGATGCAGTTTTAATTGTGTGTCTACTGATGAGGGTCTGCTAAATTAAAGTCAGTTTTTTTGTTTACCTAGCGCGAGCTTCTTTTAATGCGGGTTTCTTTGGTTCGTTAATGGCACCAAATTTTTCTCAAAAATGTAAAAAAATAGAACAAATTAGAAAGAGGTTATTACCAAGGTCGGTCTTTTTGTTTGGTGTAATCCTTGAAATAAATGACGGAAACGAAAAACCTGAACGGCGAACAAACTATTAGCCAATTGATTACTTTTTGTATCGTCTGTGACTTTGCAGTTCTGTCGCCAATTTCAAAATAAACATGACAAAAAATTGGAAACGAACGAGATTTATTTCCTCGTGTGGGTGGTGGTATGTATCGATTTAGGCAACAGGAAAACTTCAACATCCGGGGATCTCAGAAGGATTTAGCGTGAGATTGTACGTCATTACGCATGAGCCGTGACACCTTGGCAACAGCGATGAACTGCGGCAATGGCTGGAGCGGAGATGTTAAACCTGCGGCCCACAGGCTCAGGGAGTGTCACGCAAACCCCGGACGCCATTGTTCCTCAATAAAAGATGTCTTTGTGAATCGATACTGGAGTCGGTAAAGAAGTATTCAGTCTATCTGATTACCCAGTCCACCTTATACCCCAAGCATTAGTTTTAATTTCATCCCGCTACGAAATCTCCTTGGATCGTTGAAAAAGAAAGAGTGAAAAAAAATCTCCAACCAACACAGTTCCCACCAACAAAGGCTAAACGCTGAGCTCACACGATGATTGGCGAAGACAATTTACTACGGAGAAAAACTGTTCTATTTCCTGTTGAGGAGCCGGCTTTATGATTCGATGAAATTCATGTTACACCTCTACGTCAGCTGGTTAGTGATTTAATATGGCCCGCCTCATCTCAACTTATTTATTTCGTGTATGATTTTATCGTGACTTTCCCTGAAGATGCTTCTGTGAATAATATATTACGAAAACTTATACATTATAATTACCTTCTTGATAAAAGACAATGTCTCTGAGTTAAATGGGTTGCTAAAGCTCCAAGAACCTTGCTGACTGTCCACTAATACATAATGACTGAACAAAACTGATTCGATTTCGGGCATCTTTATTATGACGATTCGATTTGTCACGGGAACATTCCTCCTGGCGTTATGGCAGTTCATCGGAGGTTAGAGAACGTGTGAAGACATTATATGTGTTATTTAAATAGAAACAAAACTGTTCTCATTATGTGTCAATACACCACAATTCCTGCTATTACGGGGAATATTAGTGTTTGACTCCACCAGTTCAAATTAAGGCAAATTTCTGTTCAACGCAACACTTAATAGATGTTTTCGGAGTTCATGCCTTGAGTCGAAAAATAAGTAATGAAACCATATTTCAAGTATTTGACTTATTATGACAAAATTAATTTACTCCTAAAATGTTACGTGTTAGACTAAAACATGGCTTGAGGCAGGACTATGGGAACATCTCTGAATACAGTTGATTGACACACTGTGGCATTGAGAGCTCACACAAGCCCAGTTTATGCTCTATTCCCAGGTTTACATAATGTTAACCTCGGGCGAAGACACTGCGGAGAGCAAATTTGACAATCAAGTGCCACTCCACGGAAGCGGAAATCGATACTAATGCTACCTCCAACACAAGAGAGGGTGATGTGCAGCGACCCGCACTTTACTGTAATTTATGAGCGAATAAACAAGATGGAGTCGTTCGTGCGGACGTTATGTGATCAATAATTAAATTTTAGTTTCATAAACATTGGAATCCTTCCGGTATACAAGAAAAAAAGACATAATTAGCGATACATTTAGTTTGTCGGAATGTTGAGTTCAGCTTCAGTAATGCTTTTGTTTTATGTTTTTAACTGACTTGTTCATAGCATAAATTTAAAAAATTCCAGTTGCAAAATTGGTATATTGTTTGGTATCTCACACTTACCATTTTGCTAGTCACAGTAACTGACTTGCCACTTTGCCAGTAACATTGACTGACATACCGCATTGAGAAACACACTGACTGACTTACCACATTGCTAGACACACCGACTGATTTACCACTTTGCTAGTCACACTGACTGACTAATCATTTTGCTAGACACACTAACTGATTTACCACATTGCTAGACACACTGATTGACTTAGCATCTGACAACTACTGTGATTGACTGTCTGAGTGACAGGCTAGTCGCACTGAAGTACTGACTGAGTGACCGACCTTTCAGTGACTCTGACTGGCTTAATGGCGGACTATACCTGACTAGCTATCAGCCTGCAAACATGGTTGGGTGTACAAAAGCATATACACTCAGAAAATTTGATCTTTTCATCATTTCCTGAAGACAAGATATAAAAGTTTGTCGAAATTCTTAAACGTCAAATATGCGACTTTTCGATTTTGGTTTCGGAAAATATATGCTTTTGCCTCATGCTAAGCTTATTGGTGGATCGACAACATCTTGACTGACAGACTAACTGACTGAATGGGTCTCTGATTGACTTACACAAATCCTCCCTAAGACATCTTAGTCTGACCCTCACGTACGAGGGTGAGCAGAAGGAATGATCGTCCAGGTGCATTAGCACACTGGGATGTCTTCAACACGTAGACTGGATAAAGCATTCAGCAATATATGAAACTATGAGGAACCCCGGGAGCGCAAATTTCAATGTACGAATTCCTCTACTTCCACTAAGGGAGCTCTATATTTCTGCTCTATCAATCAGGTCCAGCATCCAAATCACCGCTAAAACTTGTGCCCAAGCCCAACCTGTGCCCAAATTTTCATACAAATCCGCCCATAACTTTTCGTCTGAATTTGTTGGCAGACAATCAGCCAAAATAAGCACCCGCAAACATAACCTCCACCCTGGTCGAAGATAAAATTACCGTTGGCGCCGTTTTGCTTTTTCAGCGGAAACCAACAAGACATAGCCGGATAATGTTCCAAGCGATATTAATTCTCTACAGAATGAAATCAAACATTATGTTGCTCTTGTAATCAATTGTTCTCTGCAGCGGCTCTTTAGTCGCTGTGGGTATCCTTTCCCCTGGAGCTAACAAACGACTTCGCTCTTCCCGTTACTGAATTCCATGCATATTTAACATGCCTTATCATTACCTGTTCGTCAGCTACAAACGTCCGGCCTAATGAACATTGACAGTGCGTCCCTTTGAAGACGTGACATCAAACTCTGCTATGAAATTCATTGAGACAAAGTCCGCCCCAAAATTCAACTCACCGACGCAGGTGTGATAAATATTTGAACAGGTAAGGAATTAAATGGTGACTATCTTCCAACATTTCAGTGTGCCTGGGTCAATATTTTATGGAATCCGCCCTCAGGTAAAAGCTTATGTTCACAGAGGTCTCAAGTTCAAGTGTTTTTTTCCCCTAAACACGTCTGTGTGGTTTAAGTTACACCCTGCTATCAGAGTCCACGTTCGACAGTTTGCACTGTATATGTGGTGGGGGAGGGGGAAGAGAAGACACTGCTGTTATCCATGACACAAGAGCGTCGGGAAGGTGGGCTGCTTTTCACGTTTTACAGGAAACCCGATTCTACCTCAGCGGTCAAGGTTCAACTTTAAGTGCATGTCAGATAGAAGATCTAAAAACTCAGAGATCCTGGCAAGATTTTTTCATGAAGACTATGTGACATTTTTACAGGAAAGAAGGTAAAGTTCAAGAGAGAGAAATGTGGAACTTCAAAAAATCCTTGCACAGGACAACAATGACGGCCATATTCCTCCTCTCTTTTTCATACAATATCGGAGTTCGAGGTAGTATAACGTATTAAGCGTCTGTATAAAACGGATTTGTTTTCTGTAAGCGATCTTTCTCCCATCAGTTTTCCGGGGCTGTCCTTGCCTCCGGCTGGCGGACGTCGACTGATTTATTCAACGCCGTGCATGCCTAACTGTTTACTCCTTAGGGCTACTATACTTTGCATCACTAACACTACCTTCGGCAACATTTAAGCTCGGCGTACATAAAACCAACATTCGTATATCCGGGTCATTAATCGAAAGAGCAGTTTCCAAAAATGACCAATAACACAAACCCTGAAAGAACTAAGAAAATACATGTATGTAAATATTAGGACGGTTTCATGCAAAGAGAAGCAGTCAAAAGTTTTCAGTGATGACGAAAAGACGTAATGAATGTTCTAGGCGGATGAATAAAATCAGTACCCAAATCGTGTAACATATTAGTAAGACCAAACTCAGCTCATACTAGCCAGTTACCTCAGATCCTAAAGGCTCGTGTATGCACGTGTATGCTTGTGTGTAATAATGGTGCGACTCAACTGGAGCGATACCCCAGTCGTTATGTGTATGCCGGCCATCTTCAAAGTCATATGTCCTTGGGATGCTGGGATCAGTTCCGTACCACCAGTTGAGTTGAGTCGCGTTTTAAGTTCTTAAGCATGCCGATATTAAGTTGTATGTGAGACAAATTCAGTTCATGTACACATTTTATAATTTTTGGGAAATGGGAATTTGCGTTTTGTCAGGTTTCAGCTGAAACTATTACAATTATCACAAGATTCCCTAATCCCCGATGTGACTGAAAGCCGCTAGACTTTGTCACAGGAATAAAACGTTTTACCCTTTAGCCAGCGTTTGTCCTCACATGATTATATGCAGACGTGGAAAAACCGAGACGAATAATCTAACATGAGAAGGCTAGAGCAAGGGGAAGTAATACCAGAACAGCCATGACAGTGTGATAACTGGCAATTGGTCACACGTAGAACCGATGAAATCTTGACAGGTTTCCTCAGTTTGTGTTTCATTCCACCTGCTCCTGTAAATGCTTCATAGTAGCAACTTACACCCCCGTCACCTCCCCTACCACCACGGCTTAAAAGAACAGACCATCTATGACAGCGTAGGCTGCGCCTAAAAGCCAATGCATGCCGTGCCAATTCCAAATATCATCGTCATGATTTTGTTGTTTTTTTTTTCTTCCCATTTTTACACCGAAAAAAGTACCAATGAAAACCAAGCTTTAACGGAGGACTGTTTTGGACTAATTTGAACAAGCGCAGCATCATGAAATCCCCGCTTCTGTTTGGCTGTTAAACAGTCTATAACTGTAAGATTTCAACATTAAATCCAGAAACAGATCAAGCAAGGCGTGCATATTCATGTTGGACGTAGCAATTTAGCAACCAGGAAATGTTAGGCAGTTAAAAAAAAAAATCAGTGACGTCATTCTGCTTCATCTTGTTGAATATGGCCCAAGAAATCAACCGTAGTATATTTATATAGTACTCGGTGTAAAAATTGTAAAAAATAGAAAATGCCATGATCACCATACTTGGGATATCAGCACGCTATGGGCCTTAAATCATATATACGTTATCCAAAGGCGTTCTGTTCTTTTAAATGGGATGTTACTTGCAATTTGTTAGACATTATTGGTCCACAGTAGACACATACAAAAACCTTGTTGTGCTGAAAGTCGCCGAGAATAGATGGTCTATTATACGTTTAAACTATCCTTCGCAAGCCCCCACCCCCACCCCACCCCCACACCCCAAACGGTTAAGTCCCTGAAAACTTCCATAAAACACTAATGAATAATAAATAAATTCTAATTGATTCTAATTTAAAGAGGCTGTCTATTTTAATTTGTTTAGTATCAGCATGCAGTAGGATAAACAGCGGTGATTTGAAATACCAAGTCAAAGGTCAAGATCAAGTGTAGTTAAAGTCACCATTACGCCATGATAGCTGCACATTGCTGCTGTATACATTATATTTAATTACGGATATTTCCCGCTAAAAGCCTACTTTATGAGCGAGGCAAACTGCAAAGGTCGCTTAGGCATGCCGCTAAATGAGGAAACTCCTGTTTATTGGCGTGGTTTATAAGGTTGACAAGTGTCAAGCGACGATATGGCTTTCTTTACAAAAAAATGAAATCGAAGCGTGCCATTATACACGGACAGCTTATGTCAGATTAGGAATTCGGTTTGGGATCTATATTATAAGCACGCGGTCATGAAGAACTAGTCATTCTGTTGAGCATGATAGGTTAAATGCGTATGATGTCGCAGAAAAGAAAAGAGGGTGTACATTTTAGCTTCCATTAGTCCATGTAGTTGCTTTAGGAGTTTTGTTAAGTGACTTGATACGGTAGAAAAAGCGCGATTTACCATGTGCAAAGGTACCAAGCTTCGTAACAGGGAAAATTTTGTCGTCGTCATTAAAACTGACGCCGAAATGGCAATGAGATTCTTTTTGAGGTGAGTTAATGTGGGGAAAGCACCATTTTGTCTAACAGTGAAACAAGCAAACTGACAGGCGCTCTAGTCAGACAAATCGCCACCTGTCCTTAGATAATTCGTCCCTGGAAGATCAAGTCGTGGACATGCACTATTATTTGATCACGATCTGAGGGTTTTGCCATAATTGCTGTACCCAAGAGGGCCGTGAGTGGAATGTGCTAAGCGTGCGCTTGCGCGAAATTACCTTGCTTCACACAAGTCGAGGAATGGCAGATTAGAGTTTATCATTTTGCTCACAGCTAAGCGAGGGGACGTCGAAGTCGCTATGTGAATATTTTCTGGACACCCCTGAAACAATAGTTACTCAAAAATGATTTATTCATTTATTTGATTAGTGTTTTACGCCGCACTCAAGAATATTTTCCTCATACGACGGTGGCCAGCATTATGGCGGGAGGAAACCGGGCATATCCCGGGTGAAACCCACGACCATCCGCAGGTTGTTGGCAGATATTCCCACGTACGACCGGACTGGAAGCCAACCAGAGCTCACAGCGACCGCTGGGTCATTGGACAAAATCGAAGTGACCTGATAAGTACACTTACCACAACAGAATCAACTCAAGTCAGGGACTCTTTGTTAATTTCACGGAACTTTGTCATTCCATTTCAAAGTAAATCCTGTTTACCGGCAATTGAGACGTGAACAGGTGAAAATGACAAACGACTGAGAAAGCGCACGAAACGTTGTCGCGAGACTCTTTGACAGTGTGCCAAAACATATTTTAAAGAGACAATACCGAAGGATTTCTATATTTGGACTTTTACACGCCTTGAATTGATAAAGTAGTTTTGCGTACTGTAGGCTAAAATAAAGATAAAAGAAGACAAACTGGGTTGAAAATCGCGTTTTTCTTTCTTTTTTTTTTTTTTTTTAAGCATAAATATATTCAACTTTAGGGCGGTTCGTTTTCCGAACTGTCACTCAAGAACATGCATATGACGTCAGTATCGTTCCAAAACGTCAACCGTATAACGCAAACATTGGTTACATGTGTTCAAACTATCTGTGACTTTATGACGCCACAACTGCTTTCGCCGGGAATGGAATGAAATGTAAGCGTCTATTTTGCACGAAGGTTGTCGAGCGGCCTTGTTCATCCAAATACTGTAACATTCATTTAATACTCTTTTGTGAATACATTAATTTTCGTCGTTGGGTCGAAATGAATCGTTTGGAAAATTAATTATTTCTTAAAACCAAAATAAGTAGAGCAAGATACCGAGAGTGTATACAAGTCGGCTATATTGGAGGAAAACTACAAAAGGTTCAACTTGAAGTCATCGAACCGAAAATTTACGACAATTCTCGGGTATAATCTCTTTAATTGTATCGTGAGCATTAGTGACCCTGTCGATGGATTAGGGTGCCAGTGCCATCACTTGAGGTATGGATGTTATTGCAACAGTAATATTCGGTGCAATTGACGTCACATTGAATTTTATGTTTTCACACTCTCTACAACCGCGCGCAACCACGTGCTGAAAATCTTTCACGTAACCTCAAGCATAGCTTTCTGGACAAGGATGAAATCACTTGGGATGTCATCGGCGCTGAAAAGACCTCACAAAAGTACAAAATCAACGCTGTCATGCAAATAAGGTTAAAACCCGTCATTCGGACTATCAGAAGTGTCCATCATTTTTCCTTCGTGTCTAACATGCCTGAAGACAAGCAAATTAAGTATGTCATGTTCTTTAGATGCCTTCGAAATGAAAAGTATCGGGGGTCAAAAAATCTTAACAGGTATTCCTTGGTACGCGGCACATTTGCATGAAACAAATATCACCTAAAAAAAGTCTATTCGCACCATCCAGGAAAAGACAGTTGGCAACGACAATAGGTGTTAGCAATGCCAAGAGAGGTATTCTTCAAAGAAAAAAAAAAGAAAAAACAAAACAAATGGCCATTACACAAATGACGACATGAACTCCTTTGAACGTGTGGGCACTTGTATGACAAATATTGCCTACCAATTCTTGAAGCTGACAAAAGTTTCTTTATAGACCCTTTAATCCAGGACAATTTGCCGAAAAGTTCCATAAATTTTTTCACTTGGTCATTCAGGAATCACAAAGACAAAAGGGGAATTCTATCAAGAAAGAGACAAGAATTCGGCCCATAGAACCTGTGAAAATACAAAGTACTGTCCATGAAATACAACATATAGTTGCAACACAACGTACAGAACGGTGAAATAGAAGACAGAGACTTGGAAACTCCATTCTGAATTCAACTGGTAAAATTTTATTCCAGTATTTCACAAAGTGGCTCCAATAATAACCTTGAACTGAAAAAAAAACCCATGTCTGTCTACCAACCCACGCGGTCGATCTTATTTAACAACTTCTCGATCGGGTTCATTTTTTAAGGTCCAGTTTCCATCACCTGTTCGGAGTGACAGAGAAAACAGCTCTGATGTTTTCAGGTTTTGACGGAGCTTTTTCATAACGTTGGTGTTACCAATCGCCAAGTGTCGTTGAAAATCTTTATGGTCATTATGTCCGCAACTCTAGTCAATTTCTGCATGTATGTATTTGTAAATGCAGGTCCTAGCCAGCGCGGCAGTTGCTAATTACTCCAGGTTCCTCAGAAACGTGAAGGATTTTTTTTTCTTTTTACAGAACTTTACGGAACAGAACTGACTCAATAGTTCAAAGGTTTATAGTGTTTATAGCGACCATTCCCGTGTGACCGTTTACTTGAACAATCAAATAACTAAATGAATTATAATGTATAACTCTGTTTCCTCGAAATAACGGAAATGTGAACAGCAACAAAAATGCGACGAGAACATATTTTCGATGTGACGTAGGAGGCAACTATGACGTCAAGTAAGTTAATTTTGATGGCGTCATTTGAAGTACGACCAATCAAGACTCCATGAAGAAATGATAACTTTCAAATCAGTTACTATTCAGGAAAACAATTCAGATTTGATCAATCATTGGTAGCTAATCTCCTTTTTCACACGAGCAAGCTTCGGAACTTGAATACTAGTAGTTCTTTAAGCCGGTCTATACTGTTTAAGTTTTAACGCCTACCAATACAATTTTTACTTTGCATTAAGAAAGTTTTTCGAAGCCTTTGTGTGACGCAGAATAGAATAGAACTAGATAGAAAAAGTAGAGGGTTAACTTCTCTAGAATACAACGTAGCCATTGTAAAGTTATAGTTTTTGCAATGTTGTAATGGTGTGACGGCAGACACAGTATCCGGAGTGAAGAGAAGTTAAACCGTAAGGAATCTCCCTATCTGATCCATCAGATAACTTCCTGCCCGAGGGAGTTTGACGGAACAGCGAGTTCATACCGACACAACAGGCTACAGCAAGGAGAATGCAGCCAGAAGGTAGCGTGATAGTTAGCAAATGATCATCCGTAACCTCATCCATAAATCCGGTTACTTTGTCAATTTACCTCATTGACGGTATTATTCTAACTGTTCGTGTAAATGCTTAAATAACAGCAATTTACTCACCTCCTAGCACCGCGACATAAACGGAAAAAATAAATGCAGCGATGTTAATTGGAATTTATAAGATGCCATTGATCTAGAATTTCTTAAAATGCTGTGTTGCTATGACATTTAATTCACACATTGACAAGAAAACTAAGCCAACGGACTCTTGACTAGGATGTGGCCTAAATCGACAGAAAAAAATTGCTAGACTAAAAACCACTGATTAAGCAGAGTTAGATATCCTTCAGAAAAGAAAAATGCAAAAAACCTGTGAGGAGTTCTGAACTCGAATCCTTTGGAGAGGTTATGTCAGAGCATAGACAGAATAGGTTAATTTAACACGGTCTGATATTTTCCAGTAAGAAAAAATCTGGATGCTCTTGAGATTCGAACACTAAAGAGTCTCTCTGTCGAGAGTTCAAGCCAGTACACGCGTCTTAACCAGGCCACCCCTAGGGGTGCACAAACTGATGATTTACGGCTTGTTACATCAGTTATTGTTTCTAACAACACCCATAAAACATTGTTTACGGCGCCCCCTTCTCCTCATTTCCGGTAGAGACCGCGGAGGAAGATGAGTAGCGAATCCGGCCTGTCAGAGTTAATATTTTTGCATAATTAGGTGATAAACTCGGCTGATTTTACGACAGAGTGTGTAGGTTGAACTAACCAAGCCACAGTGAGCGGCCATAGTGAGAATGTAATTTGTTTCGCACCCGGCTAGCTCAGGCTGCCGGGATATGTGGGATTTTTCAGTTAGTATCTTCGCTTAAGATCGTTACATAAAATTCAACTTTACATTCACAGATGGGGGTCGCTCACACCGAGGTGTATTTCATCAAATACGATGCTAATTGATGCTATACAATCGTTTCCTTTCTTGTCGTAAGTAAGTAAGTAAAATAGCTCACACCGAAAAAATCGAAAGCACCGCCATGTTATCAATTTTAACCAATCAAGAACGAGTTTTTTCCACAACCCGACAGCACACCAACCCTGTCTCCGCTGTGACGTCACGCTATGTCTGTTTTTCCTTTTTGCCACATATACTGGATGAGCGACATCGTGTTTCCGGTTTCTCTAATATGGAGTGTTCCATGATCACATTAAAAATTTCATTTTAAAATTGATTTACGCAGAACTTCTGAAATATTGGGTTTGGTCGTTACGTCTCTTTCATCCCATCCTCCAAAGTGATATACTTCAAATTATTTGTTGTCCTTTCTTTTAAGATTAAATGAAGTACTCAGCTTTCGCAGAGAAATTATTACCAGGCTCAGGCCGCTTTGACCCAAATTGTACACTTCGGAGTAAATTTAAATTCCTCGTGCCTTTACACTTTAACCAGCCTGTCTCTCCCTCCATTAACGCAGGCCTTGATAATGAGATGAAGAAATGTCAACTTTGAAACCGATAAAAGTCTTTTGAGCTATAAAAAGGAATAAAGCCGGTCTCGCTCGTGACAGTGTTGCCGTAAATTCGTTTTATGACGAAACATTGACAGTTTCCAGGCGTAAGAATCCAGCGTAAGAATTTTTCATAATTCCGTTTTTCATCATGCCTATAATCCTTTATATTTTTTTTCATTTGAAGAATCGTTACACAGAAGACAGCCAATAAAACAGTCTCAGGGAGCATTTAAAGTGATTTCACAAAACTACGCAGCTTAATTCATGCACTTTAAGCCAGCCAATGGCCCTTGCATGAACACATAAACTAAAATGCCATTATTACGTAATAACGTTTCATGGAGGGTTTTATATAAGTTTAGAACGTACCAACTACATATTCATCATTACCGTCTATTAGTTGTTCGGCGTCGGCATTATGTTAATAAGCCCTTTCTGGAGTAATTTTTTGAGCTTATATTTTACATCTGAATACCTTCATATCACTGTAAACTATAGTGTCATGTAATTCATGTAATTGCTGTGATGCTTGATTAGTTATACAAGACAAACTGTGTCTACATATAAATGACTTTAATGTTTTGAAAGAAAGAAAAAGTAAATCCTACTTTCAAAAAAGATATGATTTCGTAAGACTGCCAAATGACCCCACGATCGCCGTGGACAGCGCCTTGTCCAGTTTGTCCACGTGTCATGCACAGCACTGCACATCGTAATCGTTATTGCGGATCACAAGTTGGCTTCAACAAATATAACGCTTCGCGAACAGCCCACGGACGTTGTTCCCAGGTTATTGTCACCAACGTTCCACACTCACACACGGCTTCACAATGTCAACGGCACGATGATGAGCTATGGTAAAACGAGAATGCACGAAGAACGATAACAGAAAGATAGAACGGTAATACAAAAATACTACCGTATAGAGAGTAAAGCCGGAGCAATAACGACAATGAGATAGTTGGCTAATGGTCGTGCACATTCAAGCTGTGAAATTCGGTCACTTGTCAATTTTTTTCAGTTAAGGTCCATGCCCACTGCAGGCGACAACTACAAATGCAATCACAACTGCAACGTGGAGAAAACGGAACTTTCTTTAATCTGTAGTGTCGTCTCCACCGCCGACGTCGTGTCGCGACGACATCAGGACGAAATCCATGTCGCCTAGAGTGAGCAGAAATGGTTCTATTTTCTCGGCGACTGTTTTCATGTCGCCGGCAGTGGGGACGTCATGTAGTTGCAGTTGCTGTTGTGGTTGTCGTCCGCAGTGGGGATGAGCCTTTCGAGGCTATATCCTAACTGTTCATGTAACTGCATGAATCGTAGCAACTTAAATCCCCCCCCCGTACAATGGCTCAAGTAGAATTGGGTAGAAAAGTGTAATGGTCGGTCTTGGTCTAACAGACGGAGAAGCAGCGCTCCCTTTACAGTTACTTTGCATTTAACCTCGTATAGAGTCATACACAAAACTGTGTCATATATTCAACCGTATCTTGCTAGCATAAATGTTACAGGTAACTCAGATTCCACTCGATCTCGGGGGGTTCTAGTTGCCTCGGTCAGCATATATCCTGGGAGGTTGCATGGGGATACCTTTATGAGTAACATGGCGCTCTTAAAAAAAGAAAACATGATAGTGAACCGGCAGTTAACTACGCGCATGTGTCATCCGAGTCAAACAAGCCTGATGCAAGTGTAAAACCAAAATCACAACCAAATAAATGTTCTGCCAGGGAGGAGTTTCATGGCAATCAATTTTCCCCCCCTTTGTTAAAAAAATTTATTATGTCTAAGATTCCGGAATTTTAGAGCAGCCACTGAGATGGATTGAAAGATGCCATAAATGTTTTATGCTATAAGCCTGTTGCACTTACGAAGACAACATAACCGTAGCCCCGAGAGCTCGAACTGACGACGAACCTCAGTTCAGATCACACTGGACGCGTTACAAATCAAATTCCTAAATACATGCATGTAATTGATAAACTGCTTTTCTCTGTTGTGACAGCATAATATGTGCCAACCTTGAGGACATAAACTTCCAAAGGTTTGCTTGGCAAATAACATTAACGTTTTGGCCTGAAACCCCCAAATTACTATGGATGCATGCATGTTTCGAGTTTTACATCGTACTCAACAATTTTTCTGTCATATGACGACCAGGAGTACTTAGAATGAATATATATACTGTGTCTGCTTTTGGCAGGAAGAGCACATGCCGCCAAAGTGCTGCCGCCACCAGAGCATCATACCGAAGACATCAGACATGACATCCCACCCAGTCACATATAATACTGACATGGGGCCGACCAGTCCTATTTCCTTGCTGTAATCTCTCAGTGACGAGTGCCAATCCGGGATTGACCTCGAGGCGAACGTTCTAACCACTAGGCCATCGAGGCGTCATAGAGTCTTTGTTTAGACTGGATTCAGTAAGTAACAGTCTGACGAATGATTGATTGATTGGATGCATGCATGACTGACTGACTGAGTGATTGATTGATTGTTTGATGGATTGATTGAGTGAGTAAGTCATGTGCCATGTAAATTACATTTTCTGTAGAACGTTGATCAAGATCACCGTCTGCTATAGGAATTGGGTCACACTATTCATATATATATATATACATGTCTTCATGTTTCCTTTAGTGCTTTGTCATTTAATTGTAAAGAAGTATACCAAGTACCATTACCAACTGCTACTGGTATAATCCCATCTATGAAATGGGTCACATCATATATACTACACGTCCTCACGTGCACCAAACATGGCCGACACTCGGACACACTGACCTCGATTCCCAGAACGCCAAGATACTGAATGGCTGTTTTAATGATTTGCTAATCGGAGAACAGTTTCTAATCTTGAATGCAGCCATATTTAGATCTCATCAAGCACATTCTTTCTACCTCTTAGCACCGCTACTTCCGTGGAAAATAAATAGCTGCACAGTGTGTAATCGGACGATTATTTCTCGCGCGTAACGAGATCAGAGCACGCGACCTGATGTATGGCGGCATCGAGAGGACACGACTGGGCGAAATGAGGCGAAAAATGCCAATAATTGACGAGCGTGTCAGACACGCTGATCACAAGTGTTTAACGGTGTCACTCAATAAAACAACCATTAAATTAACTTGTGTAATGTGTGTTTTGCAGACAGGATATATACTGTGGGTTTTGACAGATTTTTTGACGAGTATAGACCCCCCTTTTTCGACGACGACCCAAAAATGCGGACAGTTGTCTACCAAAACTTAGGAGCCATGGGAATCGTTAGCTCATGTAATACTTTTTTCTGTCATTAATAGAGGCTCCTTTGCTCTTTACAATCTTTAGACGTCGTCGCAGGGTTTTTAAAAATGGTTACTGAGAAAGGTGGACTAAATTCACACCAGCACAATGAGACTGTATATTACACAATAATACAATCAAAACAAAACTGAATAATTTTCTCTTCAGAATGCATTGTTCCTCTAGGTAAATACTTTTCTGGACGGAAGAACAACGACAAAATCATGAGAACAAAATTGTTTTACGTTTAAAACGTTTTCAACACTGTCTTGTTCCGTAGTGTGTTAGACCGCTTTCAGCACAAATTAATATTGTGCGCGTTTCCAACAATTTAATTAAATTTTCCATCATTTTCTAATTTCATCTGAAAGGGAGAGTCTTCGCTGGGCGATCGGGTCACGCTCTGCCTTAGAAAATGCGTAGTTCTCGCTCCGAACAGCGAGGTCACAAGCTCGAATCCCGCTCTCGCTGCTTCGTCCACAGGTTTAATTCAACCTTGCCAATATATATAAGATTTTATTTCCGACACACGGTCCATATACAGCATAATACAGAATAAAGCGAAGTGAGGGGACAAGGAGATAAGAGATAAGGAAGAGCTGCTGAAAGTCTCTACAGTTCAGTTTGACAGTCAATTCCAACAGCCGTGGCTTTCCCCGGACTGAGTGTAGTTTCCTTCATTTCAAGAGAAGCTCAAATCTGTGATAAATAAAACGCTTGAAGGGTATGTGATTGCAGAGAGAGCCTGATAATGAATTCAGTGAAGTATGATTCTTTCTTCCGGCCTTCGTTATATTCACACAAATGGCGACCTTAATTCCACTGAATACCCATGACATTGGCGTGACACACCAATGAAATCAATACGATAATTTATTTCGGCGCTGTAAGAAATCAAAGAAAGCACTAAAGTAACCAGATTTTCGAACTAAGGAGGGAAGGGGGCCAGGTGGTTGAATTCACAGGTGTGCCAAAATATATATATATATATATATATATATATGTATTCCAAATGTCCAAATGTTTACTATAAGGTCCCAAGGTAAATAGCTCCAATCACAAAGCCTCTCCTAAACCGAGGAACTATCAGCTTCCGGGATCAAATTAACCAATATCAATGGAGAGCCATAAGCAGATATGTTTAATTAGCAAAAGAACGATATTTGAAGATTTCCCTGACAAAACCTCAAACAGCGTGGACATGAGGATTAATCATGCCTACCGCTATTTTTGGCACGTGAAACCAGGAGCGACTATTGTCCCAAAGCAATTGTCGGAATCCTCTTAGCTCTCTCAATTTCTATTGATTTAATAACCCGCGTGGGAGGATCTCGACTGAAAGACCGAGGAAAGACCCAGCATTAATTATCAATGTTGTGCGCGATAGTCTGCACCACTGAGGCAAAATATGTGTATTTTTATTGTTCTATGCGACAATCAGAAGTACAATCATTGGAACGACATTAATAATATATCTGGATGTCAAGAAGCCCGAGGAGGCCAAAGACATTAACACAGACAGGTTCAGAAACAAGAGTCTGTAGCTCTGGGTCATGAAGGCCGTCAATGAGCACGAGGAGACAGACTATAGATGTTGTGATACCTATAACAGACGCCAAAGAATAAGCCAATTGTATAGATTCTAGATAATGCTACACTGAACTACATTACCTACTCTAGATAATGCTACACTGAACTACATTACCTCCTCTAGATAATGCTACACTGAACTACATTACCTACTCTAGATAATGCTACACTGAACTACATTACCTACTCTAGATAATGCTACACTGAACTACATAACCTACTCTAGATAATGCTATGCTGAACCACATTACCTACGCTGGAGCTTAATGAAATACCCCAATAATTCATAAAAGTATCGATCCTTTGGGATTTGCCGCGATGTAAATGTGTCAACCTAGAGAAATGTTACATTATATTCTGTACCCTCCAATATGCAACGGTTGTTACATCCCCCCCGCCCCGCCCCCCCCCCCCACAACCCTTAAAAAAATGATTGATTGAATTCATCGGTTAATTTGTTGATCCACTGACTGATTACACGATCAAGCCATATGAATGACTAAATTCATTAAGAATTTTGAAAAAATGATGAAGCCCGATCTTGGACAACGAATTTGTAAAATCTCGCGCTGTTATCGTTCGAGGGACCCTCGGGACTAAGCGGTCGGTGATGCCTCTTTTGTAACTAATGTGGCCTGCATATCAACATGTACGTCGTAAGTGGGAAAGCTCGCCAGTAATTGCACAAATGTTGATGGTTTACTTCGCCCATAAAACTAAACTAATATTTCTGACACTGAGAAATGTCACAACTGATAACCTGAATACTGCACCAGTAAGAGTCAACAGCTTTATTGGTCCTTTACAGTCTAGGACCCAAATGTGATATCGTGAGAGGATTTTTTCCCCGACATTGTCACAGCGCTGCATGACAATTTTAGGCTTAAAACACAACCAACTATATTAGAAGTGCGAATGTTACAAATATTTTTCAGACTTTTAAATTAAAACGTTCGCAGCTTCCAAGCAAAGAGATTGTTTTCAAAACGGTGAATTACTCTTTTTAGCACTGAAAAGTGTTTCGTCCGTGACAACAATGGTTTCATGTCCCGTTATGCAAACGGAAGGCACGTGGTCGGGGAGTCTTTTCTAGCACGTAAGGGCAGGTAGAAAGCAGATGAGTCACCTTTAAGATGATACACGAAAAAGGACTCTAAAATGAAAATTATGGTTTTAAGAGTAACGGAGACAGTTATTGTAAGTTTAATGAAAAAAATTCATGTTTGGAGTGTATTTTATATGGCCTAATAACCTCTGAATATAATGCATATTTTCAGTCGATGGTCCAAAATTTTCGGAAATGACGTCAAAGATGAATTACCTGGGGACAAGGGAGCAGCTTACACAGTGGCCCCATTCGGACTCTTCCTTCACAGAGTTGTTTTGGCACCTAAAACAGCAGTTAAAAAACACTTCTTTCGCCTCAAAAGGAACGTTGAGAAACCCTTTTGTACTTTTCTATGCAAGGACACATCCTAAACTGCATTTTGAGAATTAAAAAAAAAATACACGTTTCATGTATTCTTTTTATTTTAGATGAAACTTTAGGCGTGTTTATCGAGGTGATAACACGAACAACCTTTACAGCCTCTTCTCTACAGAGCCATTTCCCTTCACTTCATGACGTAGCACACATATATTGTGGCGTCATACCAGGATGGGGATGACGGGTTCCACTAAAATCGCCGACGTTACCCTCGGAAAAGATACCTCATTTGAGTTGCTCTGCTGAGCATTTCTACCTTCCTATATTAACCCCATAAACCGATGACGTGGCACAGACTTTTTGCGACGTCATGCCAGGACGCGCACGACAGGTTGTTAGAATAGTTGTCCTTAGGCGCGGTGAAAACATCTCATTTGGGTTCTTGTGCAGAACAAATCCCACGAGGTTTTATCAGTGCCTGACTACTCTTTTGTTGTACTAAATGAGAGCCATGTTAATCAATAATCTATAAGGATTGTAAGGCACTGAATGAAAACAATCAAGTGATAAGGATGTGTCCTTTTCTCTCGAAAAGCGCCAGTGGAGACGTTCAGTCTAACCGTCCAGTTAACGAGGAGCTGTCGTGCACGGCCTTGGGGAAGACACCAATGGGATTTGCCAATACATCACCGGTTGTTCGTTGAATTATACATGCTCTAACTGCCACTTCAAGGTGAGCTGCATTAAAAGTTATACCACATCCAACGCATGACAAAGCGTTTCAAAAGTATGGTAAGACAGGATGAATGAAGTTGTAAGAAGCGTTAGTACATTGAAAGAGTTGTCATATTTATTTCTTTTTATTTATTTATTTACTTCATTGGTATTCTACCCCGCTCTCAACGAATATTTCAGAGAAAAAAAAGCGGGCAGAGCCCGGCGGAAACCCACGACCACCCGAAGGTTGCTGGCAGACCTTCCCACGACCATCTCCAGGTTGTTGGCAGACCTTCCCACGTATGACCGGAGATATAGCAAGCATAAAGTTGATCGCACAGGCGAAAGGCTCCTGTGTCGGCCACGGAAACGCCCGAAAAATTAATATTAAAGACGTCGTTAAGCAAACTGCATACAGGAGGGACGCATTATAAATAGCCAGCTGTCTGTAAGGAAGCTTAACTGTAATGACTAAACGGCAGTGGCATGCCATCGCTTCGACCAATGAAACCTCAGACTCGAAAACAACCATCATCGTTCGACTATGGCAAAGGTTATTGATTTGCAGTTGGTCCTGTGCCCAAAACGTCTAAAATGGTACCGGAGGTTTCTTCCTTTAGCCCTCAACAACTGCGTTAAAAACTAGAAATCCGACTGGCCGAGGCAGCAGCGCAACCTACAAAAAGGGGCACTTTATAAATAAAAGCCACACGCAAATGTTGGCCGGTGTTATCTGTAAGTTCAATATCTTAATATTGAAAAGCTGTTTTCATTGACAAACTGGTTATCTTTAGGTGCCTTTACCACTGGTTGTCGATCGAGGAATTGGTTTCTAAAGAGGCATATGTATCTAACATAGCTTATGTCATTCCAGATGTTCTCAGATAACTTAAGATGGCTTAACGGGTTTGCATAAAACAGTATACACCCTAATAATATCTCTGACAAGTGAGATTATCTCCGAAAGCTCAGAGCGTACAAGTTGAGACTCCTCAGTCAGGTCATCAAGTACGTCATCAATTACTGACGTCGGTTACGTCAGTAATGACGACGAATTTCAGGGGGTTTCTTGCATACTTCGATGCTATCGTTGGCCTTAGGCAACGATTGGTCAACAAAACCCGCTAACGAGAACGCACCAACAGGGTGACTTGAAAACCAGAAATCAATACGAAAACGAACAAGTGGTTAGGCGTCTTAGAAGATGCGAAGATAGCTTGAAGTGTCTATCAATAAGTGAACCATTACTTAAGTCAATAAATGTCAATTATACCGGTTGTGTGAAAACCCGAACCGCCTG
The DNA here is from genome assembly GCA_016165875.1 of Acanthopleura granulata. NCBI lineage: Eukaryota > Metazoa > Mollusca > Polyplacophora > Chitonida > Chitonidae > Acanthopleura > Acanthopleura granulata. Next base: position 22,126,854 of record JABBOT010000006.1, on the reverse strand, counting down.
GCGAACTGGCCATTGGATTTAAAGAGCGGGTTCTAATTGAAAACCCTGCCTTGAAGAACTGTGCAGTAATTTGGTACTCTACAACACACACCTCGACGTTTTTACACAGTATGTCTTAATGCAGGACGACTGGTAAAACAGTTTTCCGTGTTCGGTTTTGTAACCGGTTCAGCACTGGCAAAAATTACTACTTTGGGAAACTGGAATGATAGTAGAAGAGTGAAATCTCTGACCATAGCGCCCGGTATGCAGTTTTGCACAAAGAATAACTCAGCTGACTCCTTTAATTATCAACACGATCGAAGACTCTCACTGATTCACGGGCACATAGCATTTTCCTCGTCGCAAGCGCTAGGCTGGTGAACAATAAGGTCTCAAATGAGGGCTTGAGGGCTCAAATCCAGCTCTTGCTTGTTCTACAGTGGCTTTTTATTGGGAGATATATCATGTAACCGGCGTAGTGCGTTGGTTTACTTTGGGCAGTACGGTCTCTCCCATCCATACAATGTAAATTTCGATGTTTAACTGATAATCACTTTTATACATCAGATATTAAACACTTTGAGATTATAGCATTATAGTATAGGCCTATACACATATTTTAGACACTTACGTTTAATACTTAAATACATGGGTATATTTTTAACACATTTGTTCGAAGCTTAATCACCCATTAAGCCCCTTGGACGTTGGTCATTTTACAGTGTATAGAGGAACGCTACATGCGGTATAAGTAGGGAAAAATTCTTTGAATATAGCGTCCAAAGGTCAATCCAATAAATAAATGGTATATCACCTGGCAACTAATCCTACATCTGGTTCAAACAACCCACCTGAATTACAACCTGAACGTTAATAAACCGCATAATTCTCGGAACAAAATCATAAATAAATGAGTACATGTCATTGTTTATATTATAGGCCGATTTTTCCGTGTAGGATGTATGTAGATATTGATGTCCTTTTGTGACTCACTATATCACTCTTAAAACAGCTTGGGTTTTCACACAGGTTAGCCGTCAGATCGAAGTGCGCATGCGTAAGCCGTAATAACAGGACATAACCTAAGGCATATTGCTCATTTGTGATACTTTAAGGAGAATACACATACAGGACAAAAGCTACCATCCGATTTTCTTTGAACTGATCCATTATACAAATACTACCTGAAGCGTATTGATTTGTACTTCCGGTTTAAGGTATGTACTATTTGCCCATGCGTACCTTGCAATGTAACGATCCCAAACTGCACAAACAGATTTATTTTCAGTGCATAGCTATTCATCTCGATGCTATTTTAAGGAGGATACGTAAAAGGACAGTCTATTTAAAGACAGTTTTGTCGAATTCATCTCCACTTTGTCCAGCTTTAATTCATATCAAGAAGTTTGTCACTTTAATACCAATGGTTGGTGCTTTATTCGGTCCGTGTCCGGTTATGTCCAGCCTCAACATTGTTACTCTGGAGTACGGCTTTATAGCAAAATCAAATAAATAAATAAATGTACAATAATAAATAAATAAATAATTAATTAAATTAATAAATTGATTAACTAGTTAAGAAATTAAAAAATAAAAACAATAAAGGAAACCATGTTTATCACTTAGAAGACTTTTAAAGTAACGGGTCGATTTAAGACTTAGCCGAATTAAACATAAAAGATGTTGACTCAAATTCATTATAAATCAATGGCTTCATGTTTCATTGCCTATTTAGTTAGTGCGAGCATATAGTTGTAACTTTAGGATGGATGTATCCACCCGTAATTTTGAAAGTTACTGTAGCGAACAACTTAATCATTGGAAACTTCATATCGGGTGAGCTGAGAAAGCTAATTTGAAGCTTACTCCATTCTGATACCACCGATTAGAAAAAGCTGACGCCAAAGACGCTGCAGTCGACAAACAGAAAGTTAACGGCCCCGAGCAGACGACAAAGGAGACACGTGGTTCGGGCGGATTTTGTGGACATGTTAATCACATTCTGTCAGTGAAAACCCCCATAAAATATGCAGCATCTCAAAGACCAATTCGTCCGGACTTCAAATATGGCTTACAGTAGATTTCGTTTTCACATTTTGTACGGTTTCGGACCATGGCGAAGAAGCTGTTAAAGCCCCGTGACTTCACTGATGCATTCATTGATATTCGACTGCATTTTATCGCTTAGAAGTATCCTGTTGTTATGCTGAAGGCTTTATTACATTTGGAAAGCCACAATTTCCACTAAGCGTTACAGCCTATAATGGCCAACACTGACTGGCTTCGGACAACGACCAATACCGAGTGCCAGCCACATATAATATTTAAGATGCTGTGGGTTTAAGTACAACAATGTTGCACACAAGCAAGTCCGTGTTCCGGAAAACACTGTCCTGAATTTCTATAAGATTACAGTTTCAAGTCATTGATTTTGGTCACGCTCGATGTGTTTGAGGGGAAGTAGAGGCGTATTGATGACATCATATGATTTTATCCTCCCGCACTAGATGTATCCCGCTTGCTGTGGAAAACAACATACGGATATTTTATCCTCTCGCACTAAATGTATCCCGCTTGCTGTGGAAAACAACATACGGATATTTTATCCTCCCGCACTAAATGTATCCCTCTTGCTGTGGAAAACAACATACGGATATTTTATCCTCCCGCACTAAATGTATCCCGCTTGCTGTGGAAAACAACATACGGATATTTTATCCTCCCGCACTAAATGTATCCCGCTTGCTGTGGAAAACAACATACGGATATTTTATCCTCTCGCACTAAATGTATCCCGCTTGCTGTGGAAAACAACATACGGATATTTTATCCTCCCGCACTAAATGTATCCCGCTTGCTGTGGAAAACAACATACGGATATTTTATCCTCCCGCACTAAATGTATCCCGCTTGCTGTGGAAAACAACATACGGATATTTTATCCTCCCGCACTAAATGTATCCCGCTTGCTGTGGAAAACAACATACGGATATTTTATCCTCTCGCACTAAATGTATCCCGCTTGCTGTGGAAAACAACATACGGATATTTTATCCTCTCGCACTAAATGTATCCCGCTTGCTGTGGAAAACAACATACGGATATTTTATCCTCCCGCATACAATGTATCCCGCTTGCTGTGGAAAACAACATACGGATATTTTATCCTCCCGCACTAAATGTATCCCGCTTGCTGTGGAAAACAACATACGGATATTTTATCCTCTCGCATACAATGTATCCCGCTTGCTGTGGAAAACAACATACGGATATTTTATCCTCTCGCACTAAATGTATCCCGCTTGCTGTGGAAAACAACATATGGATATTTTATCCTCTCGCATACAATGTGTCCTGCTTTCTGTGGAAAACATTGTCTGGGCAAATCGAACACTGTCCTGTGTTTTTTCCTGCATTAATTGCAATATGCGTCTTATTTAAGTCCTAATATAAACAAAAGTCAGGACTCTAGAGCGATTTCTTCCTCTCCGGTAGTACGTGAGAAGGTCCGCCAGAAACGTGCGGATCGTTGAGGGTTTCTCCCGGGCTCTGCCCGGTTTCCTCAGACCATAATGTTGACCGTCGTCGTATAAGTGAAATATTCTTGAGTATGGCGTAGAACACAAATCAAATAAATATATAAATCTAGACCGGTGGCGTCTAATAAACTGCTAGTGACACCACTACATTTTTTATAAATTGAATTCTGCATCAGCCGTATTGCTTGGGACGTATAAGTTGCTACTTTCTAAGCATTTAAGCCTACTTTAACGGTCAGAATGAGACCCTAACTGAGGCAGAATGACAAGAGGCCGGATTTCAACGGTTACATGTGACCATTTGCTGACTATCGCACTCTCGTCGCTGTTCTGGTTTCCTCTCCGTGCTTCTGCCTTTTATATCCAACAGCGGGCGAGTTAGGTTTATATGAGGTTTATATAATGTATGATAAATTTCAGTTTATTCATGTGTAACGGGGGCTGGTGGTAGCCGAGTGGTCCACACATTTGTCTGTCAGTCGCTCGGACACGAGGTGATACTTCAATCCCATGTCGTGATTCCTTGAGATTCAAGGAGTACTGTTGGCTAGATGTTACTTACACTTCTCAAGAAAACCTCTTTGAAAACATTAAACCTTTGAACTCGACATGGAAACGACAGCATTTCATAACATAATTAAAAACTCTATCAATTTTCGTTGGCCTATAGTGTATATATAGTCAAACCTTCCAAAGGGAGTATTTAATTTCGGCCACAGAATCAAACTATTTTAAACTGGAAAAAAAGATTATGTTCTATCAATTTCGTGTTTCTAGAAGCCATATCAGAACAAGGTTGATGTTGATACCGAGGTATGTTGACATTTCGGATGTGCATAGCTCGGAAAGGAATTATGACAGCAAAGTGGAAGTGGTGTCCTTTGTGGTCATCCGGACATCGGAAGAAGACATTTGATACCGTTTACACCTCCCTCGCGAAAGAACTAATTTAAGGGAATGAACCGCCAGAAATTGTGGCAAACCAATTAGCCGACGTCTCTCACGCAGGCTAATCCCTTTTGCGCAATTAGAGAGCTAGTCTTCATTTAAGCTTCAGAAATTCGATTAGGCGAGTTTGTGACGATGTCACTTCCAACAAGTTAAGGGTGTAAAAGACTCGAGCTGTAACCGAATTCCTATCCTATGCTGTTACGATAATTGAAAACTGGCCTGACGCAAGATCGCAGTTGTATTTTGACGGGATAACGAAATATTAAAACGGCAATAAAATAATTACTATAAAAAGAGAGAGAATAAAATACCCCACGCAACCAATTACTGACACTCCATTTGAGAAAGATTGAAATGAATTCAAAGCGGTATTAAATGCGGCGATATAAATTACAAACTGCGAATGACACTTCGCTTAATGCACTCATTTCTATAGAGCGGTTACAACACCAAAAATGTCCACGTATAAAGAAATGCTTCATACCAGTTTGGTTCAATTTGCGCAAAACAGCACGATCCACCTGAAAAACAATCTCCGAGTAAAAGACGGCTTGCAAATAAAAAAAAAAAGCACTTACCTCTCATCCTATACTCTTCAAAATCCATGCTTATTGGAATCTCTTTGGGACTTGCAATGCTACACGCTGACTCCTGGCTGCACTGATATACCCGGGGACCTAGCAGCTGTGTTACACGACAAAGGCTCGTGCTACTGTTACCGGAGGACAGCTTGTTACAGTGTCACGTGACCACAGTTCTTCTCAGCTCTATAACGTCACAGATCTACTGACAGCAGTGTGAGGACACCTCACAAAAGAAGTCAAACGCAGCAACGTCTCACAGCTTTCGATTAACAACAGTTTTCGTTCTCCGAAGGAAAAGTATCGTGATGTGCACAAATTAATTAAAGGCAACTCGTTCTTCCCATAATAGCGAAGGTCAGAAAGACAACTGAAGCCACTTCAGCGTTGGTAAGGAGATTTTGGAAGATATCCAGAAATCTGCGGTCCTTTACAAATGGTGGATTTGTCACCTGTAGACAATTAAACGTCCTTAGTCAGTGTAGACAGGTGGAACATCTGGAATAAGACAATAGAAAAATACAGCCAATTATAATCAACTAAAAATATAAATAGAGTCCAGTGGTTCGATTCCACATAGCGAATTTCAGCTAATGTGAAACTTTGAAATTTGTTTATAACGCTTATTTCGTTTTCTCTTTGATATTAAGGCTCTGAATAAATGACATCATATTGTTAAGTTTTATAGTTTAACTTTAGTCAGAACTGGCTTCGTTGAATCGAATCTAGTATTTCATTTTCCATCACAACATCCTTAGTCCACAAGCGAACCCCATGTAGTTTAAGAAAGCCTATAAAGGTGTTTTTCTTCTGCCACGAAAAGCACCTTGTATCGATATAACAGGAATAGGTTTGGAGTGAGGCCCGGGAGCATGCTTATGTTTTTTATTTAACATCACAGCATAAATCTGTTTTCCGGCGGTAAAGATTTGACATTTCAGATACAATTACAGTTTCGGGTGATCAAGAATAATCAGTCATGGAAAAAAAATTACTGAAATAAAAGTCGGAGAAACAAAGCCATACAATTCTTTGATGTTTAGCGGTTGATCGCCATTATCTACCTAAGCTTCCGGTACCGAAGTACCACGTTACTTATTGGATTATCTCGCGAGAGGAACCCGATACTGTTGTTGAAATCACGAGCGTCAGGGCAGAGAAACATGCACTGCGACAAACACTACAAGGGACCTCCTGAAGTGCCGATGCTTGTTTTCCACGCAGCACAATGATTTGTACGATATGGCTGTCGAGATACATGTGTCCGACCATGATTAACAAAATGATTTACCATGATTAACAAAATGATTTACCATGATTAACAAAATGGATTAACAAAATGATTTACCATGATTAACAAAATGATTTACCATGATTAACAAAATGATTTACCATGATTAACAAAATGGATTAACAAAATGATTTACCATGATTAACAAAATGATTTACCATGATTAACAAAATGGATTAACAAAATGATTTACCATGATTAACAAAATGATTTACCATGATTAACAAAATGATTTACCATGATTAACAAATCCCTGCGCTTAAGCAGATCGCTTTGTCTTAATGGTTGCGCGTTAATTCTAATACTTTCAGCGATTTATTTATATATTTATTTGATTGGAGTGTAACGCCACACTCTACACTTTTTCAGTTGTACAATGTCGATCAGTTTCGCCAGTGGAGGAGACCGGAAGAACTGAGCATGCTAGTTGCATACATAAAAATCCACCTTGATCCTTAACGCAGTTCTCAGAAAAATCTCTTGCAATGCCATGTTTTTTCCTTGGATTATGATTCAGCCTCTGGCATCATATCTAAAGCATAGATAGCATCGGCACTAATTCCACACAAAAATAGACTGCAAATATGCCAAGTGCTGTCAAAACGGTTGTTTTTGTGTTATTTTGTGGTTAGACGTGAATTTGGTCAAGGTATGCGTTGTGCGCACTTTCGGCTGGTATGTTTCATCGGGCATAGAACTAATTTTAACAAAGCTTTTCGGCACAGTTTGTTGAAGGATAGGACACATCAAAAAAGAAAATTATGACGTACGTAATGTATTGGAGGAAAACATCAGAGACCTCGGCAGCAGGTCTGGCCTTATGGTTTTGTTTTCAGTATTTTGCACTTTAACACCTGCAGCTTTCATTTAAGGGATGGAATTCTGTTTGTACACCAATCAACAACTTTTGTTAGTACCGTTTTGCGATCCAGTATTCACAAGTGCTTTGCATAACGTCCATTGCAACACACTGTAACGAGACACCGGGACGACGGTATGGTAAATATTGTTGACAACTCAACGAAACAGGCCCTGAAGGACACAAGCTAATGTATGACGTTGTGGACTTTCAAGTTTCTTATGATGCCTCATTTTGAATTGCTATTTGGTCAAATGATTTTTCGAACAGTTGACTGAGAGACAGGAATTAACCGGTTCCTGAGACCACTTTCTCTGGTTTTACCTTCCACACTATACACGGTAAATAAAATGTTTTAAATCAAATCACTTTTTAAACACATTTCTGTCCCCACTTTAAAAACACATAAGTGTCACGCTTATATACACTTATTGTTTTACATAGAGTTGAACATAGAGTGTTTTACTTTAAAACATGAAGTGTTTTACTTAAAAACACGAAAGGATTTACCTTAAAAACAAACGCTTTATATATAAAACACTAAAAGTGTTTTTAAGCTTGTCACCACTTCAAAAATACTTTCTGTGTTTATAAATAAAACACTTTTGAAAAGTGTTTTTAAAATAAAACATAATTAGTTAATACTCTTTAAAAGCGTTTCTAAATACACTGTACCACAATTAGAGTTGGCTACCGTTCTAACTGACTGTTTATTATAAATAAAGAAGAATACGCCAGGATGGATAATAATTCAACATTCTATTAATTTTGTTTTCAAGAAGTCGGGAAAAAGGCTAAGAACAAGACGCACTGAGTGGCAACTAAACTTGCAGACAAACTACAAACAGCCCACTGTCCAATTTCTATTGCTAATCACAAATTCCTGAAGCAATCACGGACACCTTTGGAATAGATTCTTAGGTGTTACAGATGAAAAGCACTGTTGTTCGCATAGTCCATGTATTTTCTGTGTCACCAGCAGCCACAACACCGTCCTTGAATGGATTTGATTTTCTGAAGATCACGAATTTAGGTCCCAGTTCCACTTCAGTTTTGTTGTAGGTAATATCTCAATCGTTTTGACCGTCCTGCAAAATAATGGGGATAATATGCCTTTTTTTAAAGACTGAAACATAAAGTCATTTATTTCCTAGACAGTCCGGTCATTGTAATTCTCGCGGCCCTTACGCCCCACTCGAATAAGCGAGAGGTTCATTATTGCAACTAGTTATCTAGCTTGTAGGCATTAGTTCGTAACTTTACTAATGCTAAAATTACTAATAATAATTCCTGTAACAACCCATATCCATGTGAAATATATATATATATATGTATGTATGTATATATGTCATTGCTTGTTCATTACAATTACTACTCTGATGATGGAACATTGGGATGCCAAAACAGCGAGTCATAATGAAGTCTTCATTTTTCGTAGTTGTGCATAACACTACTTGTGTATTACTTAAAACTCCTCAGTGGCATCACAGGACACATGTATGCGCATCAGGAAAACATGCCCAAGCTCTAATTATTGTACTCAACAACTTAACAGTTACAATAACAATGTAAAACTGTTAATTTCTACACAGGAAGACTTGCTAAACACCTTAATCACCGAGACAAATTACCTTGATCACTCGGTGATATAGGTATGTCGGCAAACAAACTGAAACAACTGCAGTCAGCAGAATACAAAATTTGTCCTGGAAAATAGATATTTAAAGCATGATAAAACTAAACTATTTCTTTTTTTTTTCTTATGTACTTACATATTTGTTGACCAAAATCAACTTTTCAACACCCCCTCACTCAATGTTGTGAGCTACAACAATGAGGCAACCACCTTCTTGTCAGCTTCCTGAAATATTAGAGGCAGTGAATTAAAGCAAGTAACTAAAATATTTGTACTACCACGTAGCCAGGACCAGACTTTTCTTGTCAGATAAGCAAGGCGTGACTTAGATATGCAGTTGTGCTACGAGATCTCAGGCAGGGTAATATTCTTGGCTAAAATCCTCCGGAAGAGGAGCAAAACAGGAATCATTTTCAAATTTTCAGTAACCTTGGATACAAATTTACAAGCATATGAACATTCAAAGCATGCTTACATCTTTATTTAAAAAAAAACAGTACATAAACTGTTTGTCAGTGCAAGTCACAACACAAGTGAGGTTAAAAATTATGACTTGTTCAACACATTTGCTCTTCAAACCGGCATGAAAGGCACAAAACATCTTACATGATGCTTTGGTCTGTAGAGTGTACAAGCTGTATCCATCAACTTTGTCATTTGTCCACCTATTCTCGAAGTTCATCCCCACTCGAAGGACACCTATAAAAAGATTAAAGGTATTCACGTGACATTCTGCAGATAACGTGTATACCTGTACACATGTGTGTCTCTATTTTAGTTCAAGCTGAAAAGCTCAATAATCAACCCATCAAAATGACCTTCAGAATACATAGAACATACAGAACATACCAGCGCTATACGCCAATTAAATCTTTTCTCATCATTTTATTTTGTAAGACAATGACATGCCGCAGAACATGCAGAACTTCTTAAACTTTCCATTTAACCACCCAGTCTAACACAAAAGCAAGCGCTTTACATTCATGACAACAGCACTGCAAAAATTGCCGAAAATGCACTTTTTAAGGCGAAGGAAGTATCAAAATTAAAACTGAAGAACATTTACACACAGTTACATGACGTACAACATAAGGGTTCCGCATGTCTGCAACAACAACGATGCGGTCGTCTTATCGAACAAAGCCACATCTTAGCAAGCTTGAGTCAATTACCGGTCCTTTACTCCATAAATACGTTTCATCTTTCTGTGAGTCATAACATTTAAGTCTAGTACAACATTATCGAAGATACTGTGTCAAAAATAAAAGATGATACACATACCTTTTCTGTTTCTTTCTATGTCCCCAGTCCTTTGTCTTTTGTCAAAAAGCGCGCGAAATAAGAACGGCCGGATGAATGTCGGTAAATGTTCGGAACAGGCTTCGGGTCTTTGCGGTCGGTTTGGGGCGGTCAAGAAAGTTGATCCGGAAGAAAGCACTTTATTTACTTTTGTTTTATACATTACATACATTGTATCTACAGTAATGTTTTATTTATAAAGTAATTTGCAGGGAACAGTAAAGCATCTATCCATAAGACAGGGTATAGTTATAAAGTCACTCAGAACACTGGATATGCAATAGTGCTATGCTCGACCAATAAACATACTGCAAAAACAAATAAGCGATATAAATGATAGTTTATCATAAAATATACACATAATACTTGCTAAGGCGCATTAAACTTTTAGAAAATATAGGATATTTTTATTCATTTACAAATAGGGACAAAAAAATTGATGCAGTAACAAATAAAATATGGTAATTTTTAATATTGCGTAATGCAAGATCTAATAAGGTATATAATATGAATTTAGTGGATAAATGTATCGCCCTCATGTATGCCTGTGGGAGACACATTTACTCCAAAAATTCCAAAAAAACTTTCCCATATTCTGTGAAAAAAGGCAAGAGTTAATATTGATAAACACATAAATAATCACGCGGACAAATATCATGGTGCCGAGACCAGTGGATGTACAAGACATCGTATTGTTTGGTAACAGTCATGTATGAGAAAATCTCGCGTTTATGCCTCTTGTTCGACACGATATGCCTGGAATTCTGCAGATACCACATCAAACCAGAGATTCACTCATGTCTCGGGATGGTATTTTACTTGTGTGATCCTCACACACACTGAAGGCATAGTCACATCTTACCAGTTCGCTGACTAATTGTGGATGGCTGAATTGCATAGAATACAGTGTCAGGAGACTAGTGTGATAGAGCGAAAAGAACGACTGGAAACTCTTTAAATAACCGATCGCCCGTTGCATGTACGCTTCTGTCTGTGAATACAATGGTTATTAGCCCAGCGATGTCTCAGTGTAGTAGTGATGTGGTGTTATTAAATCGTTCGTGAATCGTGTGATTTCTGAGGCGAATCGTCGAGCTCTAAACCAGATGTGACCTCATGACCTCTGCAGGAAGAGAGATGAAGGCCTGCACGTTAGATCGAGACATCAGAGGGTGCAGCCTCCTGCACATGCGTCCGCGGTCTGTATTATGAACCCAAGAGCGTAATATTCTTAGGTGCCTAGTCTAAAACTCTCGAAAATCGATGCAAAGAGGGTCTGTTTGTTGGAAATGGAGCACATCTGGGCGACTTAACAGATGCTTTCATAAGTCCTTGCGGTATATTGATGAACTAAATGTATGCGAATGGAAAATGAATACGTGTGAATTCCCTTCACATAATAAAAACTGATGACTGCTTCTCTCTTTCGGACTTCACTGAAAACTGATGACTGCTTTTCTTAATAAAATTGAAAACTGATGATTTCTTCTCTCATAATGACGTCACTGAAAATTGATGACTGCTTCTCTTCTCTTCACAGGACTGAAAACTGAAGACTACTTTCCTCTTTCTGACATCACAGAAAACTGGCTGCCTCTTTTTATATATATATATATATGTAAACAGTCCTATTTCAGACGCATTTGCTGTGTTTAAATAATTTTCTGATTGTTGCTTTTTATCAGTTGAAAAAAAGAAGTGATTAGGCACAGAAAGCTATTGGGAACAAGTACTGCCAGAGGGGAAGAAATTTGGGGGAGAAGAAGTTTTTCGTTCAAAGCAAGCTACACGTAATTTCTGATAGACAGCCGATGATTTGAACTTCTTATCCAAGGTCACGCAAAGATCGCCCATGAGTAACACTCCTATCTGCCACAATGCAAGGTGAGAACCAGTGGGTTACCTGTTGACACAGCGCCATTGTATTACATTTGGCCTTGACTTTCGAAGTAGAACCTCGGTGTACACACCGTTTCTGGAAATGGACGACGAAACTCACAGAACTTTTGCTTATACATGTAATACTTCCGTCCATTAATCTCGTCCATTAGAATCCAGCCAGCGTTGACTTGACTGCAGCTTTAAGTCAGGAGGTTTGTCAGGTAACAACTGACGAAGGCCGGCGCCTTACTATTGGCTCTCTCTGTTTCCATCAGCACTAAAACTAAACCACCGTCATTTAAGTGAAAACTTCTTAGTGTGGAATAAAAATACCAATAAAATTGATAATCAAATGAAGTGAAAAACGTTGCAAGAAAATGAGCTAAACTGAAATATGGAAAAGACTATATAATGACTGAATCGTAGTAATCTTACCACCCATAACTTGTGCAACACGTCATGATTTGGCCACTTTCGCAAACATTGTAAATCAAATTTCGACAAAGCGGTGTGATTTACGAAAGTAAAAGAAAAAAATTAACTCACCAAGTTTGATCCCCTAAGTTATTGTTACAATAAGTCAGATAGCAGTTTCGAGTTGCGTAACTCTGGACGAGCAGAACGCCTCACACGGTAGATAAACAAAAGCACATGGTCATTCGTGTCATTCTTTTAACGTTACAGGCTTCGCCGACCGCCCAGTACACAGCTGTGTTCTAGTTTTTTCCCATGTGTTTCAATGAGTTTTCCACTTGAAACGGTCATAGAGCCCATGTATAGTATCAGACGTCAAACAGATATATAAAAGGAACGATATGGGCTGAACTGTGTGTGACTGCCTACCGTTACAATACTTTTAACACAGCCACGAGGAACTGTTAATCTACCACCGAAGGCATTCCGGTCATGCGCAGTCGAAACAGCTGTCTGACTTATTTTATTCTCACTGTTCACGGTGCTGCTTAAATCTAGCCTTGAGCAGCCCTCTCTTGAGTTGCACAAAAGTCCTTCGAGACAAGAAAATAAGTGAGGAGCTGGATTTGAACTCTAGTCAGACAGCGGAGGTTTAAAAAAAAATTTTTACGACTAACGGGAAAGCGCCAACAAGCGTCAAAAAAACGTAACCTTCCGCTTGCTCGCACATTTCACAGAGCATAACCCCCGCTTGCTCGTACATTGCCTCGACGTCCTAGTACATTGCGTGCATATTACTCACTTAACACTCTATCAGCCATCGACTGTCGTTATCAGGTCAAATTAAACGGAAGTAAATCTTCATTTGCGGGGGCAAAAACAACCATTCACACCCTCTAAAGCTGTATACGCAGCGTGCTTTTTCTTTCATCAAACCGATAAAATGAAACATAACGCCAGTCTGTACGTTCGACAACCATTACTCATTCCCCTTATCAGAGTATTTTCGGAGTCTAATACTGATGAAGGAGACTTGAGTTAGTTAAACTGATTTACTAGCTGATAACTTTTCGCCTCGTTAACTGACTGCGCGTTACATAAGCCCGTAAGCCGGATGCGCTACAAGACGAAAACGTAACTTTCCTTAATTCTTCCCCCCAAAGAAAAGCGTAGCATGATATTTGTAGGCGTCACATTTATTCATTTTCTGTTTGATTAGTGTTTTATTCCGTTCTCGAGAATATTTCACTTACAGAACGGCGGACAGCATTACGGTAGCAGAAAACCGGCCAGGCCTTCACGACTGTACCTAGGTTACTGATAGACCTTCCCAGGTATGACCGGAGAGGAAGCCAGCATGCGCTGGGCTTGAACTCACAGCGTCCGCGTTGGTGACATTACGTGGTACGCGTAATATAAGAGAAACTGGTACACCAGTCCTTAACCATATAACGGGCATTCCCGGTCAGTAATGGCAAAAATAGTCCAAAAGAAGCTCCAACATAAAATACTAGCACATAAAATAAAGCACATACCGTAAAAAATTCGGAATTATGGAAGTCCTCGAAAGAAAAGCAATGAACAATTTCAATGATGCCGTAAAGACGCATTTAAGAAACGTTCTTGGCCTGTAAGTTTAATCACTATCTTGTACCCTGTTGGTTTATAATAGTTGTTTGTGGGAATGTCCGTCAGCAAACCTGCAGAAGGGGTTGAGTGTCCCCCGGGTTCTACCCGATTCCCCTCTCACCCCCAACCTCCACCCTACCCTACCCCGTCCCACCCCTGCCTCGCCATAATACTGGCCAGCGTCGTATAAGTGAAATATTCTTGAGTACGGCAGGAAACACCAGTGAAATAAATAAATTACAATTGTTGTGAATCAGAAACATCTAGCTCGGCTGCCGTTTTACTGAAACTGTCATATGTCCACAATGGCGATTTTTCGGGCGTTGTTTTGGAAACTAGTCTTGCGATTATTGAGCCTCCATTATAGTTGACGGCTGCAATACGGCTGTCTGTTTCGACATCTATACATTGCTTATCTTTCTGGTAAACTGAGCCTATATATTTCAATAACATTTTCGCTAATTCAGACATATGTCTTACTATCTCCCTGTGTGGTGTGTGTCGTCCACCCTGTTTGTATTAAGCCATGTCTCTTCCACTGATTTCGATCGGAATGCGCTTTTAAATACATATACGACCCCAAGTTTTGTCATCTTGCTCTTAGCCGTTGCGGATATTGGGAACAATTAAGATATCGTCAGCAATCGAGAGGTTGCACACGCATAAAAAAAAAACAGCTGCAATCAACTATTGTCTAAATTATTCTGACTTATCTCAGTCGGTCGATCTCAGTCATATACGAGCTACTTAGGAGCATAGCAAACGAACTTCGTTAATCGTATGAGCATATCGTCACAGAGCTCTTCTGATTTCATTCATACACGTGACTATATCCTTTGATAAATAGGAGTCCCGTAAAGGTCGATGGATCAGTTTAGCTTCGACCCGCAGACAATTTCTTGGGTTCCAATCGAGCTAAATCGGGCGCGAATGACTTTACGGTCATAACAACCGCAGACGTCGTATAGGTACTCGTAGCTCTGGTATGACGGGGTCTTTAGAAGACAGAGTTTTGTTACACTAGTCTCGGTAACTTGAAAGTTTGTCTGCCTTAATTTTCTCCATGAGGTTTATATAGCTGTCGAAAGTCAACATATTAACCATCACATTATGTCTCCTCGAGGAACAATAGTTCTCTATGGACTGACCATTGTTGATTAGAACAGCCTGATTCCCTGAAACACATCTTTCTGCCCTAACACAAATCACTCCACTGAATGGAGTCGCCATGTAAACTAATTTATGTATGTATGTCTCCTCGAGTCGCAGGACATCCTATCAAGGTAAACTCTTGATTTTGTCATGGCTTATGCGGAATTATGCATTTTGTTTGTCTGCGAACGATTGGCGAAAGGTTAATATGAAACACAACCCACATATAATATATAACCATTCTTTCTGTATATTTTAATTTTAGCATACTAAATTACGACAGAATATATGATTAATTTATTTATTCATTTTATTGATGTTTTACGCCGTGGTCAAGAATTTTACTTTGTGCGACAGGGGTCAGCATTGTGATGAGAAGAAACCGGGCGGAGCCCGGGGAAATCTACTACTACCTGCAGGTTGCTGGTAGACCTTCTCACGTACAAGAATATGTGATTAAATATTATCGCTCACGTTTTGCATGTGCAATATATAACGCGAATGCGATTGTCTGTTTGAATGCTCCATTGTGTGCGAAAGTTTTTGTCATTCGTGAAACGTCAGAAGAAATATTGCCCTGTTATGATATATCACTCACTCTGTACATTACACACAGCATAGAATCCAAATTCCGGCAGTTTGCTATTTTTTTCCGTTTTCGACTGGAAGACTCTTATGAATAAATCAACAGCTAAACAGTTCGGATAAAAAACAAAATGTGAAAAAATAAAAAGAATAGCCTTATTCTTTTTCTTTATGGCCTCATTTACCACCAACAACACTCACTGCAGACAATTGAGAAATTTATCGCTTCTTAACATTTCTAGCCAAAAACAATCAGTTTGAAAAGGTCATTGAGGCGTTTTACGGTTGTTTTTTTTTTTCACAAAATCTCTGAGCATAATGACACGTACACGTTAACGGCAACGAACACAAATCCAGAAACATTCTTACCTTTTTCGAGTTTTTTTGTTCCTGTCAGCTCTATGTCGTCTGCTCAGTCAATTGCATCGGCTGACTCGTTCCAGCTCGCGCGCGGCTCTCGTGCTCGCGTTCTCTCTTGGAGACGAAGTCACAAGTGAAACGAGTAGAAATCGAACCCTTCATTCATCGCTTGGCATCGACCAATGGGGAGAAGTCTTCAGTTTCCGCAGTCGCCCCTGAGACACGGCTGGGGCAAGCATGCGGTGAGAGGCCACTTGTATGACAGCTGCTTAGACAAGAGACCGTGCGAGTCGTGACAGTTCGATACGTTTCAGAGGTACCCATCTTGAAACAAGTAGGCTAGGCGTCTTCAACTGTCCGACTTCAAGTCTTGGGGCAAGGCGGGCATAACGAGCGTGAAGGCCTAAGGCTACGTTCCAAGCAATGTAATAAACATTCGTGAGAATAAAATCGAGGCCTCTGTATGTCTCACACGAACCTTCCTGCCATCGTCAGACTTTACGCAGTAATTGTTATTCTGGCGCCATTTGCTTTCGCAGGAGTATCTGCTCAACACCATATTCTCATAGACAGCCCTCAATGTTACTAAATGATAGGCGCATAAATGCGTGAATGAGTCTCTTCGAACTGAAGTAAAAATGTCAAGTGATAGTGTTTCACTGGTTAGGCATAACCGGATTTCAGTCATCATACAAACATGCATAAGGTCGCACTTTGGCTTAAGTCACTAAATACCAACATTTTCCGTGCTAATACCAAAGACTGGTCTATGTAATGACAATAGCATAGCATCTTTTAAGATAAATTATGATTTATATATTGATTTGTTATCTCTACAATATTTATCTGGGTTACCTTTGCTCTAACAACGGCAGGCAGGCCAGTGGATGCAGGTTAAGAAAATGTGAGTCTTATAGGCCCCACTTAGAATTTGACAGGATACACACACGGATAGAATAACAAAGCATGACTCTGAGGCATATACCTGTAGTTCTATACTCCAAATCGTTACAGGTGACCCCTCAAAAGTCTCCATCGGCAATCCGGTCCAAAAAGTCTCCATCAGCAGTCCGGTCCAAGCTTCATGACTCAAACTCAGCGAAGTATTCCCTAAACTGATCCGACAACGTACGTTGCAGAGATATCAGGTGCATTTAACTAAGGGCTACTCAGCAATAAGTATGCTTCATGAAACCGGAATCTGGTCGAGGAAATCGTGTCAACAAACGTCCTGGCTTAAAGCCGCAGCCGAGCCAGTGTTACACCCTACACAATATTACGTAAAATCTCTTCCCTGTGTGATGACGTTTTGCACTTTCGTTGATCTATAAGATTATTCATTTCCTGATTGCGGATTAATACTTTATCGAGAGCGGATTATTTCACTATTGAGAACTGATTAATCCGTTTGATGGACGAATACACAATCCGTCATCTTTCCACTGACATCGCCGAAGACTTTTTTGATGTGCTGTAGGTTCCAGGAACACGAAGCTGTATTAAGACTTAGTATCAGTTTTAGAACTGTATATACACTGTGCTGAGACTGAGACGCTTAAAGAATTTTCATTCCAACACCTGGTGTTGTCTTTTACACTTTCGTGATAAAATATGTCTAACTTTTTCGCGTTGCACAAGAATATTTCACCTATACAACGGCGACCGCCAATATGATAGGAGGAAATCGGACAGAGCCTGGAGGAAACCCACCATCTGCACGTTGCATTGTCTCTTGATAATTAGACCCACATTCGAAACTGCAACTCGAGTATACGAGAGTGCCATTTGCAGAGATCCGACCTTGTCACAGAGTGCGGTAATCAACGCTCCACTCATACCGACAAGTGACCTCCGATGAGGTGATTGGGTCGAGTTCTGGTAAGGAGAAAGTGGCTGGCATCCCCGCAGCTATTTCCGGTTTCCTATGTAATACATGAATAAACATATTCTGTGATTTGTAACTTAAAAACTCTAGAAATTTGCCAACAGATCTAATAAACTGGTGTTGACTACTTGTTCACGGTATCAACAATATATGTTTCCAATATTGTTTGACATCTTCTTTTGTTTTTACACCATAGCATCACAGTTGCTTGGGGACCTTCCCATGTACGGCCACTGAGGAAGCCAGCATGAGCTGGATATGAACTCACAGTGACGTCAGTGGTGAGAGATACGAGGACATAACACCGCGCTGGCGAGCTAACAACCTCGGCCGCGGAGGCCCTCTACCAATAAATAAATAATCCTCTGTTAAGGACTGTAGAGGTGTCCAGAATACACACTGTGACCTGATGGCCGTTGGTCTAAGTTACGACTGGACTTAACAGGAAAAGAGATCCATCTTATGAGTGAAGTCGCACATTGTAATAGTTTTACTACATTTGTAAGGTCCCAGTATGATGTACAGACTTCTACTCCTTGTAGGGCCTTCAGCGTAAGCCTGCTTATAACCTGTAATATATGTTCCGTGTATTTCTGTACAAATTTCTGTCTAAAAATAACCCTTAAAATTAGGGGAAAGAAATCAGTTAAATAAAATCAAATAGAAAAATTAATTTCCAAAAACTAACCTATAGGAAGACTGATCTTATAAACTCGGTAGTTTATTTTTACTTTATTTTTATTTTTCTGCTTACCTCATGGTGCAATGTCGATCTTAGCACGTTGGGCTAAAGCTTGGAGCCTTGGGGGGGGGGGGGTTATATTTTTAAAACTTTTCACATGAGATTCATGGACAGGGATCCAAGCTACTTGAAACAGGAGAAAATCGATCCCTGGATATGGCGTGGAAAGGAGTCATTTCTGAGGGCATATATCCAAAACGTGACGAAAAACGAAGGAATGCACATTGATACGGTTTTCTTTCATCGTTTAACTGGGGTTTAAAGTCGCTTTCAACATGATGTCGGTTATATTTCGTCAGCGTCCCGTTGTATATAGCAGGCCGGACATACATGAGCTTACAGTGCTGCCTCACGGGGACGCCATGCTGGAGACATCAGACACGACGTCCTGACCAGTCACATTACACGGACACCGGGTCGATCAGTATACTTGGCCCACTCCCGTTATACTGAGCACCAAGTCATGTAGTATCAAGATAAGTCCAGATGGGTCAGTCAATTTTCATGATGCCAAGCCAAGTCAAGTCAAGCCAAGCCAAGACAAGCCAAGTCAAATCAAGCCAAGCCAAGTCAAGCCAAGTCAAATCAAGTTAACGAAATGACCCAGATGCCTCTCACCTGTTCGATCGCTGTGAAGTCAAGCCCAACTCACGCTGGCTTCCTCTCCGGCCGCACGTGGGAAGGTCCGCCAGCACCCTGCGGATGATCGCGAGTTTCCTCTGGGGAATATTGCTGAGTAAGTCATAAAGAACCAATCAAATGGAAAAATAAATATCATATATATACACTCAGTAGAAAGTTGAGTGTCCGGAAACCACACTATTTCTTTCATGATTGTGTCAATCAAGGGAAGTTAGTGTATCGCGAGACATTTGTAACTGAGCATTTTTTTGCTTGTTTGTTTGTTTGTTTTTTTTTTTTTTTTTTTTTTACGATAGCTGACAGGATAAGCGTTGTCTTGCGAGAAGCCAGATTAGTTTAGGCCTATCCATCCTATTGGCCAATCAAATCAGTCATGAACAGTGTTCAAAACGAGGCATTCAAAACATTTGTTACCTTATTACACTTCAGATACTGTCGTGTTTCTCTCGCCTCACATACATCATACAAGCAAAAAAACAAACCTAGTAGCGATACAGGTTTTTCCAACCCATCGATCAGTGTAAAAGGGCTTGGTACAAGGTTTAATAAGTCAGGCGTTTGGGCGTTGGTAAACTGAATTACCTCCCTTGAAGTATAGAGTGTTAAGAGTATATTCCCCCGAGATGCCTTAGCTTCACAAAAATGACACAAAACTGAACAAAACAAGACTTCTGTACGTGGTAAAAGTGTGCTATCCAGACATGCAGACCTCTTTATTATTTAAAACAAATGTGTTATATATGTGAAAGGCAACGAAAAGGCCCTATAGTAAATTAAACAAGACAGGGTAAAGAGAAAAATGTCTCCGCGGGGTTAAACAATATTAAAATGCCGATGTTCAGTATTCCCTCATCTTTTTCCACATGTGTATATAATCATGGTTCTTTGTGGTTAAAGGTTCAAAAGTGCTCGGGCGACTGGTTCTCTGTGAAGGCTACGTGCTTGTCTACTTCTTAGATACGGCATTCCAAAATCAATTAAATAAGTAAGAAAAACATAATTTAATTGTGGCTTTTCGTTCAATTATGACATTTTATTACAAGGCTATCTACACACTACTCATTATTTAGTGAACTACATTTGACTATTTAATTATGGCCGAAAATTAGTGAAATTGAACGTGTTGAATGCATTGGTAAGCTATAGGCAGCCAGATTTGCTCGATCTGTAAAGGCAGGACTCTGAGCACAGTTACGACTGCTCAAGAAATGATCAGTTACGATATAGATATATGTATCTATATATATTTTGTGCATCCACCAATAAGCGTAGCATCATGCAAAAACACAGATAAACCTACTGAGAGAAAAGAAAAGAAAAAAAAAAAAAAAAATGAGAAGTCGCATGTTTGACACCGGGCCGACCAATCCTGTTTCCCTGCTCTAACCTCTCAACGCTGAGTTTCAAGCGGGGCAGCAACAAGTATACCATGTTAAAAATCTTCAGTTTTGACCCAATCGGCGGTACTTATTCTGGATTTCCAGAGGCGGGTGCTCTAACTACTATAGGTCACGTGAACAAATTGTCATACAGGAGTTTATAACGGCGTTATATACACTGCATCATGTTTCTCTGGCAACAATAGCGCGTCATTTTGTGAAGTACGACACCGTAAGTATGGTGTAGGCTACACCACGTTCCACCGTGACGGTCGAACACGGTTCAGAGCTGTAACTTTACATACTAATGTAGGCCTATATACATCTAGGCCTGCTGTACGATGTTCCCGTGTCAAAGAACACTAGTACACAAGCATCCACAAGTGGGCTTGCGTATACATTCCCTATATGGTGTGGCAACGTATTTGCCTTGAGAGGTTATGTATCTACATAAGCCTATATCCACAAGTACTGCTGGCTTAATACAACACGTGACTGTAATAATTCCCATCTCGGTTCACGTGACCTCGACCTGGGAAAAAATTTCCATTCACATGCTGCCGGCATGCTAGCTTCTATAAAGCGCTGTACATTGTGATGTGGGCTGGACGGAATTCCTGGACGCGGCTTACATTGCTTATATATTTAAGCTCACACAAAATGACCAGATGACGCGATGAAAGATATGAATAAAAGCCTATTGCGACTTGTGAACTCCTGCATTTTCATAAAACGTTAAACAAAATACGTCTTATTTGATTATTTACCATGTAAATCATGACATATAAATTTGAGACCAAGTTTACACGGTGTTCTGTAGATAAACAGAAACCTGTGCTAATTTGGTGTTTAATCACAGATGCCTTTTAATTTAGGTATGAAGACACAAATATGTTACGTAACCTGTTAGAGACTCGACGTGCGTCAGGTGCAGTTTCACCGTATTGAGCCTCACTGCTAATCTCCTTGTATTCGGCGCTTACCATGTGCTAGCCAATCAAAGTTCACGAACTTCCCACGTGACGAAAACCAAGCTATAAGTTTCATTGAAAGCGGCAAGTTTCTTTCACTTCACATGTCGAAGGAAGACAGACGCAGAATCGAGGAGTCGTGTAAAATTTTACTTGCTCATCTTCACGAATTTCTCAGCACTGTCCACGATGACCACTAATGGGTATTGCAACAATGGTTCGGGGGTCATCAACTTTTCTCCTGGCCCGGCAAAACTTCCGAAAGATGTAAGTATTTACAGAAAGCAAAAGTTACATCACAACTTCGTTGTACGAGAAGACTGTTACGATGGCTGTTGATGAAGTCACGCATGGCGATCCCTTAGGGCCTATATTTTGAGCTCGTAACTAGCGGGCAGATCTGGAAAATGAACATCTCACTTTATGCATTTTATTTATATATTTATTAAACTTTATAACTATGCCTTCATCGGAATTGTATTACCAGTACAATATCTATAAATATATATTCCTTCGTCCAACATGTGCATACTTTCTTTACGGAAAATAGTGCATAACTGGGTAGAGCTAGGTTTGTTTAGGTTCCTCTAGATATTTGTTAAACATTTTCAAGAGTGTTGACTTTCAAAAAACTATATTAGACTCGTCACTTGAGATGTACATGCTATAAGCCCTACTACCAGCCCCAGGTTGTTATTCAATCCCTATTTGATACACTGGACTGAGGGGATATCGTATCCACAGAGGGAAGCAAAGGTAGAGCTTCCCCGATTTCACACCTGGTCAGATAAGTCCTTTCTGAACGATGTTTGTTACCCAAAACAGGTGTCAACTGTTTCTCTTACCTCTCAGCTCGGTCGCGCACACAACATCCCACGTATATTCCACTCAGTAATGGCACGGCAGCCCAAAGTTTGCATGACGGACATCGCTTGAGAGGCAGCCAATTTGAGTCAACCCCAGTTATTTTTAAACCCAAAAGAAGCACATCATGAAAAGCTCTCAGAACCTGAGATTTTGTAATAATCAAACTGGGTGTAAATAGAGAGAAACAGTGTGCTAAACGGGGTAGGGCCAGGTCCAGCAGAGGGTGCCTGAGGTGAGTCCAAGATGATGCCTTGTTTCCTGTCTCCATCATCACATAAGCCCCCATTCCACTCCTCCCCATATGCCACCCCCTCCCCCTGAAGCAGAAGTCGTTATATCCCAGAAACTGTCATAAAATATTTGATTGTCCCAAAATCTAACTAATAATAAAAGTCAAAAACGAAAATTGCTCTGCCACCAGAGGACCAGTTTTCCAAAATATTATGACATGGAAACAAGGGATGAAAGTTCATCTAGGCCTGTTGTTAAGATGTACCCGTTTGTGCAGTTTTAACTCCATGCCTAATAGTTACAATTTTGATTCTACACAGGTGTTGTTACAAGCACAGAGTGAGCTGTTACACTTTGAAGAGACAGGGATTAGTGTCATGGGTAAGTGGACATATACCTGTGTGTGTGGATACAGTACAGTGAGATAAGCCACCAGCACGCACACACCTGGATTACTTGGATTAACCCCAGGTGGTTACATGTACAGGAGCTGTGCCAGACTTGTTTGGAAACGACTTCAGTCAATCCCCAGTTTACGGCCCAGTTCATCTGTACTGTAGTCTGATGACACTATGCAACAAAGCACCTCTGTAGACAATTTTCTTGTTTTGTGTTGGAAATTTCATCCATGACTAAATATTCTGAGATTTGCTCAGATGTTGGGATTTGCATTAGAAATTATGGGGGTCACTCAATACCCATTTCTAATTCAGATCATCTAGGCAGTCTGGGACTAATGACTAAGTTTCCTACTTTGCCTCATTCTGAGGATTGTGTTGATGTTGAAGGGGCCTTTGAGGTGTATTTGGTTGATAAGGGGATATTCTGCTGGGAAAATGTAGGTTTTTGCACCAGTGATATTACTTTATGACATTAATTTGACTCTAATAAAACGCACTGTTTTGGGCGAAATTTTGGGTCATTTAGGGTAAATTATAGTAAGACTTTACTGTAGAGTACAGTTTTACTTATTTCGTGGCTAACTTCAACTTCAGATAAGTCTTAATTACCACAGCTCGGATGCAGATGTCACAATTCATTTAGTGGAAATTAACGGTACTGCAACATAATAGCATTGTAGTCAAAGTGACGTTTAGTTGTGACGCTTCGCAGCTGCGGATGTATAGTCTGAAGAATACTGGGCTTAGAAGAAATAGGCAGTGTTTAAAATGCATCGATAAAACATCGCACATGAAGTTAAACAAGCATACCTTTGTATATTTGTGACATTGCACCATCAAGCTGTTGCAGATCAAAGGAAGCAAAAAATATATACAAGTACATGGAGAAAATCGAAGGCGCTGTCTTGCCTATCAGGTTTGACAGATCTGTCAGGGCCGAGTCATTTCTGTAACTTCAGTATGCTCCTGTTAAGCTTTTGTTAGTGACTATACTGCGGGTCTGCAAATAACTTTCTGAGGTGGGATGACAAATTATGGTGACCTGTTTAAAGCAAGTAGCATTTTAATGTTCCCTGTGTTATTGTCATGTTGTCCCATTGATTTGTTTGTTAAATATATTCTTGCATCACCCCAGTATGCCTACATCTAGCTGGAGGTGGCCATCTGCACCAGTTAGCTGTTTGTCTGCTCTCCCTGATTTGGTTGTTTCTGTGCTTGTTCACCCATGTCCAGCGTGACTGTAAACAGAGACATATGTACTCAGCTGTGCCAGTGACTCTACCCCTTGACCTATATTAGGCAACAGGGGATTTCCTTCATGTCCTGGGCAAAGGTCATGTGGGTTAGGAGGCTTCAACGGAGGGGGGTCCATATCAACTTATTCTGAGAGGTATTGAATGGAAGAGATGATGCAATATGATAATGTGCGTGTCATTATCCCAGTTCAAATGTTCATTGGCCTCACTGTGAGGAACAGCTATTAAGCAGTAATTTACCTGAAGTCAAAACAAAACCCATGTAATCCACCGATACATCTAACAGAGGCAATTTGAAAAAAAGAGGGGTATTTTTCTATCTGTATTTAGATGCTGCCTACACTTTAAAATCTGTATGGTCCGCAATCAGAAATGATCATCTGAAGGGATCGCATGTCGCAGCAGTTTGATAACGCTTGTGTTAAGCTCACTTGTTTTAGGCAGCTGCCCCATTATTATCCTCTTGCCCATCGCTGGACGCTTTTGTTTATTGTAAATTCTCCACCTTGTGGGTGTTTTGGCTTTTGACTGCATTGAGAAACTCCACATCACAGAGATGTGGAAACAGGACACTGGGAAATTTTGCAAGGTTCCCTTTTATTCCAAAAAGAAAAGTCCAATGAAATAAAACTGACAATAGTAAGCAGTCACTGGAGAACCGCCAGCTTTTTGTCTTCTTCCAAATATGGGAACGGCCAAAAATTCCGGGATCTTGCCATCCTGGTAAAATTCTTTGTTTCTGGTAACCCAAGCCTTTCAGAAAAATATGATAGGTCTGTAGGGAATTGTTGTGGCTTTTTTTATTACTGTACTTAACTAGCAAGTGAAAAAGATAGAGATTTTAAAGAAAAATTAAGTTTGTCAGGGAAGGAGTGAAAAACTTTCATCAGAAATCCAATAAAAACTGTCAGGTTATACCAGCATCCAACATATTTTCAGTGATGGCATCAGGTAACTGGGTAGTCTGAATTGAAGAAGTGAGCACCTGCCTGGGAATTCGAGAACTCTTTCATGTGAAAAGAAAAACCAAATCAAAGCTTGTCTATTTGTTATCAGAGTGTATCTGTCTACATGATAACATGTTTGAACTCTCCGCCTGCAGGTCACAAATGTTTGTAAATTTCCGCTCAGTGAAGGAAAAGTTAAATACAAAATGATTGCAGACTCATTCTGTCAGAAAAGGTGACAGAGATAATTATGGTGTAGCACAGGTGAAAATTGAGGACATTTCAGTTCTTCAGACTTTATGTTAATTGTTGGACTGATGTTATGGCAACTTAACTGTGTCAGCACTACTTAACTGTGTCAGCACTACTTAACTGTGTCAGCACAACTTAACTGTGTCAGTACTACTTAACTGTGTCAGCATTAAGACCTTAGGCCTGCTCGATGACATCATTACGATGTGACATAGAGGTGAAAGATTCTGGAATAGAATGTTAAATGGTGATATAAATAGTAATGATTGCTACATTGACACAGAGCTATTTATTGTACATCATTTTTAATGTCATTTGACTTTTAATGGTCAAAATGTAGTGTGGATATAATTGACATAATCATGTCTGTCCTGCAAATACATGTCCATGTAATTCCATTTGACCAGTCGCATTCGCCAAGTGGATTACACGAATGGCGAAATGTGAACTGGGATGTTTTAGCCTGGACTTGTTGTTCCTGATTTGTAGATGTATACTGATACACAAATTTTATTTATTTATCTTGTCAGAGATGAGTCACCGATCACCGGAATTCCTCAAAATCATCACAACAGCTGAATCCATGGTGCGATCGTTGCTGTAAGTTTATTTGAAGTGCCAATGCGGTCCCTATCTGCCAATAGAAACTGGGTAGAACTATAAAAATGATAGGAAGGAAGCCCTGTGGGAGAGTGCAAACACCGTGGTTAACAAGGACTTACGATGAATAACACTGTTTAACTGTTTAACTCAGGATTCCTCAAAAAACGATGTCCGTAAAGTATTCTTTGTGTGTCATAATAATATTCTTTATATGGCATTGAGTAAGGCAATTGTGACATTGAATCAGGCAATTGTGACATTGAGTAAGGTAATTGTGACATTGAATCAGGCAATTGTGACATTGAGTAAGGCAATTGTGACATTGAATCAGGCAATTGTGACATTGAGTAAGGTAATTGTGACATTGAATCAGGCAATTGTGACATTGAGTAAGGTAATTGTGACATTGAATCAGACAATTGTGACATTGAGTAAGGTAATTGTGACATTGAATCAGGCAGTTGTGACATTGAGTAAGGTAATTGTGACATTGAATCAGGCAGTTGTGACATTGAGTAAGGTAATTGTGACAGTGAGTAAGGCAGTTGTGACAGTGAGTAAGGCATTTATGTATATTTGTGGACACATGTCAACAGTTGGTGACTTCCTGTGTTCGTGCAGGATGTCACATTAGGTAAAGTGGAAAGGACAGAAAAATTGTATTTCCGGTAGTGTTGCATTTCAAGTGTGATTATGTGAGGAAAATGCTTGAAAATTATTTAAATGATTATTAAATGCGTGGCTGTGATGTGGACTACATCTGGAATTTGATCAGATGTGGACTACATCTGGAATTTGATCAGATGTGGACTACATCACAGGTTAACGTGATCATATCCCGTAGATATAAGTCAGCCAATTGATCTGGAATTTGATCAGCAACCGTGTTAATTTATCATTGGACATTGACTTAAATAAAAGAACAATCAGTTCATCAGATGTTGTCTTTTTTCTTTTCTCATACAACTGACAGAGCTGTACCTGAGAATTATCACATAATTTTCGTCCAGGGAGGAGGGACCGGGCAGTTTTCTGCTGCTCCCATGAATCTGATGAACCTGAAATGTCATCAGAAAGCAGACTACTTTGTGACAGGAACGTGGTCTGCTAAGGCAGCCAAAGAGGCGGAGAAATACGGCACAGTGAATCTGGTCCTTCCCAAATCCCAGACTTACTCAGGTGAGTGTTTAGTGTGTAAGCAAAGTGTGTTGAATCTAAACACATAGATGTATGTGTGCTTATCTGCGCCAGTATCATTGCCCATGTGTTGTGTATGCATGACTCAAAATCACGCTCTTTCTCTTCCGGCTCACATCTGTATGTACGTACTGCTGTTTAGAGCGACTTATAAAGTTCTCTACTTTACGGCTCTGATGTCTTCAGTTCATCTGATGGCAAGGTAGCTCACGGGATAACTGCTAACCTTACTGGCGCTGCAGGCGTTCATGATTAAAGAGGTAACTCAGCTTTTAGTCTGAGCTGCATTAAATGTGTGAACATTTAAAGGATGTGTAAGTTATGGTGAGGAGTCTTCACGGCTCAGCTGAAGGGGTTAGCATGCTAGCACAGCACAATAACCCATGAACCTCTCACCATTGCAGTCAGTGTGAATTTTGTCACCAGATGGAGTTACCTCAAGGCTCTTGGGTGTGCTCCAGGCACTCGGGTATACCCCAGGCTTTGCAGTTTCCTCCAGATTCCGGTATATCCAAGGCTTTCCGGTTTCCAGCAGGCTCTCTGGTTTCCTCTAGGCTCTCCAGCATACTCCAGGCTCTGGTTTCCTCCAGGCACTCTGGTTTCCTCCAGGCACTATGGTTTCCTCCAGGCACTTTGGTTTCCTCCAGGATCTCTGGTTTCCTCCAGGATCTTTGGTTTCCTCCAGGATCTTTGGTTTTCTCCAGGCACTCTGGTTTCCTCCAGGATCTCTGGTTTCCTCCAGGATCTTTGGTTACCTCCAGGCACTTTGGTTTCCTCCAGGATCTCTGGTTTCCTCCAGGGTACTTGTTTTCTAGAGCACAGCATTAAGCACAAATATGAAATAAATAAGTGCAGATGAAATGCAGGGAAATACTGGGAAGAACGAACCAAACACTCAACATGGAACCTTTTCTCCTGAAAGTAAGGGAAGGATTTCCTGTAGACATACCTTTAATTAAACACGAGCAATTTTTATTCAAAAGAATGAAATCCTGTTGTACTCAATACATAGCCACTAACACGTCCTTCATATCTCCTCACTCTGACATCAGATAACAGACCTGTCATCAGTATGAACTCTTGACCTTCAGCCTGATGTAGGAGAGCAGATAAGAGATACATGACACCAGTGTCCAGTCAGTGGTAAAGCCTACACTGTTTACATGTTGACTGTCTGCCCATGTCCCTGTGTATGTCGGCCATATGTAAACACCTCAGACCCAATGTAGCACATACAGTATACCTGTCTGGCCATACGTGGAAAAGTCTGCCAGCAAGCTGCCGATGGTTGTGGGTTTCCTTTGGGCTCCCACTGTAATTCTAGCCACCACTGTAACGGTGAAATATTCTTGAGTACGTCGTATATGAAGCATATCCCCATAAATCCTCTAAAGCTGTAAAATAATTAAACTTGACATTAAAACATTTTCGTACATACCCCAAATGACCTAAAAGTTCACCCATGACAAAGCTCCTAATTTTCCCTGATTCAGGGAGCTCTGTTGATTGTATAAAGGTGATATGAAGCTTGTTTGGAAGCTATGTCATGATGTGCTAATGGGGAAGTGTAAGTGTTTGGAAGCTATGTCATGATGTGCTAATGGGGAAGTGTAAGTGTTTGGAAGCTGTGTCATGATACGCTACTGGGGAAGTGTAAGTGTTTGAAAGCTATGTCATGATGTGCTAATGGGGAAGTGTAAGTGTTTGGAAGCTATGTCATGATGTGCTAATGGGGAAGTGTAAGTGTTTGGAAGCTATGTCATGATGTACTAATGGGGAAGTGTAAGTGTTTGAAAGCTATGTCATGATGTGCTAATGGGGAAGTGTAAGTGTTTGGAAGCTATGTCATGATGTGCTAATGGGGAAGTGTAAGTGTTTGGAAGCTATGTCATGATGTGCTACTGGGGAATTGTAAGTGTTTGAAAGCTATGTCATGAAACGCTAATGGGGAAGTGTAAGTGTCAGCTCCAAAAGTAATACTTTGTAGTATTTATTTTCCACTAAAAAGGAACACTTTTGGGCAAAAGTTTAGGTTGTCTGCAGTAGGTGAAATACAGTTATAGTTTGGCATGTAGATCAAGGGAGAGTATATGAACACATGCGAATGTGCACAAATATAAGCAATGGTAGTTGGGCCAAGGGTTCAAGGAAGACAGTTCCTGTACTAAGCTGGCCTCCTCATTAATTAAAACTATAAATTGCATATTTTCAGACCAAAATTTACCCTAAATGCCGTAAAACTTCACCCATGACAAAGTAACAAATTTTCCCCTATTCTGGGAGTTCTGTTGATTGTAGGAAGGTGAGTTGATGCTTGTTTGGAAGGTGTGTCATCATATGCAAAAGGGGAAACAGTAAGTGTCAGCTCCAAAAGTAATACTTCAAAGTATTTATTTGCCTTAATAAGGCACTCTTTTGGGCGAAATTTTAGGTCATTTCCATAAATCCATATATTAAGTTGTGTGTAAAGTAGGCATGTAAACAAATGAGGCAAAATAGAAGACAGTGATTACTACAGAATTACGCCTGTGTATTGAGGGGCAAATTCACTCACCAGGTTTTTCATTGTTATTAGATCTAATTGATGGTCCAGTTTGTTTGTTCTTTATTTTCTTTTTTTTTTGTCCAGAATCTGGAGTTTAAAATGTTTTATATAAGAATGTTACGTTCCACAGGAGGAACTTGAGTTAAACGAACGAACTAGCAAACTGAAGTGAAGTCAGAAGACAACTGTATTTTTGGAATGACTCGTCACAACAACAGAGAGCAGTGGGGGCAATACTAAAACTGAAACTTAAGGTGAACACGGACATGCGGAATAAGTGATTTATCGTTACAATACACATGGATGTGAAAACCTGAAGCTGGTGTGACAGTGGGAGCCTTGGGGATGTAATACCTGTTCAATATTTAATCCTTTGAATGCTAGACACAGTGGCGCTATGATGCCTCTCACCCTGGGATTCTCGCTAATGAACGTTAAAAACAATACACTGTATATTGATAGGCATATGTTTTACGCCAGAAGAGCGGCCTCTCAGGAATATACATGTATGTTACAGAAGCCTGTCAGACAACCAGCCTCTTGAGGGCTTAGGGTAAAGTGTGTTTTAGGAGTTTTTATGTTGTGCCGGTCGGGTTCAGGGAGTGCAGTGACTGTGGATGCCTTTCTTTACTGGCTCCATACATGACAAACCTCTTCAGTTTACAGATTTCTCACATGATGAGTTTTTCTGCTCTCTCGTCACGAGGATAGACAGAAAGTAACTCTCATTCTTACTGTTCACACTGAACACTTCAGTTGTTTCTTCATTGAACATTTCAAAGGGGTATCGCCACAGTTTCGAATCCCAACAGGTGTCGCTGCTGGTGAATGAGGACTTCTGTACCATAAGTCCATCAGACATGTTGCCTGGAGCATTTTCATTTATGACGTATGATTTATTCCCCGTGACATCGCCGTGTGGACGATGGAGCAGAATCATCAGCCTCACTAAACTCACATCACACGTACCACTGTAGACTTCTGCCCGTGTTCGATTGTTTTTTTGTTGAACATTCGAATTGTATCAAGGAATTGTAGAATTTTTTTTTATATCTGGAAATATTTATAATATAATAATATATATTTATTCGAAATTTTGTGTTTTTTCACCCCCTCCCCAGGATTGTGTGATGAGTCCGAATGGAAGCTGGATCTGGAAGCCTCATATGTCTATTACTGTGCAAATGAAACTGTACATGGTGAGGCTCTCAGATTTGTCTCCCTTTGTTTACTTGTAATGAAAGATGAGAAAGATCAGCAAATATGAATTTAAAAAAAAAATGAAAGCAAAAAGACAAATGAGCTCAAAATCATGGAAGTAAATTTAGAGATGTCAATTTTATGTCAGTCAAAAGACAAGGTTGTTAGTCAATAAAAGTTTAAACGTAACTAAACTGACTGAAAGCAGTGACGTGATAATATTTGTTACGTATTTTCTTGGTGTTATTTTCCCTAGGAGTGGAGTACCCATTCGTCCCAGACACCAAAGGAGTGCCGATTGTGTGTGACATGTCTTCAAATATGCTGTCCCGTCCAGTTGATGTCTCAAAGGTAAATTGACTACAAGAGGAGTGTCTCTAAGCTGTGGTTCGATTGGCACCATGTCTGGTGACTTCAGCATGGCACTTCAGTGGAAGGAGATTGCTTCAATAATATTTTCTCAAGATCTGGAGAAACGATGGAAATTGTGTTACAATTACGACCAAACTAATAAAGCTTTCAGGTAAATCTCAAGGTGAGTTTGTATTCTGTTTGTCCTGAAAAGAATGGACACATAATAACAGATAATCTGGACGACTTTTTTCTCGTTGTTGTTGTCGTTTAGTATGGTGTCATCATCGCTGGTGCACAGAAGAACATCGGCTGTGCGGGAGCGACCGTTGTGATTGTCAGAGATGACCTGATTGGCCACGCCATGAAAACCTGCCCGTCCATCCTGGATTATAAAGTACAGACTGGAAACAAATCATTGTATAACACTCCACCTACCTACAGGTATAAGACAGAGTTATCTGCCTTTGTAGACTTATTTTCCCTGAATCTTGGGATTGTTTTCTTTATCACGTACACTACCTCATAATTTTCCTATTAAATAAATTGAAGGAGCGTTGACTTTCGATGGACTCTGGCTTGTTTCTGGAAATAATTTTAAAGACCAAATAATGTGTCAAATATTGTAAATTGCCATAAAGAGACTCAGCAGGTGAATAGATTTTTTTTAAAACGTGTTGATGTGAATTTTGGAAGTTTCTATGGAGAAGTTGTGTAGCCTGTGGATGCTTTTTGGAAGTCGACGGGTTGAAGTATCTCTGTCAGTCGTCGTGAAGTGACGGTTGTAACAACCACAGCTGTGAAAGTGTCATTGCTACTTCCCCTGTGATAACGGTGCTCTGTGAGCAGTCACACAGTGCTGCCTTTTTGTTGTTTCTCGTGATTGTCTTCCGTCCGCATTTTGTTCCAGTATATACATCATGAATTTGGTGTTTGAGTGGATTTCCAAGCACGGTGGGGTGAAGGCTATGTACGAACGCTCTCTGAGGAAATCAAGGGCTGTTTATGAGGTCATCGACAAGTCCAATGGATTTTACTGGTGAGGACCAAGTGCCATCAGACGTACTTAAGCTGCTCTGTGTTTGGGTTTTCATCTGTGTTATGATTTGCCGTTTGTCCGTCGGTCCAGTTCATCGAACTTTTTCACAGGTGCCTCTCACCAATGCAGCCGCTCTGAGTTTCAAGTCCAGCTGAGACTGGCTTCCTCTCCGGCCGTACACGGGGAGATCTGCCAGCAACTTGCTGGTACTCATGGGTTTCCTATGGGCTCTCAGGCCATTGTCGTATGAGTGAAATTTTCTTGAGTACAGCCTAAAATATCAAAGAAATAAATAAATAAATAAACTTTTTGGCCTTATCCATCTATCTACAGAAGCACTTGGTAAGTGGTAAAATTGTTTATTCTTATCATCACTGCTTCTAAAAACTTTGAAATATGAACATTTTGTTCTTCAGTAATCAACGCACGCTTCATGACGTAACATTTTTCTCGCTGACGTAACGTGTGAGTAGGAGTTAACGATACTCAGAAGTTCTAATTAGTTGTCTTCTTATCAAAGGAACTGATTTGAAGAAAACCATGGTAACACCCCCAGCTGTACAATGACGTCTTTCGATATTTTAAGCTTTACTAAGTAATGTCCATGAAGGAAAAAAATTGGATCGTATCTGTTTCCCCACAATGCAGTTCACCGGTGGACCCAAAGTATCGCAGCCGTATGAATATCCCTTTCCGGATTGGTGGAATTGGAGGAGATGACACCCTGGAGGCCAAGTTCATAGAGGAGGCCAAGAAGCTGAGGATGATCTCGTTAAAGGGACACAGGTGAGAGCACACAGCATACATACACCTGTAATTATTTATTTATTTCCTTGGTTGGTGTCTAACACCATACTGGAGAATCTCATGTAAACCTTAGCGTCATGTAAACCTTAGTGTCATGTAAGCCTTAGTGTCAGTGTCATGTAAACCTTAATGTCATGTAAACCTGAGTGACCCAAGTTGATCCCGGAAACCGTTGCCAGTTAACCAGCACCAGACAAACCATTGGACTAGAAGCCGAGGAAGGACTGAATTTGAGTCTGCAACCTCATTACAGCAAGAAAAAATGTTTGGGTGAATGAGCAAGTGATGACTCATCATCCCCACACACCCCCACCCATTCCCACCCACCCCCACCCACCCCTACAAGACTTTTGTAAATTTCAAACATTATCTGAAAATGAGGAAAGGACCTTAATTTAGTAAATTGCCGGGAATTCTACCGTGTACCATACCTCACGGGTGGATATTCTACCACGTACCAACATAACTGAACATCAAGCAAACAGACAAGATGATTGAATGGCACAAACAGGAGATGTTTTTAAGCTGGAACTAAATGTAAACTAGACTCATTCATGTGTTATAGGTGCTGGATTAATGTATAATGCGAGTTGTTTGACTGATTTCAGGACGGTAGGGGGCATCAGGGTGTCGTTGTACAACGCTGTGACATACGACGAGACGCTCGCACTCGTGGAGTTCATGAAAGAGTTCCAGGGCAACCATCAGTAGCCGTGGTTACCAAGGGAGATCACCTGTGAATGTTTTCAGTAACCACGACTGTCAGCAGTGTACATTGTTAACTGTGGTCACATAAGTCTATTCTCCATATCCCGGATTTTGCACATGGCAGTCATCAACAACTATGGCTAGCCAGGACAACTCTGGCTACCCATGGCAACCATCTGTAACTATGGTTACATATGGCAGGTACTGTAACATATGGCAGCCATCTGTAACTACAGCTATGCACAGCAAACATCTGTAACTATAGCTAGTCCTGTCAACTTTCTGTAACCATTATGGTTACCGTTACATCCATCTCTGACTGTCTACCATTGGCAGACTACAGTTTATAGCTGCCATTTGTAACTCTGTAACTATTAGGACCATGGCAACCATCTGTAACTATAGCTACCTATGGCATCCATCAGCAACTGTGGCTACCATGGCAACCATCCGTAACTTAGGCTGTAGTAGTCAGAACTCCCGTGAAGATTTTCTATGGAATAAAATACATCATTGGATTAGGGCTGTGAAAAAAATACATCATTGGATTAGAGCTGTGAAAAAAATACATCATTGGATTAGGGCTGTGAAAAAAACACATCATTGGATTAGGGCTGTGAAAAAAATTGCCAACAAGAACCACTTTCCTAAATGTTCCAATTTCTACTTTGGAAATTGTTTTGTAAACCTACCCCTTAGCTTATGCAAGGCAATGTCATTTACAAAAACATTTAGATGAAAGAATATATATTAGTTATGTGAAATCGGGCAAAGATTACCAAGTAAATCATAAGAACCTAATCTTTGGAGGTTGACTGAGGCTCAGCTAAGGAATTTAAAACAGAAGTTTACCCAGAGTTCAAAATGCTTATGAATATTTAAAGAGTTACTCAAGAATTAATGGCCATTCCTGTTACAGAGTCATTGCTTAACTTGTACATAGATGTATATACATGTATTGTTGTGTCACTGAAAGAGGTGTACTTTTGTGTTCCTGGAAATTTGGATATGGCCTCTTTTGTGAGAGGGGGGAGGGCGTGTGAAGTAGCAATGTTTGAGAGATGAAAACATCTCTGAAATACCAGATGGAGATTTAGAGGATAACACTGCAGGTAGAATCAAAACATTTCTCAAAATTTGGTATCTTGAAATGAAAAGCATGCTCAGTGTTGTGTTAAAATCGTTTTATTCCTTAAAATTGTGTGGAGATATGCATTTATTCATAAGATGAGGTCTGGATAGCCAGGAATCTGTGCAGGGGCCATTTTTATGAAACTTTGTCAGTACATTTTTTGTTGCATTCCTAGTGATTAAGTCGTGCGGCTTTATGGTGCTTTATCCTAGACAGCATCATGAAAACAGTTTAGGGAAATTTATTTTTGTGATAGCACCTCCAGATAGCTGGCTGAAAATTTGTCAAACAGTTACAACGTTTATGCTCTCAGTCACAACATCTCTCCGTTTTTATGGTTAGGTAACGTTTTATTGCACCAGCCAATAGTCTTTCTAGACGTCTGCATTACTAGTTATCCTTCAAAGGAGGCAGATCTAGTTGGACACTTTAAACCAGGGGAGGGGGACCTCCGTGGCTCTGTCGGTTAGCGCGCTAGCGCAGCGCAATGACCCAGAAGTCTCCCACCAATGCGGCCGCCGTGAGTTCAAGTCCAGCTCATGCTGGCTTCTTCTCCAGGCGTATGTGGGAAGGTCTGCCAGCATCCTGCGGATGGTCGTGGGTTTCCCCCCGGGCTCGGCCCGGCTTCCTCCCACCAATGCGGTCGCCGTGAGATTCAGACCCAGTTCATGCTGGCTTCCTCTTCGGCCGTACGTGGGAAGGTCTGCCAGCATCCGGCGGATGGTCGTGGGTTTCCCCCGGGCTCGGCCCGGCTTCCTCCCATCATCATGTTGGCTGCCCTGGTAAAAGTAAAATATTGAGCTCGGCATAAAACAACAGTCAAATAAATGAATAAATAAACCAAGACATGAACCGTCTTATTTCTGAACTGCGCTCGAGGATGGTTAACTGAAAACCTTGATATTTATCGTCTTGTGTTCGTCTACAAGAAGTAGTCATCTGACCCGCATAGGGAAGTACTCGTGATGCTGTATTAAAGTTTTCAGACATTCCCACGCTCTGGAAACAAATTATGTTAATTGGCAGTGAAAATGTAACATAGAATTCTATACTATACCTGTACTACGTTCAGGTGAACTTATATATGTTGTTGTTGTTGTTTATAAAAGTTCGGCTGTGTTTTATACAGCCTCTAGAAACACCTGTGTCTTTTGCTTTTCTTTTCCTTATGTATAAATGTATATTTACGGTCTGCCTAGTCGATGTTTCCATCCAGTCAGTGGTGACTGGAAACTTAGCACAAGCATGGGGGGCTCCAAATCAAGCCCTGGCTGAGCCGACTGCAGCCTTAAGTCAAGAGGGTTGCTAGGTACGTGTACAAGGGCGGTGGTTAATGGTGGACATCAAGGTGTCCTCCACACTAAAATATGAGCGCTGACGATCCGAAGTCTCCGTGACAGTGTTTGTAGGGAGAGCTAGAATGTAAAGGACGCGGTGTCATTAATGCAAATGCATATTGGCAGAGCTAAAACACGTGCTATCAGTAGTAGAAATAATAGTAGGGAGAGTAAAGAACATGGTTCTGTAATGGAAGCACAGAATAGAAGAGGTAAAGGAAGCGGTGTTATTAATGGAAATACATATTGGTGAACTATAGGACGCGATGTCAGTAATGGAAATCCCAACTGGGAGAGGTGAAGGACGTGGTGTCGGTGGTGGAAATCCGAACTGGGAGAGGTAAAGGATACCGCGTACTTGATGGAAATTGAAGTGGGTGAGGTAAAGGACGCCGTTTTGGTAATGGAAGTACGTACTGGGGGAGCTATAGGACGCGATGTCACTGAATGGAAATACAAGTTTGGCAGCTAAAGGACGCCGCGTCGGTAATGGAAATCCATGTTGGGAAAGGTAAAGGACGCAGGGTTGGTAACAGAAATTTCAAATTGGGACATTACAGGATTCGGTAACCTAATGTGATGGAATTGCTTGTACGTATTGGGGGAGCTATATCACACGAGGTGAATAATGGAAATACAAATCTTGTAGCCAAAGAACGCGATGCCAGTGATGGAATACATATTTTGGGAACTGAAGGAAATACAAATTTGGCAATAAAAGGATGCGATGATATTTCTGATGGAAATACCTATTGGACAGCTGAACGGCGCCGTGTGGGTAATGGATATACATTCTGGAAGAACCAAAGGACGCGATGTTCGTAATTTAAAAGTCTAAAGAGATAGATAAAGGACGCAATGTCCGGTACGGAAATATATATTCGGAGAGGAAAAGGTCGCGATGTCAGGGAGGGATGCAGTGTTGATAATTTATTTAGTTATTTATTTGATAGGTGTTTTACGCCGTACTCAAGAATATTTCACTTACACGACGGCGGCCAGCATAATGGTGGGAGGAAACCGGGCAGAGCCCGGCGGAAACCCACGACAGGATGCTGGCAGACCTTCCCACGTACGGCCGGAGAGGAAGCCAGCATTGGCTGGACTTGACCTCACAGCGACCGCATTGGTGACATTACGTAGTAAGCGAAGTATAAGAGAAACTGGTATACCAGTCCTTAACCATATAACGGACATTCCAGGTCACCAATGGAGGCTTTCTGGGTCATTGCGCTGCGATAGCGCGCTAACCGAATGGGCGGTGTTGATAATGGTAAAGTGTATATACTGAGGGTTGGCAATGAAAACTAACTGTATATATTGCATATAGTTTACTCAGGAATGGTGCAGTTAAGTTCATAAGATATACAAGATGCTATCAGATTTCATGAATATAAGACCAATGCTTCACAACCTAACTGGATTTATAAGTGAAACTGGGTATTTGTTAGTGGATTACCTCAACTTTCTTAGTCCGGACCACAAATCGTGTAGCACCAGTTGTAATCCAACTTTACCTGACCTGCTTCGGGCACACTGGGTCTGTGTAGTACAATGGTTAGTTTTCTTGTAGTTTTTCATACCACAAATACCACGTAGCCATCCGTGGTATCAGTGAAACATGACCAATAACTCCATATCCAAAACTAAAATGCAATAAACACTTGCAGTATTATAAATAAGCCAAGTAACTTCGAAGAAATTCATTTTGACGTTCTTAATATTTCGATTTTAATTGAGTCATCCTCAGGAGAAATGTGCCATGTGGGACACGTGATAGATATATATACACAAACAGTATCACAGTATTATACCTAGTCGTTTCTGCCCACTGTTGGCCTCCACAAAAACTCGAGCAGCTTTAGGACGTCGTACCCAGTGTTTATAGTGTTGTTTCAGTGAATGCCCTTCCGTAAACACGAACCCTACCCTAGCGTACTGGCACAAGGCCAATTGGTAATCAGAGCAGCAAGTCAGGTTTTCAGCAATTGGAGATTTTCGAGGTCTTTACTATAACCCGACTGGGCTTTAAATCCTGGGTCTCAGGCTTACTAAGCGGACGCTCTCTGCCATTGGATAATTGCATTGCGGTCGGGGTGTGTAGTAGGCATATAAACCGGTATTTGTTTTTTATATTTATTTTCATTTATTATATTTTATTTTTGTGAGCTATATATTCGTAAATACA
Organism: Acanthopleura granulata; assembly: GCA_016165875.1. Taxonomy (NCBI): domain Eukaryota; kingdom Metazoa; phylum Mollusca; class Polyplacophora; order Chitonida; family Chitonidae; genus Acanthopleura; species Acanthopleura granulata. The sequence continues at coordinate 22,088,015 of JABBOT010000006.1, read as the reverse complement.
TAACGTAAAATACCAAATGAAACAAAGTCGGAACAAGGTTGCAAAAGAGTTAGTAGATTTCGCAAACAATGTTTTGATTTCGTAAAAAGAGAGCTTCTGGGTTACTTGTCTCCGTTACTTTATACATAACAGATATGGAGGTTTCCCTTTTTGGTGTTGTCCGGCAAGTACGTGTACAATGACAAACAAAGAAAAGATATGCAGGGTATCTGTTGTAAAACTTAACCCGAAATTACTTTATGTGACTGGTGTTTCACGGCATACACAAGAACATTTCACTTATACGACGGCGGGCAGCCTTATGATGGGAGGAAACTGGGCAGAGCCCGGGAGAAACCGAGAAGAAGAAAAAAAAACCCCACATTATCTGTATTGTATAATTCATACTCCATGCACTTTTTATTTTAACACAAAGGAATAATTTACATGAACATTCATGCATTATAAACGTTTCACAAAGTCCGTACAATTCTTAAACACATATAAAATAAATCGTTCAACTGCTAACAAATGCTACATGTATATTCCAAACCACCTGTATAAAGTACGATGCACCCTGAATCGAGAGTTCTGAATTTGCTCACCACACATTAAATAACACGGCGTACTTAATTCTTAAAAAAAAATACAAAAGTGTAGCTCAAGTTTATTGGGTTGATGGAATGCATATCGAAGACCACATTTAGCACTTAAAATTAAGCCCCGGCCTTAGTACACAGGACTGTTAAATGGCCGTCTTCATTAAGGAACGTATGTCTAAAATAAATACATATAATCATTTTGCCATGTCATGGTCATATTATCAAGAATACTGATTTGTGTTTTGAGTGCATGAAAGCTGGTAATCCGTAACGGAACAACATTTTAAGTATATACATGTCAACCGCTTAAAAACACTTTTCTGGACGTACAGGTCGATGTCACATTTCACCAAAAAGAAAAAGACTGTCGAGGTTCATATTCACCTGCTGTGCAAAACATATCCGCGCAAACAGTTACCCAGCTTTGACACAAAGACATATCCGCGCATACAGTTACCCAGCTCTGACACAAAGACATATCCGCGCATACAGTTACCCAGCTCTGACACAAAGACATCCGCGCATACAGTTACCCAGCTCTGACACAAAGACATCTGCTTACATAATGGAGAAAATAAGGTGCAAGTCGTATACTCTTTGACGTGTGTCCAGATACCCCCAATCACAATGAATGAACTGTGTCCATTTACCCGACCACAAGGAATGGACTCTGTCCATTTACCCGCATTATGGTGGGAAGAAACAAATGTATTTGCAGAATGGACAGCACCAACATTGGATGACCACATATCCCGGAAATGTAATTACTTGAAAAGCCTTCCCAGCGGACAAATATTTAGTTTTACGCACACAGTTGTACGTACAACTGTCGTTTCATGGACTTCATGCCACTGCTCAAGTTTAAATGCTGTTCGTCAGAAGGACTCGAGTGGACTACGTTTAAGGAAACCAAAATGGTGGTGGCCGCTAGGTCTGTATGCCTAAACATAATTAGTTGATAATTGATCCTAGTGGTCATCATATTGATGGCATTCACATGTAGGCCTACCACTGACCGAGTGGGGAAGCAATTAGTCAAAGCATTCTCTGTCCACACAAAGTTGACGAAATGAAAAACAAAACTGGACGAGGTGGCCATATAGATTTACATATAACCCTGAAAAACCAAACTCAGTCGTCCCAGCCGTCCGAATTACCCTCAGCACAAATTCCAAAGCCCCACGTGTACACCAGCTTCCGGTGGGTCAGGGTGAACTGCATGAAAACATGACAACTAGTAAGATGTCAGTCAAATCGTCTTTTGACGAAAATATTTTGGGTTACAATGAATATAGAAAGTCTGAGGTCGGATAACAAAGTATGAAACTGCCATACTGCTTCACATACCTGTATTTCTAATGACACTGTATAAGCTCTATCTGCATGACGTGAAACCCTGGTATACATGTACGTTTAAGCCTTACATGTCAATGCACTTTCCCTCCGACACTTCATAATTTCTTATATGCCAGTTCAGAAGCACTATGAAATATCCGATCGAAGTTGGCGGTACGTGGTGCAGGGGATAAGGGTGTTCTATGACGGTGTGCTTAGACGATGAATGGACGGACAGATGTCATGACAGCGATGGCAAAAAAGGGACCCAAAGACAAAAACAGTGCGATAAACTAATTAAAGAATTTCTTAATTCAGAATACAGATTACTTCCTCATTCGGTGAAATCTTATTTTGTCAGCATGAACGCAAAACCGCATTCGGTTGGGCCGAATGCATGTATCATGTCAATGAAATAAAAGCTACATGTCAGTTTCTGTTTTCTACCTGAGCCGCTGCTCCCCTGCCCACTAAAAAGAAGAAATCCTCCAGTGAGACAATCCTTAATGTCACTCTACGCTAGGGTGTCCGCCAGCCTGAAGAGAGCAGGGCTGAGAAGCTGACGGTCCGCAATATTCAGCATGTTGTAAGGTCGGGAGTAGTAGATCACCGGTTTCTCTGACGTCACAGCACCAGCACGTAAACAGATGACATCATCCTCATCAAGCTTGAGGCGGGCAAAGCGGACCTGACGGAAGAGAGCAGAGCGAAGCTGAGCTAGCAACCCGTTCAGAGATAAAACAAATATCAAATGAGTTACACAGACACAAATATTGCTAGTTTGACACACGGTCTGATATCCCCGATAATTGTTGCCTTCTGAGTGTCTGGACGGATTTGTTGAAATCAATCAAAGCCTTTCCTGTGTATGCTTAATGAATCTAGGCGACACAAACCATAAGAAATAATATAAAATAAGACCTTAGGACGGAATCGATTCATGTAAATAGAGGCAGTTATATTTCAATCACATGGGAAAGACGCAACAAATGTCCCAGGCACATAAATTTAATAACTGTACAAAAAGAGCTTCTCCAGTTCCGAGAAAAACTTTAGAAGGGAGCCATGGTGTTCAACCCTGACCCAATGGATGGAAAAGATTTACGCGGAACACCATTTAATGGCTCCAATGGCGGAACATTCGGAATTCCGATTCAAAGAGATTTATGACGTACAACACCTTTAAGGTTCCCCTTTACAACAGGAATAGCTGAGATTTTCCACTGTTTCAACATCACAATAATATTGGTAATGGGAAGGGGCAGTCTGACTGCTTTCCACTATGACATAACAACAGTTACTTACACGTGTCTCTTCCACAATGATCGCTAATATTCTTGGAGGGTTGGAGAAGTACGGTGGCACGTCTTCTCTACACACAGTTACAAGCATGTCGGCGGCTACCTCCTCTGTAAGGAAGAGTGTGTGATACAGGTCACCAATGACAAACCATGCTTCTCGAAGTGAAATTTTTATATTTCAAAATTAAAAGACTGACTCGTGAAACTGGTCCATATGTTTATATGCAAATCTCGCTCTAAGCGCGTGATTTGACGTGATTTTCCGTAGACGAAATTTCACACCAAAAGAAAGGTTACATTATAAACTCAACATCTCGTCCAGACAGGTGCATGCACGTAATTGAAGGCCTTTATCACCAGCTCAGGTATTTAATGTTTCAGGGATAAAAGTCAAGAAAGATGGTTACTGACATACCAAAGGTCAGTGAGTCAATCTGAACACTCCGTTTTCTTCACTGTTTCATTTATATTCAACCCGATGGTCGGGATCAAAGGTAGGAGAAACCTTAGCGAGATGCGAGGAAGTAGCTCCCACCTCAACATATAGTCATGAACCGTTTCCTCATCATCTAAATCTACGAGGTAACTTGAAAAATTACCTGGATTGTTTAAAACTTGTGATGAAATACCGAATGCAACAGTTGTTATACGGCAGCACTCACACCAACCCTTACCAAAGTGGCCAACATTGCAATAGTTATAACAGCGAAACACATAATCATTGCTTAAAGTTCAACGAAGAGGGAAAAAAAATGAAGTACGCGGTACGATTTCAAGTTACATAGCCCTGTATTGTTGCATTACCCTTTAAAGAACGCTGAAGATCGGCTTCCAAGGTATTCGTTTTGAAGGTCAGATAAGAGAGTTCGGAGCAGACCGTGGCCAGCTGACCGCAGTTATCACAAGGATGGCTCTCCCTGGTCGGACGCTGAGGCTCCTGCTTCAAATCTGCGCATGCCTCGCGCTTCATTGGGGTGTTTCTGTTGTGACAGCTGTCGTCGTTGTTATTGTTGCACCTGTGATTAGGCTTATTGCTCCCGCTGTTACTGTACACCTGGGTGTGGAAATAGGGTCAAAGAAATTAACATTATTCCCACCCTTTGTGTTCTAACTTTTTGCACATTTCGTCTTCACTTTGTGCAACTGTAAACAGGAATACACAGTTTCCTCTTCTACATAGTCTGTACAATAATATATATAGTCCATATATCTTTACTGTCAAGACAGAAAAACAGAGAGAATTGTATGTATTTTACTGTCAAGACAGAAAAACAGAGAGAATTGTATGTATTTTACTGTCAAGAGAGAAAAACAGAGAGAATTGTATGTATTTTACTGTCAAGACAGAAAAACAGAGAGAATTGTATGTATTTTACTGTCAAGAGAGAAAAACAGAGAGAATTGTATGTATTTTACTGTCAAGATAGAAAAACAGAGAGAATTGTATGTATTTTTTGCTTTCAGCAGCAGCTATAATATCTGTGAAAAATATTGTATTTCGTGTATAGTTTGCTTGGTTTAAGTCCACAAACCCGTCCACAATGTGATACTGTCAGATTTTTACAGACTGGCACTGAAGATCATTTAACAAGGTCATATATGCGAAAGAGAGACGTGGAAAATAGAAGGACTTAAATGTACATAGTAGCTTATTCCCGGGCGTACGTGGTTAGGTTGTACGTACACGTGGGTTTCCCTCGGGCTCTGGGCTTTCCTCCCACCATAATGCTGGCTGCCGTCGTATAAGTGAAATATTCTTGAGTACGACGTGAAACACTAATTAATTAAATAAATAAATAAACACACAGTACCTTGATTATGACGACAGGCTGTTTATTTCTAGTGCAGACGAAATCTGGCGCCCCAGTAATTTCTCGTTTGTTAATGACGGCTCTACCTCCAAACATAGCTCCGTCCCTAGAACAAATCAAAGTAAAACAGTTAGATGTTTTTGTTCTTATATTCACTGATACCTATTCACATTTCAGTGGAAGATAGTAAACATTCTGACGCCATGAAGTACCTAGGCCTATATCTTTAGGCTAGTGTGTCAGGTGGTTAGCTTGTGTTCGGTTCCACATCGTCGGACTCAGTATAAATGTTACACGCAGAAAATCACACACAGAAACGTGCAAGTAACACTGAGTCAAACTTTTTATTCCACATTGTGGAGAATGTCTAAGCGATGCACTTAGGCCTACGTATGTAAGCCTTGGAGCAATTCAATTCAGACATCCAAACAACGTTCCATGGCCAATGCCTAGGCTGATTCTTGAAGCGGATAGTTGCACAGCCCGATTCAAAACAGGCTGTGGCCCATATGAACCGATTTCGGGATACAGCCTTCATTTGTAAACAAACATTGGCCACAGCTTCTGAACAAATTAACACTTTGGGCATCCACCTTTCAGACAATTTGTTTCTTTAATGAAGGTTAGATTTTTGGACTTAAGCCTTTTTCTGGCCTTGTGAAACCGGTCCTAGGTAAGATAAACAACACTTCCCAAAGAATTAAGCAAAAAATGTATTCAAAGAAATATCAGAGGTCTACCAATGCCCCGAGAGATTTATCTCCCTTACTTCAAACGCAGCTGATGCATTTCGGCGAATGTTCTGAACAGCTCGGCGTAGGCTTTTGCAGGAACCGTTGTTGTTGTAGCGGTGGGTTTGGCCGTCTGTCTGAGGTGAGCGACCAAGGCCGCTAAGTTCTCTGTGAAGGATATGAAGGCTGTCTGAGACCGAACTCTGGAACACAAGTTCGTAATACGGATTTACTCACGTAATTTGATCGGCTTGAATTAGGCCTATTTGATAGATTTAATGAGCTGGGAGTTGTTGCGTTTAGGTTTCTGCTACACTGTTTGTGGTTGGCCCGCTTTTCGGATATTTATTTGAAAACTGAAAGGATTCTTCTCGAAACTGACATGTGACCTTACACATGACCAAAGCAGCAGCTCAAACATTACAGCTACAACGAATATATTTATACATTCTTTAAACTGATTCATTCTTGAAGTAATTTACTGTTTTACTCTGTGCAAAACGACTGTGTACAAATTTGCACATCCACAATTCAATGTATAACGCTGATACACACGTCATTGTGGATGTATTACAAAAATTTACACAATTTGTGTATTACTGGTACACAAATATTATGTGAATGTGCATTTTTGCAACAAAAAAGTGTACCACTGGTACACGGTAGTTTTTAGAGAGTAAGCTACTGATTCATACTTTAATTAATTCAGTCATTAACTGGTTTACCTGGGTCCGTGGGCATGTTTTGAAACCACTATATACTGATCAATAGTACCTTCCTAAAACTGGGATGAATTTTATCTGCAAGTTATATTCGCCCCAGCATAAAATGGCACCATAATGCGCTGTTAATTAGCTGACGCAACATATGTAGGTGTAAATCTTCCTTAACATACACTTTTTTTCACAAAATTTACACGGAATTTTGCCAAGGAATAATGTTTTCACGTGTTCTTTAACTTAAACATCACTGACAGATATTACACAAAGTAGTCTATACCGACCCCTTATTCAAAAATACCACTATTTGCATCTATATCCAACGAAAACCAGTTGTGTATATGATATATAGAGTTGCCATGTCGCTAATGAAATCTAGAGAGGCAAGTATTTCCAGCACGACCCATGTCTGACAGCCCTTTGGTTGGAAGCACCAGACCTAGCTTGTTATCAGTTAAAATCTTCGCTTCAATGCACAAATGCACGAATCAAGCAGCCGACCTCACTTCACACACGAGGAAGCAGGAATTGGCATGGACCAGCAATGGGCGTTACTGAAAGCTTATAGAAAGCGTCCACCAGATCAGGTTTTGATAGAATTATCTATGTGTCTTTAGATCAGTGACGTCTAGTTCATTGCATTTAACATCACTGCAATTTTGCTTTACCTAATTCTGCTTCAGGCATGGTGCTAGAGGGCATGTCAATTGTTACTTGTTTAACGCGTACGTGAACAGTTAGCATGAAACGAAATTAACAAGACGCCGGATTTCACCGGTAACGTGTGACCCGATTTGCCAAATGTCACACTGTCGTCGCTGTTCTGGTTTTACTTTCCGCGCTGTAGTCTTTTATATTTAGTAACAGACCTATAACCAGTAAGTTTCGGCTGAAATATAGTATGGCCAGGACATATAACAGCGGTCTGGAGTTGTACAACCAACAAATATTGTTTGGGCTTGAAAATCCTACTGCCTGCCCAAAGCCGGTTTTGAATCCACACCTCATGTGCGATTGAAACATTTAAAACACTCTGCCACGCGGCGCATGACTTTGGACCACCCTCCCCTGCCATGTTTGGCCTGGTGTTGTACAACCGGAAAGGGTAATAAGTGATCAATGCTCTTTATCTATAAACAGTACTACTCACACAACCAGTGGAAGCCATTGGGCACCCGCCCCTGCAATGTTTGGCCTGGTGTTGTACAACCGGGAAGGGTAATAAGTGATCAACGCTCTTTATCTGTAAACAGTAATACTCACACAACCAGTGGAAGCCATTGGGCACCCGCCCCTGCAATGTTTGGCCTGGTGTTGTACAACCGGGAAGGGTAATAAGTGATCAACGCTCTTTATCTGTAAACAGTAATACTCACGCAACCAGTGGAAGCCATTGGGCACCCGTCCCTGCAATGTTTTGCCTGGTGTTGTACAACCGGAAAGGGTAAAAAAGTGATCAATGCTCTTTATCTGTCAACAGTAATACTCACACAACCAGTGGAAGCCATTGGGCACCCGCCCCTGCAATGTTTGGCCTGGTGTTGTACAACCGGGAAGGGTAATAAGTGATCAACGCTCTTTATCTGTAAACAGTAATACTCACACAACCAGTGGAAGCCATTGGGCACCCGCCCCTGCGGGTGTTTGTCCTGGTGTTGTACAACCGGGAAGGGTAAAAAGTGATCTATACTCTTTGTAGCAGTTGCAAAGACTAGGTTTTCGCTTTTGCTGGTGGCTGGCCCACTTTCCAGATGTTCACTCTGAAAAGCTGGTTCTTCAATAAATTAACCTCACTTTACCAGGAAGCAGCAGCCTCAGCTTAAAAAATCACCTATTTATCAGTATAAGCTTTGAGTAATACTCACACAATCAGCGGAAGTCTCTGCAGTATTTGGCCCAGTGTTGTACAACTGAGAAGTAGTAAGCAGCGCCGGTGAATAATACTCACACAACCAGCGGAAGCCTGTGGGCCACCCATCTCTGCAGTACTGACCCGGTCCTGCACAACCGGTAAGCAGTAAGCTGTACCGGTGAGTTATACTCACACAACCAGCGGAAGCCTGTGAGCCACCCGTTTCTCCTGATCCATGGCCACTTTCAGCAGAAAGTCCACAACCCTGTCGTAGTTACGACTCGAGTTACCAGGGCTCCCGTAACAAATATGCTTCTTCTCGAACTCCAGATGACCTTCGATGTTGTAGTGTATATTCCCCAGCACGTTTTGTTCAAGCGTGTTAATGTGAGTCCGTATTACCGGTGTTCTGATATCGTACATCGGGTTGGGGGCGAAAAATATCAGGATTTCGTTGATGTCGCGTCCAGGAGGCTTCAGAACGGGCTCAAACCAGAACTGAAAGTGCGGCAGTTCCTCCGCCATCGTTGTTGTAGTGTAGAGACCGGTTCCTTCGTCTACACCGAAAAGTTTGTCGGACATCCTTAATCTACATGTACGTGCCTGCTGATTTGGACCCTGTGTGAAAGCTGTTGCCTAGGAAAAGATGACCGGTTTAGCCCCACGCAGAAATGCCGAATAAGGCTTATATAGCATCAGTGTGTGTTTTGCTCAACACGGTAGCATCGAGAACTGTTAATTCCACCAATCGATGGCGTCCGGCCAGGTATCCCAAACAACCACTCATATGACTGTTTAAGGAAAATCGTGTGTCCCGCAAAGGTAGTGTAAGCAGCTATCAAAAGAATTGGTTCCGAGGTCTGTAAAAAAACCCTCGTGACAAACGCGTTTTACATGTTCTCGGGTCATGCGTTATAGTGCACACAAGCGCACCAGTGTGAAGGTGTAAACACACCGAACCCGTGCATGTGGATTTGGAATTCAACAAGTATAAATACAAGCTTTTGGCGCTTTTGTACCTTGAATTGGACCAAGCCTCTACAATGACGCCCAAAGCACCCACCCCCACTCCCCACCCCACTTCGACCTCCTCTCCCACGTCCTTCCTGCAAACTTGGAATAATTATGTTGTGCTTGAACGTGAGCACGGTTACATGGTAGTCTGGATTGTTACGTAATCGGGCCTGTTACGGGGAAAGCAACTTAACACCTGGCCATACAATGAGCCGATACCGTGGCACCAAAAGCACATCTGAAGTGTTCAGACCGAGGTAGACTTTTGAAGAAAATACCCCTGTACGTCATTCCAACAAAAGGTACTCCAGTATTCTGTGGACAAAGCAATCATCATTGTCATGTATGTGTTTTATGATAACAGATTACGGGTTCTCAGTTATGCGGGCACGTGGTGTTTCGTGAGCATTCCAATAGTCAACCGCAGGACGCGCATGCGTCTAATGTAAGCCAAATTCTGCAGGAACTTTATACAGTGTTTTGCGATCGATAATGTGGCATGGTTAAGTACTGTAACAACCACGAGTATATCACAATAATAAACCCATGATGTTATAAAGACCGATATACTGTTGTAAAAATGATCGACGATAACCTGAAAACTTTTCCAACCAATACTGTAGTAACTTTGCACCCATAATGTCATAGACCTAACACTCTTTTATAACCGATGCTGTGGTAGGCTGATTTTGTTATTTTACGGATGAAGTGGTAATATAAATAAAAGTTTTTAACACCATCGGTCGTTTTCACAACAGTGTCGGTAGATGTCACGTTATAGGTTAAAAAGTGATAGGCCTACAATATCAGTTGTGTAAGTATACAGTATTGCTACTTACAATGTTATACACTTTTCGTACAAGTATGCCTGCAGATATGCTCTCGTCAGGCAATCGGTGACATGTGTGTTCCTATACATTGATTGCAAACCTAGAATGCACGCTTCTGGATAGGAGTGGGCTGTTTCCCCATCAATAAGCCACACCATTAAACCTATCTAAAAGTCTTCCAGCATTCTTTTTACTCATTCTGTAGTTTTCTCGTCGCCATTGAACAGCCCCTGCAACAATGAGGTACATGAGACAGACTCGGGTTCTGATCTCGTTGATACGACTGCGGCTTGCGTCAAAAGGTTTATCAGGTCTCTAGCAAAGGTCAGTGTTTTTTTTATGACCACTGCGTTTCTATCCATTCATAAACCTTACTGCCGTCGTATAGGTGAACAATTCTTGAGAATGACATTAAACATCAAGCAAATGTTAACCGAAGGGCATTTAAATGTTGAAAGGTAGTAACATATACCTATGGATAACAGCTTATGTGTTTCTTACACATAACGATTACCGGTTGGATATAACTAATTACGTTTTCAAATAATATATCAACAACTATAAAACCAGGAGATTATGTAACAGTGAAATTTATTTACGATATCACAGCAAATTGGCAAAATCTTGAACCAAAACGATATGACAATAATACGTACATGTACATCGGAAAGAAATATATTCTTCAAATACTAAATAGAGGTGTAAATATGCGATGTCCAACAAGGCACTAGGTTCAAACGGGGGTAATAAACCATTCCCGGAGATAAAGCAGGACGGAGTTCTCGGGTTAGGAGAGTCTATATAAACTGACGGCGTAGTCACACAGAGGACGGAAAGAAACAAAACAGTGTGTAAATAGACAAGTCTTCCGTGGAAAGATCCATTATCAGTTTTGAACTTCATATCACATACATGCTCAGCGTGCTGCCGAGAAAGCAAACAACTGCAAAGAAAACACCGTTATTCAAATAATACTACAGTTTGTATGACGTGTACATGTATCATTACTTTGTTTATCATACAATTTAAAGCATATACATATACATAAACAGAAATTGGCAAATATCACAGACAGTAGTATGGTTATTAAATGTACTAGGTTATACCTCAGACTAAATTCTCAGATAAACGTAATACTGTTACAGGTATCACTGCCTTCGGATCTGCTGGGGATACTTTTTATTAAGGCGGCAACAGCTGCCAAAGAATATAAAACAGAAAGAATCTTTTTAACTATTTTTATCTGGAACAAAAATGACCGAGGCCTATGAGAGCAGTTTCTTGTTTCTTCAATATATTTACCCAAAGTAATTTTTTAAAATGCTCAATACTTAACACTTCTCATTGGATTTTAAAGGACAACTTCAAGATGTTTTCTCCTTTGCTAAACATGTAGATCTAGTCAGTCAAGGTGGAATAGGCACAAAAACAACCCGTTAATATTATCTGGCTTCAATATGCTAATGTTTATTCATATCTTAACAGATTGTTGAATATGTCTAAACAGCCTCAACAAAGATAAATATATCAATCAAACACATAAATATACATTTGCAAAAGATCTACGTATCACAGATATTATAAGCGTATGTACAGCTCTATTTCTAAGCACTTCAGGTTGTTCACCCTTCTAAAAATCTAAACCAAACATAATACTTTTTACAAGATGAAGTGGGCTCTTCCCTCCACATGTTAAACACCATCTCATTGGTTGATGTATAAAATGATGTCACAAGAAGCCTTAACAGCAGAAGTAAAGGAATGTAACTTGTTGTGTCTGTCAAATACTGCCTTATGTACAAATAAATTCACTCATTGGCTGTTTTTAAAGAACAATTTGGATTGGCTTGAGATAATGAAAGTCATATTTTGATTGGTTGATGCTATGGTGACATGCATAATTAATGACTAAGCTGACACAACAGGGCTGCACCCTTGGCAATCCAGTAATCTTGTGGCATTTTAGACGGAAGGTAGACAGCCACCACATAGTTCGTAGAGTGACCTGAAAAGGGAGAAAGAAACAATATCATTACTAGAGGATGAACGGCTCCACTTACATGGTATGAATCATAAACATCCTGACCTACTCATATATATTTTCAGTTATTTTACGTCATTTATCAAGTCACAATTCTTGCACACAGGGCTTTAATATTGCACACAAAGTTCCGAGACAAGAGGAAGAGGAGGGAAAGTCCTCTCTATGCTCAGAGAAAACACGCCCTTCCGAACTGCAACTTATGTATTTATTTATTTACGCCATACGCCTATTTCACTTATACTACGTTGACCAGCATTATGGTGAACGAAAACCGGGCAGAGTCCAGGGGAAACCTATGACCATTCACAGGCTGCCGGCAGACATTGATCGTGGGTTTCCCCTGGGCTCTGCCCGGTTTCCTCCCATCATATACATGAAGCAATCACGCGTATGGCGTAAAACAAATAAAATCAAATAAATAATCAAATAATCCAATCAAATCCTCCTTCACCAGACAAACATGACATCATTGCCTCCTTACCCGTGGTAGACAGGGTCCCTGCTCTGGCAGCCGTCTTGTAAAGAGGAGCCACATAGTCCGTTGAGTCAGGAACAAAGTCCATCTTAGGCTCCATCTTCAACATGGGAAGGGGAGAGTTCATTTCACCGTAGAGTGCGTCGCCAACCACCATGTTCTCGAGGTCCCAGCGACAGCCATCCATGAACATCCCGTGTACAAGGATTCCATCTTCAGGGGTGGGGACCTGAATATCAGACAAGACGAGCATTAGTTCTTGCACACACGTGCACCTGTATGTATCATAATGAAGGTATCTCCTACTGTAAATCGTCAATTCTTGAGCGTCCGTTTTCAGGGGTGGGCACCTGATGGGTGAAGGTATAAATATCAATTTATGTACCATGCTGACTGAATCTCCAACCAGCAAATATTAATTCTGGAGTATCATGTCTACACAGGTGGGGATGTGATTTGGCGGACAAGGGTTAAAAATTACGTTATTTCATCATAATGATTAAATCTCCAGATATCCAACATGGCGAATTCATCAGAGTTCCGTGACTTCGCACAAGGGACCTCATTGTTAGAGAACACAAGAATGAGTTCACCAAATCATCCAGATTAAATCTTCAAATTCAAGATAAACCTCACGGCCCCAGAATCTTGAAGCAGCATTAGGCTTAACCTTAGCACAGACTTGGTCTTAACATCAGGACTGTTTACGAGACTAAATTTGAGGCTAAACATTATCATTCCTATTTTAACACAAAGGGCGGGAGTAAAGCATCATGACACTGGTGAAAACTATATGTAGTGCTATACATGTATGTTAAATCTAGGATCAGGTATAAGATCTTAAGTTAAGACAAAGTTGAAGCTAAGCTTAATATAGAGTTGCACAGGATTAAATTCATCCTCATGCTAGGTACAGGATGGAGAAAGCATCCTATTTCCTATCACATGAGAACAAAATGCTTAGGGAGGTAAATAAGCAAGATAACACATGAGAGAGCCTATATTGATTCATTTATTTGATTGATGTTTTACGTTGTACTCAAGAATATATCACTTGTACGACGGCAGCCAGCATTATGGTGGGAGGAAACCGGGCAGAGCCTGGGGGAAACCCACAACCATCTGCAGGTTGTTGGTGGACCTTCCCATGTACAGTCAGAGACGGAGCCAGTTTGAGGCTGAACTTGAACTTACAACGATCGCACTGGTGAAAAGCATCCGGGTTATTTCGATGCACTAGCGCACTTACCCCCTCAGCCACAGAGGTCCTCTCTACACAGAAAATGAGTTCAGATAACCCTGTACTAGTGAAGTAGCTGAAAGTGAAAACCCATAAAGGACAGACTTACAACTTTGTCCATTTCAATCTCTTCTCCAAACTTGAGGTCGGCCATGGCCTTAGTCACCTCCTTCTGGTCACGGAAATGTGGGAGGGGAGAGAACTCAAAGCTGAGGTGATCGATGGCCAGGTTGTATTTCCGAGCGTGGTTCTGCAGTGTTCCAGTCAGGAAACCTGAAGTGAGAAAGGTGGAGACAAAATAGTCATTGTACAGGTGACTGTTGAAGAATTTGAGTTGCTCCCACGAGAAAGTGGAAGTTTATACAGGTCAAGTAGAGGTAATGATTTACAGATGTTATTCATATCAAGGGAACCTGTGATACACATATAACTAATTCCTCGGCCTGTTCGCATATGTAAAATCAATTTTCAGTGCAATTTATGCACATTTTTAATTTGATATTGGAGACAAAATTACATTGGTAGGATTGGTCACTTTTAGGGCTTCACAAAAAGTATAATTTTATCACACAACGCAGAATAGTGCCTTCAGAATAAACGCCTTGCAAACACGTGAAAAGGTTGAAGAATTACAGTAACGACGAACAGATGTTATTCATATCAAGGGACAAGAAAACCTGTGCCACATATACACCTACGGTATAAAGGTTTTCTTGAATATAACTTCCAACAGGTCATGGCACAGCATGAGAATATCAGGCAAGAGCAATAGTTGTCCAAAACAGCCTGGCTTCATTTTCATAAACTTTGTGAAAAAAAAAAAAATAGGTAACCCATGCTCACGGTTGTGATGAGGAATATTGCTGTGCACAGACATTCCTCACACATTACAGCTATTAATGATTACTGTGTGTGAGGCACACGACTTTACTTTCGACAGGAATCTGGGAATCAGATTCACATCATGAACAACAGGTATGCGAATCTACCTGGATTCCCATGAAAATTCAAATATGCGAAATTCAAATTCATTGTTTTATTATAATAAAAAAAATGCACTGTTTCAGATGATTAAAGTTATGAACATGGAACCCTTTTAGCTTTTAGATGTTTTCAAATCTTTATTTGGATCAAATTCTTGTGATACTAGATTGGGCCAACATTCTGCGGACTCTGGCAAAGATAATCTACGGTAATCTATTTAGATTCTGGTAAGAAATGACGAAATTAAAGCTCTGGATGCCCTTGTTCAATACACAACACATATTATGGCTGTGGTACATTAAATCTTTTCAATACAATGTAAATGTCAGCTCAAAAAGTACAATTTCACGATCTTTATTTGCACATACGTGTAAAACCATACTTCTGGGCAACATTAGACCTGACTTGTGTGTCATGTATGTACAGGACTGACCTTGAGGAAAGAAGAAGCCCGACATCCAGAAGGACTTGGGCAGTCCGTGGATGATCCAGTTGTTAATGAAGGCACAACGGAGCACAAGATCCTGCACCCAGCTGCCCAGGGGCTTGAGGGAGGGGTAGGCAGCATTGGCCCACATGCCCGGCACCTGGTTGTTGAGGAAGGCGTTATACACCAGCTCCAGCTCGTCACTCATCACCACAAAGCCTTTGATGGCCTTCTGCAGCTGGATGAGCGAGTTCTGAAGGCGAACAGGTGACACATGAGTTACGGTACATGATGATCTGAGAGTTCTCCAGGCTTGAGGGGTACACTACTGGTACACCATTAGCCTGCCTGTAGTTTGTCAGCAGTGAGTTTTGCTGATAAAGTTACAGGTGGCATTAATGATTTCATACCTTCAGGCATGCCAGGAGGTTTTGGATAGTAACATGGTATCTATGGAGGACACTCCTCAGTGAGGGTTGAATACCGTTAATATCATGAATATTGTTCAAGTGAGAGGCGGTGATACAGGAGAAAGTATCGCCGATCACTGATAAAATGTTCAGTGGGTTGTCATTTCCACCTTTCATGAAAGCAATATTTGTGGTATTCAACATTCACGGTGTAATATTCCATTTATTGTTTATATTTTAAGTAACATTATGATTTTGTGCAGTTAAAGAAGTTTTAAGTACTGTTTTTTTAGCTGTAGGCCTTCAATGAGATGTATAGCATGGTGCCATATACATGGCATTTTGTATGACATCGTGTCGTCTTGCATAATGAAGGTCAAACGGTTGACCAGACTTGTACTATAATGTGTTCCTGCTGAGAACAGACTGGAACGTTATAAAACTAGATGTTTCTTTTTTGACGTTGCGGTGAAGAAATATGAGTGAAGAAATATCAAAATGTAATACCAGAAGTACTATTTCACTGAAGTCACACAGAACACTTTGATCAGTGAAGGAAATCCTGACGTTTCACCTCCATATAAATAATAAAATTTATTTATTTCTATCGACTAGAACACACTCCTGTTTTTCTGAATTCTGGTGCGCTGTATTGAGACTCTCACCTTAATAACTCTGAGTAGTTTGTTGAACCTGTCCACCTCCTGTGTCAGAACAGTTGTCAGCGAGCTCAGCCGGCCCTTCTCGTCAGGCTGAAAACATGGCAGTCACACAGAAACTATACAACCCGCAAAATCTAGATTCATCATTCAAGAGCTGCAGTCCAAATTTCGCAAAAAGACAGAGGCTAAAAAACTTTGTACATAATTTCAAGGAGACAGGAATTTTTTTTTAAAGAATACATTTTACTTTAACTTCTGCCAGATCAGTCAAGCCACTGTTCTTAGAGATCGAGTTTTATACACATACATGCATTGGGTTAATCTAGAGATTTATGGTTATAGAACTTACATGTATTTAAACTTATTTAAACATTTATCTGTTCCAAGTGTGATACAAATACAGAATTCGGCACTTGGGTATTTACATCTTCAAATGATCTGCCAGCAACCTGCAGATGGTCGTGGGTTTTCTCCGGGTTCTGCCCGGTTTCCTTCCACCATAATGCTGGCCGTCATCATATAAGTGAAATATTCTTCAGTACGGCGTTAAACACCAATCAAATAAATCAAATAAATAAATCAAATGATCTGAAAGTGAAAATCAAGCAAGATTTCAACTGGTCTGTTGATATCAGAACAAAACAACACTGTTCAGCCACATTTCCTTACCGATTGTTTACACGATACCTATATTAGAGTAACACCCACGTGGTGTGTACAGGACTCCGGCTTAGGCTGCGGGGCTGCCAATGCATATCGCCTACCTTGAACATTTCCTGGTTGGCTTGCTCCAGGTCCAGCTTGTCCATGATCTTCTGCATGATGCTGTCGGCCAACTCGTACACGATGTCGTCGTTGGACCGTCCAGAGCTGCTGCCCGAAACGCGAGGCTGCATGTCCAGGATCGTAAACACAAGGCTGTTCGTTTCTTGGGTCTGAATATAAGGGACAACCAGATGACTCAAAGTGAATGTGACAGCAAGGTGAAAACATCAAAGTGAATGTGACAGCAATGTGAAAACATCAAAGTGAATGTGACAGCAATGTGAAAACATCAAAGTGAACGTGACAGCAATGTGAAAACATCAAAGTGAACGTGACAGCAATGTGAAAACATCAAAGTGAACGTGACAGCAATGTGAAAACATCAAAGTGAACGTGACAGCAATGTGAAAACATCAAAGGGAACGTGACAGCAATGTGAAAACATCAAAGTGAACGTGACAGCAATGTGAAAACATCAAAGTGGATGTGACAGCAATGTGAAAACATCAAAGTGAATGTGACAGCAATGTGAAAACATCAAAGTGAATGTGACAGCAATGTGAAAACATCAAAGTGAATGTGACAGCAATGTGAAAACATCAAAGTGAATGTGACAGCAATGTGAAAACATTATAGTGAACTTTAGCACACATTATATAAAAGTGTTTGAACGATCCATGCAATAAAATACTTTCTTTATTATTGCTTTTCAGTGAACATTAAGCCCACTCTAGAAGTTATTATCACAGACAAATATCAACATCAATGGTAAAGAAAGAAATAATAAAACAATAAAAATTCCATGGATTTCAGTATAAATGGACTGAGCCTGGTTTTATGATGAATACTTAAGTGCTGTGAATAGCCCTTAGCTAAGTGCATCTCTACAACATACGTTGTCATGAGGGTTATGGGAACACTTAGCTTTGCGGCCGTCATGAAACCAGGGCCAGAGCCTTAATTGTCTTCCACCTAGCAATATTTTTTTTTTCGTTTCAATATACATTTTATTTTTGAAGTCTCACTAAAACCATGCAGGTATCTCACAATAGTATGACAATCAGAAAGGTTGCCGGATGGATTAACCAAACTTCACACATTTACAAAACACTCGTCAGTTTCGGGACACATACTTATGAAAGCTTAGTAAAGCCTTAACTACCATGGCAATGCATGCTGAACAGATATGAAGTACACTTATTTACGTGCTACTTTGCACTAAGTGTGTTTCGTGAAACTGGTTCCAGTGCTTGATTCAAATGAAAATTTACTGTAGCAACGGTCACTTGTTCATTAATACCAACTTTGAAACTGACGTATTACCTGGAAGGCAATGTTAGCATTGGCATGCATGCCAAAGATCTCTGGCTCATCCACCTGGGGCAGGCCCTCTATGTACTCCCTGTACTCTGCCAGTGTGTCCTTCACCGGGGCGTAGTAGATACCTGGCCAAGCAAAGCTCACATGATTAATTATCATTATACTCTACAGTGTGAGTCGGGAATGCTACGATTCTTTTGGTCGGGATGGGTGTTGTGATTCTAGGAAAAACACACACACACACCTATGCTGAACGGTGCAATACACCTGTGCTGAACGGTGCTATACACCTGTGTTGATCAGTACAATACACCTGTGTTAGATATATATTATATTCCTAATCAAGGAAAGGTGAAATGAACAAATATATTCTCAGACTTCACATTCTAGGCTAAATATACAAAAACCTATGCAGGGATCGAAATGTTATTGAAATTAAACAACATTTAAAACAGTTGCTTCTTAGGAACATGTGACCATGCTTAGAAAATTACTGAATTCATTAAATACGCAAAACTTTTGCACAGACTTAGCTTGTTTTTAAACTTGATCGGAGATCCCACAAAGTGGACCTACATGCAATATTTCATCAAAATCAGACATTTTGAGCTATCACTGCACAGAAACCAGTGAATCACAAAATTCATAAAATACTCAAAAACCTATTCATGGATCTGGCTGGTTCAATCTGAAATTCCATTAAGTGAGAAATTTAAACTTGGAAACTGAATTAAAAATCATGCAAAGTTTGAAGAAGTTATTACACGGGGGATTTAAGGTGCTGCATCACCAACACACAAGACAACCAGCTATTGCTCAGACCTCTAAATATTGAGAGCCAAGGAAACAAACCCTGTGAATTACAAGGTAATCTACAAGTCTTCTGTTTCACTCTTTCATACCATGAGTGCTTTCAATGGTCTCGAGTGGAAGCCTCTTTTTTTTTTTTTTTACCTTACTGGTCTCTTACACCGTACTCAAGAATATTTCACTTATTCGACAGCAGCAAGCATTATGGTGGGAGGAAACCAAGTAGCGCCTCAACCATCCACAGGTTGCTGGTTGACCTTCCCACGTACACCTGCATAGGTGA
Organism: Acanthopleura granulata; assembly: GCA_016165875.1. Lineage (NCBI taxonomy): Eukaryota > Metazoa > Mollusca > Polyplacophora > Chitonida > Chitonidae > Acanthopleura > Acanthopleura granulata. The sequence continues at coordinate 22,068,421 of JABBOT010000006.1, read as the reverse complement.
GAAGCACGTCAATCATTATGCTGCACTAGCACGCTAACCTCTGCGGCCATTGAGGCCCCTCCTTTAAGGGGAGGCAATTAGCGTGAGATGTTAGCATTTCAGAGTGAGCAGTGTGATACCTGATGGGGAATACTTGTAACCGTCCCCCAGCGTCTTGGGGCAGAAGAAAGTCTTGAGGATGGTTCTGAGGCAACGCTGATCCTGGGCGTCCGTGACACGGCCTCCATACGTAATCTGCCACAAAACACACAGCTCACGATATAAACATGTATTTGCTCTATACCTATCCTCCATACTCCACATGGTTTATTACAACTGTAATTTATTTACTGACTTCACTGGGTGTTTAACGCTGTGCTCAAGAATTCTTTCTGTTAGCATGCTTATAGTCAAGCTCATCAGTTTTCAAGGGTAAACAGGAGTGGCTGAAGTAAACCACAGACCTTTCCTTCTTACAGTACCTGAAAACCTTTTTGATTAGAAGTCACAGCAGAACCAGAAGAAACTGGATGCCAGTCGGCAACTTCATCACATTCCTTGGTCAAAGGCTGTTTGTCTGTGACACTTCATAACATCTTCATTATTTTATTTATCTGTTTAAAATACTTTCCTCAGAATCTTTGCTGACGGGGTCAAAATGACAAATGAGTTCAACCATCAACTGTTTTTTAAATACTTCCAAGCAAATCTAAAGCAAGGCAAAAGAATATTTTTCTTCATTCTGTGTAAGCCTGTGACTTACCTCCCCTGTGATGTAGATGAGGGCATCCCAAGGTATTTCTCCGTCAGAACAGAACATCTGCAGGTTCAGCAGGGCACACTCTCTGTCACTGTCTGTGAACTCATACTGAAACAAAAAAAGAAAACAAGCCTTAATATCTGACATGTTTTAGAGAATTAATCAGTCTGCATACATGTAGAAGGTTCCTTCATAGGAGGAATCACAACACAAGCCTGGCTCCATGGTAACACCACAACTGATACCTGTACATGTATTACAGATTGTGTGGGTTCAGTCTCAGCCGAATGTTTATGTGGTTAATGAAATCTTTGCAATACTTAACATGGTAACAATGCTTAGGGCAAGATACTAACCTAAAGTTATGTCAGTTGCATTCCATTCAAATTATTCATTTTAAACTCCCCTCTTCATTATAAGAAGTCCTGCCTTTTTGAACTTTTAAGGGCCATCCAGCTTGAAGTACAAATCTCTTGAACCTAATACAAATATTTTGGAAAAATTATGTGTTATCAATGAATTATCCCAAAATAAACTCTTTTTATTTGTTTGACTTTCAATGTCACAAAATACCTTTCTACAAAATTCAAGGGATTCAAGGACCTTAAGGAGTCTTCTTTATGTAAATACTTGAATAAAACCATAAAATCACTGATATATAGTCTGATTTACCCTAAATGACCTCAAATCTCATCCATGACTAAGCTGCCTAGTTTTCCTTATTCTAAGCGTTCTATTGATTTTAGAATGGCGTTTTGAGGTATGTCTGGCGTGTAGGATGATATCCTACCGAAAAAATGTAGGCTGCAGCGGCAAATATAGTATTTTATGACATAAATTTGCCTCTAAAAATGCACTGTTTCGGGGGGGAAATTTTAGTCCAATTACGGTACCAGTATATTAAGACAACTAACCAGCCCACCCATTTAGCTGAGACCAATAGCTAAGGTATTAAGGTAGCAGAAAGAGCGTGTTTTACCCCAATGTTCCACCCCAAAGGTCCAAACTTCTTCCTCTCCTGAATGATGGCATGGAAGAAGCAGATCCCAAACACCATCTTACGCCACTTCAGCCCTAGAACTGAGCATACAAACCAATGGTAAACAGTTATTGTCTAATAACAGTAAACGTCTGCACCAACAAATCTAACACAGGAGCTCATTCACTGAACAAAGGTACCAGAACGCACAAACAACAATAATACAGGGAAGACGTGTTAAATTGCAAAAGGTCTAAAAAATACGAAGGCTCTTGGAATAAAAATCGTGTGAGTGTCTCGTTCTCTTGTGAATCAAATCACTGAATGATATTCCAATGTTACCTTCTTCCAAAGTGTTTCAAGTCAACTCTGTTTTTATCAAGGAGTATGTTCCATTATCAGCGTGTACTCGAAAATTTACTACACCCATTCAACTTACTGTTTTCCTCGAAGAACTGAGGCGTGATTTCCCCGAATGCCCGACGGGTGTTTGCCCGCAGCCCTTTGGGTGGTTCATTGGTGACCTTGACACTGTTCTGAAGGACGGTCACAGGGAAGGCCTTGGCCGGCATGGAGCTGAGGAAGAGGCGGAACTCGTCGTGGATGTCTGCCGGCGTCTCCTGGATGTTCTTGATCACGTTCTCCATGGACAACATCCATGAGGCTGCTAAGTGACAGTTCTGTCAAACAAACACAACAAGTATATGGACATCTGGATTCAAACACAACAAGTACGTGGTCATCTGGATTCAAACACAACAAGTACATGGACATCTGGATTCAAACACAACGAGTACATGGACATCTGGATTCAAACACAACAAGTACATGGTCATCTGGATTCAAACACAATGAGCACATGGACATCTGGATACGCTGAGGTTGAAACTGAAACTGTTCTGGTTACAAAACAGAAAATCTAATCACAGAGGAACTTTCATGATGCTGCAGAAGAACTTTTTTCCACAACTAAATCTGCCTAGAATGTACAGCAGAATACTCATTATAATGTTTTCTAGATGATGTTTTTCTCATTATCAATTTAAGACTTACATGATGTACATACTCTCATTTCAGTTTCTATTGCTTACAAATGGATGCACAGAAATAACACTAAACATGATCTATAGATGAATGCACAATTATGAATTATTTATTTATAAATATTATTGGTGTTTTATGTTGTACTCAAGAATATTTCCCCCGCTATATGGTGAGGACCTGCATTATGGTGGGAGGAAACCGGGCAGAGCCTGGGGGAAACCGACGACCATCCGCAGGTTGCTGGCAGACCTTCCAATGTACGGTCGGAGAGGAAGCCAGCATGACCTGGACATGAACTCACAGCGACCACATTGGTGGAAAGCTTCTAGACCATTGCGCTGCGCTAGTGCTCTGACCCCCTTGGCCATGGAGGTCCCCAGAATTATTACCTGCACATAATAAGTATAAATGCCAACGTCTTAATGATACATTGGTAATCTTTCGGGATTGTACTTTTTAAACTGTAACTCTGAATTTCTGTTCATAATGCCTGTAGGGAACACAATATTTTCTCTGTTCTCAGATGTCAACAATTTATCATCATCATGGCCTCATGAACAAAAAGTCTAGAGATTCCTTGTCAAGCCGCATCAGCCGAACCCACAACAGCTGGAAGACACGCAATTTATCGCAGAGCCATGCGATTTCCCCTTTCCCCCCTTCAACTATTCCCTCATGCCTGGGTCAATTTCCCTTTGACACCCTGCAGTAGAATGAACTCACTTGTAGGAATACCCAGTCTCCAGACTTGATAGCACTAGCGATCAGCTTCTCAGCTACAGGCCCCTGACCTTGACCCAGGGATATGGCCTGCAGTCTGAAACAGGTCAAATTTCAAGGTCAGATCACATGGACAAAGCAAAACAAGAAAACTCATCATTATGTGGAATTCGAAACTTTCAGATTACATAAATGCATTTTTTTTCAAATATCAGAATTAACCATGCGAATCTAAAAAAGAAAAAAAAAATTCATGCCAATCTGAACTGATTTAGTCAAAAATATTCCTAGCAGTGGAAATAAACTGAAGCACAGCAGCGATTGAGCCCGGCAAGATGATGATATTTTGTTATAGGGGGAGTGCCTGGAGTAAACCACTGACCTCTGGCAGGTAACTGATAAACCTCCTGACTTGAGGCTGTAACCACAATCTTAAGCCTGAGCAAGCGTTCAACAAAGGCTTTCCTAATTTTGCCCACATAACTATTTTACAGCAAATCTGTGCACACTGCAGAGGTGTGTTTACTGTAAATCTGTGCACACTGCAGAGGTGTGTTTACTGTAAATCTGTGCACACTACAGAGGTGTGTTTACTGTAAACCTGTGCACACTGCAGAGGTGTGTTTACTGTAAATCTGTGCACACTGCAGAGGTGTGTTTACTGTAAATCTGTGCACACTGCAGAGGTGTGTTTACTGTAAATGACCTGAGCAAGCATTCAACAAAGGCTTTCCTAATTTTGCCCACATAACTATTTGACAGCAAATCTGTGCACACTGCAGAGGTGTGTTTACTGTAAATGACCTGAGCAAGCGTTCAACAAAGGCTTTCCTAATTTTGCCCACATCACTATTTGACAGCAAATCTGTGCACACTGCAGAGGTGTGTTTACTGTAAATCTGTGCACACTGCAGAGGTGTGTTTACTGTAAATCTGTGCACACTGCAGAGGTGTGTTTACTGTAAATCTGTGCACACTGCAGAGGTGTGTTTACTGTAAATGACCTGACATTTTGTAACAAAAAGTGCATCTTTAGGGGAAAATAAATGTCATAAAATACTACATGTACTTCTGGTGATGAATCTCACACATTTCAAATGGGGAATCATCAACGCTTCCAAACAAACATCAAAAAAGCTTTCTACGATCTATAAGAAAACTCTCAGAATTAGGAAAAATAAGCAACTTAGTCATGGATGAAATTTGAGATCATAATGGGTAATGTCTTACTTGTCTGAGCAGCCTTGCTCCTTTGAGAACCTCAGCAGCGCCCCCATGGGGTCAGATCCCTGACTCAGCACAAAGACAAGGGGAGTAACCTTGGTCATGTCAGCATACAAGGTGTTCAGTCCCACAGGTGGAGACTCCACAAACGCCTGGCCTAGGTTCTCGCGGACAAAGTCTGTCACTGCAAATGTTGTCTGCGGACAGAAAGAGGGGTGAGGGGGGGAGAAAATAATTGTTATTATACTTCATACTATGTTTAAGATTAGCTGTCAAGACAGCCTATGCGGTCAGCAGCCACAATAAGCCAGCCGATCATGATTACACTACCAAACATTTAAATGCAAGTGCAATTAATTGACATCTACATGAAGTACTCGACTGATAACTATTCTGAACTATTCAGATAAATCTAATATCTCCAGCATCCAGAGGTTCCACAGATCAGTTTAGCATAAGATATGTGGAAGGTACAGACTGAGTGTATGATGACTTCGTAGTTACCTTTCTTCTATATTTCATAAATCAAATACTTTTGTAAACAGATGTTGAAACAGAACAAGCAAATACGTGTATAGCTTTTACCAAAAAGAGCCCTCCACCTATTCGAGGTACTTTGCACATTAAACATTGATGAGTTAGCAATACTTGTACTCCAACATGCACTGCATTTGTTAATTCAACTTCACTGTTGCACAACAGCAGTTGTTTTTATTCCACTCATATTATGACTCTATATCCATTACAGCAGGCCAGTCTCAGTGCTGACATGTTGATAGTGCTGCCTCACTGAAAAGCCATGCTGAAGACACCAGACTCGACACTCCAGTCACAGAATACTGACACAAGGCTGGACAGTGGTTGAGAAGAGCCTCAGCCTAGTGGCGTATTCCACTCGCTTCCTGGTGGCCACTGGAGGAGGTATTAGCGTTCCGCTGGCCACTGGAAGAGACCATTGGCACCACTGCCACGACTGCATCTGAGGATGATGCAGTTGGTGGTGTGTTTTGCAGCACGTTGGCTTAAGGGACTTGACACAACTTCCGCAACATTGGGACGTCACACTGCGTCTCTGTGGTGGAAACTGAACCTGCCACCTGTGGCGGTCAGATGGACGAATGGAACGCAGCCTAGAGCAGCTTGAACCAAACTGATCAGCCCTGCTGGCTATTTTCTAATTAATCTGGCAGTGTTCTGGTACATGTATTTTGCTTGATCAAACAGCATGTAGTTGTTGTACCACATAGACATGCACTGCCCCTGTTACCTTCTCTTCCTGGAAAGCCTTGATGAACATCAGCTTCTGGAAACTTGTCAGTCTCTTGTCCCAATGACCTTTAACTGCTGCGTCACTGCTGTTGTCATCCTCGGAGGGCTCCGGTGGTAAGGGGCCATAATCGGGGTCTTCAGCTGGATTGACATTAACCTGTGTAACATCCAAAGGGGAAGATAACTGTAAGCTACAGCAAGATTATGGATTAAATTAGATTTTGCATGCAAGATGTCCCACCTGATCTTTCTCATGGCATCTTTTTTTTTATTCCATTCTTGATGAAATCAAGTGTAAAGTCACAGAAAACTTGAAACTATTTGCAATGCTGATTATCACTGGTACGCATGCTTCTGACAGTTTCCATACCATATGCTTTTCACTCATTTACTCATAATAAGTCACTGCAAAAATTTCAGAAGCCAAACACACTTTTTCAGCCTACTCCAAAATTGCAGGAGTTTATTTACTTGATTACATGCATATTCCAACGACTTGATCTCAGCATAAGAATGTGGCGATCTGTTGTATTGGTTGCAGACTTTTTGACCACCCCACCACAAAAGCTAATAGCCTACATTGTAGATAGGTATGGAATTCCATGCAAGGTAAAAGTTTAGAGCTAACATCAACAAGTTGACATAAACCTACGTGTTTGGCTTTTCAGTTCTCCACCCTACAGTATATAGAGGATCTCACACAGGTGGTTGCAAGCTTTAGCAAGCAAACAAGCAAAAAATTTCATCAGTGAGTTTCATAACTTTTATATGCGATGAGCGCAAGTCAGAGATTCTGTTTATCAGATAACTGGATCAGAAATTTACAAGAAAACAACAACAAAAAATCAAATCACTACTAGTTAAATTTCACGACAGAACAGACACCGAGTGCATGTCCCACTTCACTACTTCGACAGAGAATACATGCCTTTGCAACAGTAAAAATAGTCCAGTGAAAAATTTAAATGTATCTAAGGAATTATTTTATGAGCGTAATCAAAATTAAGAATATGTTAAAGTATTAAAGAATGTATCTAAGCAATTATTTTATGAGCATAAACAAAATTAAGAATATGTTAAGGTATTAAAGAAAAAATTGCTTTAAATGTCTAATTAGATGAATTATTTGCATCTCTTTCTCCTCCAGCATGTCCAGCGCCTGGTACATGTCTCCCTGGAAATGACCTTGAACTGAAAAACTTGCAGTCACTTGTCGTTCGAGGTTGATTGAAATAATGAATTTCAAACTGTTCACCAGATAAGGAGAATATTTTGTGAATTCATGTATGGCAAAGGACTGTTTCGACATCTGGATGATGTTGTTTTCAAGTTGGCTATTTTTTGTGATGGTCTTAATACAGTTTGCATCAGCTCTTGGTATTTTACCGTGAGTCTGCAGAGGTGATCGGTGAAGATTTGACCTGGATTTACCAGAGACAGAGCTTTAGTTTCATATTTACTTCAAAGCTGACTGAGAATTTGGATTAAGTTACTGAAAACCCTTTGAACTGTTTATGTGACTGTAACTATAAGTGTAGGTATGACGTTTTTGGGCCCAAAATTTGCATTTTTGGCTTAGTGTAATAATGACATCATTCACTTCATGGATGAGATCAGAGATGTTTATGGGAACTTTGCCTATAATATTACATCGTGAATATATGTTTCATGAGATAACGATGAACATAATCGCTGTTTCATCACAGAGGACCTCTTATTTTAACCATGCAACTAACTGCCTAAAATAAGGGAAGGACGTAGTGTTTGCTGCTAAATAAAAGAAGTTGCTTGAACGGCAAAAAATGCTGTGCAAAATAAAAAAATGAAAAAAGCATTTGCTCATTTCCCAATGAACTGAAACTGGAATATTGTTCATCTCTTTGCAAGCTAAGCCCGTCGAGTGGTAAATCGATGTGACAGAGGCTTAGATAACTGTGAAGAGTGCAAAATTTCATCGACAGATTTCTCTTACAAGTTGCGCTCTCCAGTTTATCAGTTTCCACAAAATAAAAAAAAGTTTATGTAGGTTCATGTGACGTAACGCATAGGGATCTGTTTTTCCCAAGCTGTGCAGCCAGTCGAAGTTTTTCAAAAACTTTATGTACCTAGGGTAATATGAAAAATATGTCAGGCATTGGCATGAATGAAAACTATGTCAGTTGTGTGATAAGAATGTATTCCGTTTGCTGAAAATGATGAAAATAATTGGCACTTCCTTCCTGCTGAAAGAATTTAAATAATGTCAGCAACGGTCAAAAATAGTTGGCAAGTTTCTCTACTGTTGCTGAAATGACAGTTTGTACATGTAAAGTTTGTACATGTAAAATTCCTGTTACAATTAGTTTGGCGATGTAAAGTTTGTACGTGTAAAACTCCCGTGACAATGAGTTTGGAGATGTAAAGTTTGTACATGTAAAACTCCTGTGACAATGAGTTTGGAGATGTAAAGTCCAAATATTCTCTATACAGTATTTATGTTAATATTTAAATCCACAGGTCTGAGAGCATATTATCAAGATCCTAGTTTCTAACTAGTAGCACAAGCATTACTCACAGTAACAGAGCCAAGCGTGACTGATACAGGCGTAGCTGTCAGATCAGAGTTAATCCCCTTGAATGCTGGGATCGTGTCGTGCAGGTCACAGGCGATGTTCCAGGCAGGAATTTTAAGCCAGCTTTTGTCGGGCTTTTGAGGCCTTTGCTGAAGAAGAAATTTACCACGTGAGGTTAAAGTCTGAGATTGACAATGAATGATGATAGAAATACATCACATCAAAATAAATGGTCACTTTCAGCTTTACTTTGTTCAGAAAACTAAGTTTGAAAAAAAACCCAAAAAACCACTGTTGGAAATTTAATGTATATCATGTTGATAACATCTATTTGGTGCATTTTTGAACATGGTGATGATGGTGATGATGATGGTGATGATGATGGTGGTGGTGGTGATGATGGTGGTGATGATGATGGTGATGGTGGTGATGATGGTGGTGGTGGTGATGATGGTGATGATGATGGTGATGATGGTGGTGGTGATGATGATGGTGGTGATGATGATGGTGATGGTGGTGATGATGATGGTGGTGATGATGGTGATGATGATGGTGGTTGTGATGATGATGGTGATGATGATGGTGATGATGGTAGTGGTGATGGTGGTGGTGATGATGGTGGTGATGATGATGATGGTGATGGTGATGATGATGATGATGGTGGTGGTGATGGTGATGATGGTGGTGGTTGTGATGATGACGGTGATGGTGGTGATGATGGTGATGATGATGGTGGTGGTGGTGATGGTGATGATGATGGTGGTGATGATGGTGATGATGATGGTGGTGGTGGTGGTGATGATGGTGGTGGTGGTGATCGTCATGATGATGGTGATGGTGGTGATGATGGTGATGATGATGGTGATGATGGTAGTGGTGATGGTGGTGGTGATGATGATGATGATGATGGTGGTGATGATGATGGTGATGATGATGGTGATGATGGTGATGATGATAGTGGTGATGATGATGGTGGTGGTGATGATGGTGATGATGATGATGGTGGTGATGATGGTGGTGGTGGTGATGATGGTGATGTGATGATGATGGTGGTGGTAGTGGTGATGATGGTGATGGTGGTGGTGGTGATGGTGGTGATGATGGTGGTGATGATGATGGTGGTGATGATGGTGGTAATGCTGGTGTAAGATACCTGCAATTTGAAAATCAGATCATATCAGAAAGAAGGGTTGTGGGAAGTGGTTGTGAGGAAATGTAAAAAGTAGTACCAAAACTGATATCTAAAGATATCACTGATATTATCAAAGGTGGGTAAAGGAATTTGGGGTAATTTTATGCCCTTTATTAGGTTTGTTAAAAGCAGTAATAAAATGAAATATGAAAAGTGTTATTTCAAGTAAAATATAATATGTAAATTTGTAAACATCATGTTTCATTTGATTCATGAACAGTTAATTAGTTTGAAACCCCAAAGCACAATATGTAGGACTTCAATAGATTTTTTTTTTGTTTCATAAATTCCAGACCATCTGAAAGACCCAAGGAAACCCTGTTTCCAGCCATGCAGGGTTTAATATCATAAAACTACACCTCACCTTGTCCATAGAGCCAGCAGCTCCTCTCAGGAAGAAATTCCATTCCAGAGGGTCGATCTCATCCCTGGTCTTCATGATCTCTCCACACAACATGAATGAGAAAACCAGCTTGTCCTTCTCAAACAGACCCCTATATAACAGAGACACATTCACGCTGGTAGAAACAAATGAAGCATTCGCCACGATATGGCTGAGATATTGCCGATGTGGCGTTAAGCCATAATCAATCATTCATTCATTCAAATACATACTTGTATTAAGTCTTGGAAGTTATGAAATTTTCACAGGATTGTTAGACATTATTTTGTGTGATTTGGATTACTCATCTTTCTGATATAACTTAAATGGTCCACTGCTTTTTCAAAAGTAGTTTGCTTACGATCTTAATGGAGAGCATCATTCCTTCGTAACAGTTTATTATGAGGCAAATCACAGTTGACTCTCACAATATAAACCACTATACCTGGCCACGTTTTGATACACAGACATGGTTGTCTCCCTTAGACAAATCTGTAGCCTTTCCTGCAGATCATCTGCTTTCTCGCTGTTCTCGATGGTGTTGTTGAACAACTACAGATGATGGAAACAGAGAAGAAAAAGTAAATACCGTATTCATAACTGGCCTCACTTTCATCCCTCCTTTGTCCCCCTGTCCGTTTGAGGTATCTGAGTGAGAATTGGCAACTTTCATTTTGAAACAACTTTCACTTTCACTCTGAATGACTTTTACTTTCCCTTTACCATTACTCCCCTGTCTTTTTGAAGTATGTGAGTGAAGACTGGAGACTTTCATTTCTAAAGAATGTTCACTTTCAGTTTTAATAAGTTTCACTTTCACTTTGAATCCCTTTCACTTTCACTTTGCCTTATTAATGCCCATACCTGTTTGAAGTATTTGAGTGAGAACTGATACATGGGGTCGACAGTGCCCATGTCAGCCACCACAAAGTACATGACAGAGCCTCGGGTGGCCACAGGGCGGTACTTCTCCCTGGCCTGCGAGATTTTCACCTCCGTCTTCTCGGCCTCCTCCAGTCTCTCTTTGATCACTCCAGATGTCACCTGTATACATGGAATTCAATGGCAACAAGATCAGCTGACTGAAAGCAACATTAGCACAAATCCATGACGACATGATATTTATAAATCCTGAACACCAAGGCACAGAAATAACACAGAGGACTTCTGTCTGAGTGAAGGTACCCTTGTTCCTAGGTCACGCCATCATTTGTACACCTTTAAAATCTATCAAAGTGAAAGATATAATGACATGTTAAAAAACTTGTAGATCACAGGATCACAGAAGCATTGTTAACAGGACACCGGGACACTGACCTTGGACTCGTTGAGTGTGTTGATGAGCTCCTCATTGTCCAGGATATTACCCTCCGACTCAAACAGCAGTTTGAGAATCCTGTCCTCTATGGCCTTGAGCTGGTTCTTGTCAGCGTTGATGCGGATGATCAGCTGATTACGCTGCTCCTCTAGGTCCGGCCTCTCCAGCGTCACCACGTCACTGTACAGGTGGGCAACAGACGTGAGCGTGTGTTAGATTGAATGATTGTTATTGTTTAATGTCATATATACCTGAAAAAAAACATTTCGTTTATACAGCGGGAGCAGATTTTCGGCTGGGTTAAACCACCAACCTTTGGTGAGTTACTGACCAACTTTGACGTGTGATCTACAGACTGTATATGGAGAGAAATACAGGTGTGTTAGTAAAGATTGTGGATAGTGGAAAACATCTGGAGGGTGGTTAATCCACTGAAAAGGTTAACAGAATTAACTAGAATGCAAATGCTTCTACAATGAAAATGTGACAATGATTGAATTTGAAAGCTTCTAGCTGCCCTATTTTTGTCACTGTGATAATCTGCTTTAGACTATTAAGCTTCCCTCTGCCAATCTAGGTACTACCTGGACACAGTGTGACTGGCCCCAGGGGAGAAAAAAAAAAAAAAAAACCTATCAAGTCAGAGTCTCCCTGAACCAGGGAATAATCAAACCTCTTCTGCTTCTATCTATGAATGCAAGTAACAAATTTCTATGACTCTGTGACAAAGTATCAGTTTCTGGTTTAGCTGGCCATCATCTTTGTTGGTGCTGCACGTAACTCTTGGAGTACACTGAAAGGTAGATCGGTGCATGTGACCAAAAGGGCCCAGGGGTTAAGGCTTGGGAAAGAAACATCATTTTCCTGTGAGGGAAAAGGCCCCATCTGTGGTACTGAGTCGGAGATCTAGCTGTCCAGCTACCAGTGGCTATCCCTGTGCCTCACCTGAGCAGCTGGTCCTCCAGTCCTGACTTGGTGACCGTGAAGTTGATGATGGTGACTTTGATACAGATCTCGGGCAGGTAGTGAGGGTTGGACATCTTGGTGGTCATGTAGAACCGGAAGTTCTTGTCGTAATCGATGTCGCTGTCACCCAGACGAATTAGCAGTCGCCCACCCTGTGGCAGACGAGTTATAAACTTTGTACACATTAATATAAATATTACTTCTTTAATTTATTTATTTATTTATTTGATTGGTGTTTTACGCCGTACTCAAGAATACTTATATGACGCATTATTGCTGCATTATTGTGGAGGAAACCCACAACCATCCACAGGTTGCCGGCAGACCTTCCCACATACGGCGGAGAGGAAGCCAGCATGAGCTGGGCTTGAACATTACGTCTTTAAAGGCAAATGACCAGAACCAATGGCTAGTGTTTGAATAAGTTGAATTTATCTATAAAAAATTCTTGAACTGTCAGACCTTCGATATCAATTCTGTAAATGTATGCACAAATGTGACACATAAACTTTACATATCCTTAGAATCAAGAAATTCTTTCCACGTTAATGTTCCAATTCATTTAGATTACGTAATTTAAAGCTAAGTTTTCATTGTCTACAAAATGTACTTGTGTTTTGTTGACCAAAATAAATATGGTCAAATTGTAATCAGCATGATAGTTTTGAGGTGAGACTGCCTTTAAATACCTATTTTGGGATGATATTTACATCTACATTAAAACATCCTTAATATATCACGAACAAAACGTTATTCTTTTTAAGCTTAAAATCTGCTTTACTTTTTCATTTTTGAGGCTTTTAATTTTTGCCGCCAATACATTTTGTGGAATACTGAAACTGCAGCGACCTACATAACACACTTATCTCAAAATTCTAGTACTTGCGCACTATTTAATGCCTTTCTTTCCAAAATGTGGTGTCTCTCTTGACAGACGCCTGACCATCCAGGGGAGACAACTGACCTGCATGAAGGTCTGTTTGAGGAGGATAGGTTCGAGGGCTGGGTCCAGCGTCTCTCCCAACTCCTCCAGTAACACTGGCATCCCGATACGGATACAGTTCTCCAGGGTGCGCAGAAAGGTAGGATCTGTCAGCTTGATTACCTTCAGGCCATTCTTAGACTCTCTGTTCCTCACCCAACGATTGGCCTGGGGCAGAGGGAAACATAAATATTCATGAGTTCCTTTTCTGAAGTAATTCTAATCCCGCGATTGACCTCAGGGAAAGTCAGACCTAAGTATTGATGAGTATTCCTAACTGACAAACTATACACTGGGAAAATAAAACGATGAAAGTAAACATCCTTTATACATAATTTCAAAATTAAAAGGTTGTAAAGGGAAAAGTTTGTTTCAAAACTTCTCTACTCAGCAACTGTTCAATAGGAAAGAAGAAAAAAAAAAAGAGAACAAAAAAACAAAACAAAACAAAACAAGTCATGATTAAATGTTTAAGAAGAAAATAGGAAAACCTATTTTAAAGTATATATATATTAAAAAATGCTGAAGATGGAAACTGCATTACATACAATAATGTAATATTTAAATTCTGAACCCTTGAAAAACTCCCTCACCTGATCTTGTGGATCGATCATGAGTGGCCAGCGGCGCCCTCTGGTGACCAGTACAGCGTTTTCTGTCGAGACTTGATCTCGAGGAAGCCCGTCTGTGTTCCACTGACGGATTTCGAACGGATCGGCAAGGACGTTCACCAAGGTCATGCCTTTTGTCACGGGGATTCCTAGCTCTTCACACCGCGACACCCAGTCCTCAACCAGCATGTTACGATAAACGCTGGAGAAGGCACCAAAATATGCCACGCAGGCAGCGGAGACAAACACATCACCAACCACGTTACCGATCTGAACATTAAAATCCTGGGGGGAAAAAGAAAGGAAAATCACACACATTTGTACTTCACTTAGAAATCATATTTTCTAAACTACTACTCTGAATTTGGCTGAAATCATCAAATCAATGACAATGCTGTGGTGTAGCATTCAGGCACCAGGGAAGGCTTGAGAGTCAAAAGGTATTGTAAGCAGTTATAACTGATCCTTCCCACCATAATGCTGACCGCCCTCTTGGAACAAGTACAAGAGAAGTATTCTTAAGAACAGTGTAAAACACCAATCAAATAAATAAATCATTTAACCTGCATGACGATGCCTTGAGTCATTCATTATTACTACCAATGAAAAAATCTGAAATTTCACTCAAAATAGATTTTTTAGAATTTCAGACAAAGTCTGTTTTAAAAGACTAATGGGATACATTCTCTGGCTGAAATGTACCTTGATACATGATATCACAATTACATCACTTTCACATAAAAATGGATGTCTCAATTTTTGAAATCCTTTTGAATTTCAGACAAAAGTCTGTTTTAAAAGACTAATGGGATACATTCTCTGGCTGAAATATACCTTGATACACGATATCACAATAACATCACTTTCACATAACACTGGATAAGTCTCAATTTTTGACATTTTTTAGAATTTCAGACAAAAGTCTGTTTTAAAAGACTAATGGGATATATTCTCTGGCTGAAATGTACCTTGATACACGATATCACAATTACATCACTTTCACATAAAAATGGTTAAGTCTCAATTTTTGATATTTTTTAGAATTTCAGACAAAAGTCTGTTTTAAAAGACTAATGGGATACATTCTCCGGCGTAATGGCGATTGCCTCCCAAGCTATAAGCTTGACTATTGTTCTCTTGCACTGCACAAGTAATATGTTCTCTGTTTGCCCTCAGAACATCACCGCAAATGCAGGAATAGTGCACAGCTTTTACATGAATTAACTTTGGTGTGAAAGGTTCCCCATTTTATAATTTATTTATTTTCTGTACAATTATTTACAAATTTATTTCTACAACTGCAAACTAGAACAATAAACAAATTAGTCAAAAAGGAAGAAGAGAAGATCTACATGCCTGGACAGAATACAGTGTACACACAACAGTCCTACACTTAACTGCCACTTTCACCCTTGTGGACAACTTACCTCCACATTCTGGCTCCAGCGGCCCTGCTCATCGGCCAGTGCTGTGGTCAGTTTGGACGCTCTCTTGAGGCGAGCGCCCGTTGTGGAGATGTTCCGCTCCAGTTTCTGTTTCTCGGCAACGCTGTTGTCGTACGTCTTCTGCAGCTCAGCAATCTGCGCCTCGACCGCGGCCAGTTTCTGTTGTTTCTCTCTCAGGGCTCCCATCACCACTTCGAGCTCAGCCTGAGCTGAGGCCAGCCTGTGGGAATATGTATGTTACGTATGTGATTTATTTGATTCTTTATTATTTGATTGGTGTTTTACGCCATTCTCAAGAATATTTCACTTATACCACAGCAGCCAGCATTACAGGGGGAGGAAACCAGGCAGCACCCGGTCAAAACCCACAACCATCTGCAACTTGCTGGCAGACCTTTCTGCGTATGGCCGGAGAGAAAGCCAGCATGCTAAAACCTCTTTACAATGATTAGTTTTATAGTGGTGTTAGGTGAAAGTTTTGAAACATTTGTCAGAAGCAGTGGAAATTTTAATTTCTAAGGATCCAAAATAAACTCTGGGGCCAGTTTCATGAGGCTTACCTAAACAAAGTAAGCCTTAACTGCCACACATATGAAGTACGCTTACACATGTAGCTAAGTGTTACTTAGTTCTATTAAAGTATGCTTTATGAAACTGACCCAGGTGAAAATGTGCTTCAGATATTAAATTTGAGTAAAAAGAGATTTAAAAAAAAAACAGGTGGGCTGCCTTCTCCATCACGGCTGTAGTGTGTGTTATGTAGACTGACCTTTGTTTCTTGGGCTCCACAGTCCTGAAGACATGAGCATACACATCCATGGCTCTCACCCACATACACATGGACTTACACGCCTGAAGTGTAATACACATTTGAACCAGTTCATTATTTACATTTAATTGTAAAAATCAATTTGCCTGTGATTTGCTATACCTCACTGAAAGTAACTTCTCAAGTACACGGGTTGTCCTGTTCATGATGAAGTGAATGTCCTAGATCTTCAAGTACTGTGGCCAATTCTACAATTTCATGCTTAAGTATAAAACTGATTAAAATTTACCAAAAAGAAAAAATTTTAAACATAGGCACGGATGGAGCATGTATATTATGCCGAAGAACAAGTGACACAAATTTCAAAAGCGTTAAGTATTGAATAAGCTGTAAAATTGAGTTTCAAGGGTTTGACTTGAGTCAAAAATTGCTGATCTGGAATCAGGCCCAGACTTCTAGAAGTGCACAACAAAGTGCTCTTTATAAAGCACTTAACAGTTTGTCACAAAACTGAATTCTTTTACATGGTGTTTTTTTGTCAAAGAAAAAATTGTATAACTTGTTTAAGTGTCATTTAGAAGTTGGGATGGAAGTACACTGGAACATGTCTTTCTTATGGATATACAACTTCTTGGTTTATTTTCACGATGTTTCGATGTAGATACTAACATCGTTATCACGTGAGTGAAGTCAAGACATCAACACTCTTAAATATAGTAGAGATACAAGTGTCAACATGTAGAACAATATTCAGGGGGATTAGGCTCGATAGGGTTCCAGGTCAGTTTGGAGGATTAATAGGTCATAAGCTGAGGGAAGGTAAATCCCTTGATCTCTGTTGAGCCTCAACAAACTGACCTGGAACCCCATCGAGCCGAATCCCCCCTGAATATTGTTCTACACGTTGACACTTGTATCTCTACTATATTTAAGAGTGTTGATGTCTTGATTTCACTCACTTGATAACAATATTAGTATCTATATCGAAACGTCGTGATAATAAACCAAGAAGTTGTATATCCATAAGAAAGACATGTTCCAGTGTAAAGAAAAAATCATTTCACTCATCTTTCTAACACGGTGACACTGAACAAAAACAAGGGTTAGGGGGGAGATACGTGTGTAACAAAACAAAACAAATCTCAACAGACTCAAATTCTACATGGCTGCCATTTCTACTCAAGTTTTAGGGGGGAGATACGTGTGTAACAAAACAAAACAAATCTCAACAGACTCAAATTCTACATGGCTGCCATTTCTACTCAAGTTTTAGGGGGGAGATACGTGTGTAACAAAACAAAACAAATCTCAACAGACTCAAATTCTACATGGCTGCCATTTCTACTCAAGTGTTAGGGGGGAGATACGTGTGTAACAAAACAAAACAAATCTCAACAGACTCAAATTCTACATGGCTGCCATTTCTACTCAAGTTTTAGGGGGGAGATACGTGTGTAACAAAACAAAACAAATCTCAACAGACTCAAATTCTACATGGCTGCCATTTCTACTCAAGTGTTAGGGGGGAGATACGTGTGTAACAAAACAAAACAAATCTCAACAGACTCAAATTCTACATGGGTGCCATTTCTACTCAAGTTTCTAATTTACTGTCTTCAGAATATCACATGTCCAACATGACCTGGCAGTGGATCCATGCTGAATTTCTCAGCACTTTATAAATTTACAGGGAAGAGAATCAACTGCATCCAAATCAGATGAAATTTCGTCGACTAGCCTACCCTCAGTTAACAAAAACAATTAGTTTTGGCCATTTTGGTAAAAAATAGATACTCTGAAAATCTTGATTTCTCTCACAGTCAGCTGAAATCAGCCATTTAGCTGCCAATTTCATCTCTGCAATTCCTCCCACAAACTCTACCTCCTTAACCACACTTCCCTGAACATCAGAGTCAGTCTGAAGCAATCAGGCACGTGTATGAGTTCAAATTACCTTTGAGACTTTCTCAATTTGATCTGGCTGGAACTTGGGATTGTCGATGTATTTCTTGAGCTTCTTGATGATGGAGTCTGGGATGTTGTCCTTGTCGTACTCATACAGCCTCTTCAAGAAGTTCTGGTCTCCAAGCACCTGTTTGGCAGACAGCCAGTCCGTCCTGGGAACAAACATAGCCGGGCAACATTCAGCTATCTCATTTGGTTTTCATCCGAAACGAAGATAAATGTGAGGCGGCCTGGTGGTCAGAGGGTTTGTCTCAAGGTCACGAGATCCAGGATCAATCCCAGGTCGTGTCATACCAAAGACTTTAAAGATACTACTTGCT
The DNA here is from genome assembly GCA_016165875.1 of Acanthopleura granulata. NCBI lineage: Eukaryota > Metazoa > Mollusca > Polyplacophora > Chitonida > Chitonidae > Acanthopleura > Acanthopleura granulata. The sequence goes on along the minus strand of JABBOT010000006.1, from coordinate 22,049,944 downwards.
GCTGCCTTGCTTGGCGCACAGTGCTGAGTGGTTAGAACAAGGAAACAGGACTGATCGGCCCCATGCTAGTATAATGGTTGGGGTGTCATGTCTAGTGTTTTTGGCATAATGTTCCGGTGGCGGCATGGGCTTGCCCTGCCACAAGAAAACACAGTATATATATATTCTGAGGACTCTTCATTGTCATATGACTGAAAATTATTAAGTACGACACGAAAACCAAAGCATACATAGGGGACCTACTTTTATACACGTATACATCAGTATGGTTAATACGTATTTTTAGACGCAAAACAAATATCATAAAACATCCCTTTTGGTGTTGAGCTTACATTTGTCCAGTAGGAACTCATGCGGTTTTCGCAACAAACCTCAAAACACATTTCTAAGATCAAGTCATTTACCAAATGGCTTTGGCTCCTCCATCACAGCAGACCCACCGTATCCATCAACATGTGCACTGACTCTCGAGGGGGAAATTCTATGTGTTTTGCATGTAGAGCTCTTATATTCATGACACATCCAAGCTGCCTCTAAGTTTCCTAAGATTAGGACTCACTTGTTTCCCAGCAGCACACACACAGCCTCCATCACAGTCTGTACCAACTCCGGTGGTTTGCTGAACACTCGGATTTCAGAGATGTCGTTCTTATCGAGAGAATCCAAAGCCTGGGAGGAAAGAAAACATCAGTCAAGGTAATCAAGGAATGCACTTGTATCATAACCTACATGAAAGTTCAGCTTGTAAAACCTTTGTAGTTAACCATGCTTACAATTCAGGAATGGGAATTCATGGTCAGAGGAAAGTGAAGTTTTGCCAAGAAAGTAGGAAAATGCCATACCCTACCCCCAAGTTACATTAGCAATCACCTCTTCTCACAAAATTGGTTGCTTTTCGTTTTTCAATTTTGAAATAAAAAAAGTCTGAAACCAGCCAGCTGGAGGAAAATTCCAATGCCTGACAATTCCATATAACTATCTTCTTTCCATTCTGTTGTTTTTCAAGTGGGAAGATAAATTAGCTCAGAATTTTTGATAAACAAATAACTTCTATCATTCAGCTTCACCAGTAATTTTGTTGTTCCAAAAATCTTCACTACAGATTGTAGAAATCAGTATTCATTTCTGCTCATTCTGAGATCCATCCATTTAGGCCCAGAAGACAAATGTTTGGAATTTTCTTGTCAGAGCACCATGGTTCGACCTTGAACTGACCTTGATAGCTCCCTCAAGGGCGGGGAGAGCCTCGTCAAGATCACGCTGAGCATCATCAGCAATGGCTTGGGTTTCTTCAGCCTTGACCTTGGCCACTGCTTCATCCTCAAGGACAACTTTACGGACCTATGAAAACATAAGGTGACAAATAAGCCTTCTGGCGAGCAATCAGCTAGATAATTCACTTTTCCTTGTTGTTAGATTAATAAATATATCCAAAACTAATCGGGTTAAATACTTCTAGGTAAAATGTCATCAAGGAAATTCCAAAAGAATGAAATGGAGGAAAATACAGATTCCAAAAAAGCAGTGATTTATCAAGTTTTGTGGTAGAGTACAAGTGATGCCAAAATAAAAAACAAAAAATACAAAAACTATACAGGGAAGTTGCATGCAACATTTCATCAAAATCGGAAAATATTTGAAGGAATCATTTCTTGGCACCAAGCCATGACCCGCAACCTCCAATTAAAAACTGAGGCTTTTGATGTCAGCGACACGTCTTACAGCGTCGGCCTTTTCCTGATCGACGATGAGCCGTTCCATCAGAGCGTTGGTATCCTCAGACTTTTGCTTCAGGACTGGCTCCAGGCCGACCAGCTCTTTCTTCATGTTGTCCACAAGTTCGTTTGTCTCCAGCAGTTTGATCAGGCCGTTCTTCACACGGTCTCGAGCATTCTTCAAGGCTCTAAAAGAACAGGGAAAAAAGGGGCAAAAATTCACTGTGGATCTTCACAGGGACAAAAAATGTTAAAAAAGACGGAATCGGTGAATTTTCTTCAAGGCAGCATCTTCTTGAAGTATAGTTAAATGACAAATGAAAAATCCTTAAAGAAAAAATATTTTGGAAGTTTATCATCATTAAAACCACAGTTTATGTTTAAGTTTGACACAATATGTTAAACTGAAGGGTTCTACTAATTAAAAACGCTATTTTAACAATCCATGTTTTCATCTGACATCTCTGATGTTTAATTACTAGTGTACTCAAGTTATTTCCCCTGATCCACCGGACAATAAAGTTATCTCCCCTTAATTCCACCTCACGCTTAAAAGTCCAATATTCTACCTAAAATACCCTAACTGAAATATAGAATGTTGCTGCATACAATACTGTATTTGCCCTAAAACGTAACCCAAATAAGTACATTTTCAAGGGTAAATAAGGGTCATGAAACATTATTCCTGGTGCTAAAACTGGTATAATAAAGCACCCAAAGCTGTCTGTCTATTTTAGGCAGCACTCAGGTTCTGTAGTGCCAAACAGGTATATGACATGATCTCTCTCATTACGGGCTTTTGACCAAAGCTGTCTGTCTATTTTAGGCAGCACTCAGGTTCTGTAGTGCCAAACAGGTATATGACATGATCTCTCTCATTATGGGCTTTTGACCAAAGCTGTCTGTCTATTTTAGGCAGCACTCAGGTTCTGTAGTGCCAAACAGGTATATGACATGATCTCTCTCATTACGGGCTTTTGACCAAAGCTGTCTGTCTATTTTAGGCAGCACTCAGGTTCTGTAGTGCCAAACAGGTATATGACATGATCTCTCTCATTACAGGCTTTCGACCTGCATGGACATCATTACCAATTGAGTGTGACTTACTTGGTCTTCTCGTTAAGCATCGACAAGTAGAGGTTAATGAGTTCCAGGTAGCTGGTAGGGGTAGTGTAGTAACGTCTCTTCAGCTCAGAGTAGAATCTCTCAGCCATGGTGCTGACACTGGTGTGAATCTCCACACACATCTCAGAGATCTTCACCTATAAACGGAATCACGGTTAAACTGTTTTTCTTTTCTTTCTCCCTTAAAGCAAAGCTCTGGATAATATAACCTAGTTTAGTGATAGGGATACACAAAGGGCTTCAAGACTGGGAAGATGTCTCAAAATTTGTCTTCACAACACTTCTCTATTTTTATTTCGAAACTAAGGTTTTTTTCTCACAGGAGATATCAGCTGTTTACAAGCTGTGACCTTGATGTTCTGGGTTGACTGTCAATGTAACAAGTAATACCATAGGGACAGAACACTGTTTGAATGTTATATGTTTTGATTATAACAAGTGTATGGGTGAACAACACTGCAAAGTAATTTCCAGACCATTGTGTTGTGGAGGGAGTGAATTTCTTGATCATTTCATGTTATGAATTTGCATATATACATAAGTTTCAACCACAAGCGTAGCAGCTTACTACAGCCTCAGGTGCCAAGGGTGTTCTGCACTTGGAACAATTACGTCACAGCTCACACAGAATGGCTGTGTTTCATGCTAGCCCTTGGAGCACAATCAAATGTCAATTTCCACTGTCATAGTAGCTGTTGGGAAAAATACCTTACTGAAACAAACATAATATTGTCCAACCTTTTTGGAAAAGACAACTTTGAACATGCCATGTCTTTCACGTTAACTGTAAAACAGCTCTGTGATCCTCGGAGCTTAACAATTTGATAATTCATCAGTAATCTTTGCCAAACATCACCACATAATTGCAGCGAGTATCAAAAGAGAAGACCGTCTTCATATAAGTGAAATATTCCTGAGTAGGGCGTTAAACAATAAGCATTCATTCATTCAAAAGAGAAGATGCATTTCTAGACAATAATTAGGACACAGATATTTTGGTAATTCTTTTAACTGAAGTATTCTATCACACTGTTCTTTTCCCTGAAGTATTCTATCACACTGTTCTTTTAACTGAAGTATTCTATCACACTGTTCTTTTCCCTGAAGTATTCTATCACACTGTTCTTTTAACTGAAGTTTCTATCACACTGTTCTTTTCCATGAAGTATTCTATTACACTGTTCTTTTACCTAAAGTATTCCATCACACTGTTCTTTTCAATGAAGTATTCTATCACACTGTTCTTTTACCTGAAGTATTCCATCACACTGTTCTTTTCAATGAAGTATTCTATCACACTGTTCTTTTTATGCCCCAGGAATAATCAGATTGAAAAATAATATCATTAAATGATTAAGAAATGAGCTTGTTTCAAGAAAAATACAAGAAATACGAAGTACCTTTAGCTCATCTTGTCCCAGGTCAACGGACTCAAAGAATGACTTGGACACCCCCAGAAGGGCTTCCCTCGGCCACTCCGTGAACCAATCAATGGTGCAGCAGTTGACAATAGACGGGAACATACGACAGCGTGAGCGGAATGCACTACCCACGGGACTCATGCACAGGACAATGTGCAGGTTGTTCCTGAGAAAAAGGGAAGAAAGTGGAAATAAAATGTGTGAATAAACGATAATATCTGATAACTATGAAAAGGGAATGACCAAGAAATTACCTTAGCCTGAAATCAAAATATTCAAAGGATATAATATAGTGGCAAGATTTCAGCTCTGAACTATACAATGCTGATGAGATGAAAACTGTGGCTGACTCCGCAAAGCCAGGTTTTAAAATATGCCTTACGTGTGGATACTTGGACCATACAAGTTTAAATTGGGGGCACTGAGAAGTCTTATGTCAAGTCAACCGTATCATTATTTGGAATTCTTGGGTCATAAAATGTATGTTGTATTGAGGATTTACAGATTCTTTTATCAAAGTCAAAAAATCAACTGTAAAATTTTGCACCACAGTTCTGAGCAGCCTTGAGGCAACATTCCACCATCACAGAACCCACCTGACTCTGTTGATGCAGAAATCAAATATGGCATCCCTGTTGCCCTCTGGGATCCCAGCCTCCTTGGCCCCGGGGCGACATGCGATGACAAGCCTCTCATACTCATCTGGCTCAAACAGGTTTGGCACCTCACCAGAGTTCAGGATATTGTTGATGTCCTCAAGAAATTCCTCCACAACAATCTGAGTACAGAAAAACAATAGAGATTCCATAGGTGAGGACACTCTCAAGAAATTACGATATACTGGGCAAATTTCATTCACAAATATCAATTACAATTTATCTTCATTTTTCAAGAAATATCCTGTGAATAAAAAAAAAAAAAAAATTGGTAAGATAATTTTCTCCTGAGTAGCAAGTTTTAAAAACCAATGAAATTCCACATGTTTATACATTTTTCCTTTACTGACATAATGTTACTTTAAATGCTTTGTTAAGAACAATAATATACACATTATAACAACACAGAAATTTAAAATAAACAAACCCTATTTCTCAAACTGAAGTAATCAACATGTTGCAAATCTCTTGATGAAATAATCTCGCTGCGATTATCAACAGATCATGAACTCTCACTATTCAGACATAACGATATATTAAACAGGTTCACTTACATTTCATTCAGGTAACTATTAATTTAATGTGTAAAATAAAAGCCTTCATTTTTGGCTATTAAATTCAGGTTTGTTCTTTTCCAGATTCCAAACTCCAGCGTAAGAGCAGTCGGACTTCTCACCTGTGTGTCTGTGAAGAGGAAGACTGTGTTCTGATTCTGGGCACCTGCCATGTCGTACAGCTTCTTCAGGTCCTCGTGGAAGGCTTGATAATCGTAGCCTCGACACAGCTCGATCTGAAAACACTTGTAGCCACACATGTGCGAGGCCAGCCTGGGAGGAGAAAAAAGTCAGGGACTGATTTATTGAAGTGCCACTCTGGTCAAATTACAAACTGCATAGAAGTATTAAACTTATATGAATGAAAGCCTACTGAACAAAGCAAACACCAGGGTTCAACAGGAGTTTTGATGAACAACACTAACCCATACAACCAAAGATTCCTTAAAAAACAAAAAACAAAAAAAAAAACAAACATAAAAAGCCAAATCTTTGGCTGTGTCCATTGAATTTTCCTGATGTGACGTGATAATATTCCTTACATGATGTCTAATCATGATAGATGTGACGTTGAGTTAGGCAGTTATGTTGGGATCACATCAAGAGCGTTTGAAAGGGCAAAGTTATTCGTGGATATAAGTCAACAAGTGGTGATGTCATGTGCTTGTGAGTGATGTCATACCAGGCAAATTGGAAAGGACAGACAAATTTTGTTTCTGTACTCTCTGAAGTAATACCAAAATCAGTTTTAATACGCTGCAATATTCTTAGGAAAGCCATTCAAACCATCTCAATCTTTACCATTCTGCCTTGGTTTTAAGACAAATATTTTGGCAACAAAGTAGTTCTTTAATTGATTGATGGACTAGAAGAAACAGCCCAACCACGAAGCACATCTGAGAGACCGGTATGTAATGAGCAAGCAGGGACAAGAATAACAGGCTTTAGTATACACTCACTGTGGATCAGTGGAGTAAAGTAAAATACTGCAACCAGCAACTGGAATATATTGCCATGAGCTAGTCTAACATTCAAAAAAAAATGCATTTTGATGTTTTCACATTAGGTGGATGTTTTTTGATGTCAGAAATTCTGAGAAGAGACTGTAGATTCAAATATCCTAATGAAAGTAAAAACAAAACAACACATGTACTAATAGATTCTGTTTGTATTTACAATTTATTTGCACCTGACGCCATTATCTAGTTTCAATGTAACAGGGAGTTTATCTTACAGAAGCACTGTATTTGTCTCACAACTACTCAATGACAGGACACTGAAATACAGTATATGTATTTAATTGCCATTAACCCTTGTATTAAAGGTGTTGCTTTCAGACAATGATTGAGTTGCCAGCAGATCCCCTCCAGTGATCTCGACTTGTACTGTTTGTGGTCTGATTTTCGTGTACTGATTTAGAATAACAGAACCTTACTGAGTGCAGTCCCATCAAAAAGTTTTCAAAGCCTGCTGGTTAACCTTTTATAAAGAGATAGCCGCACAATATTCGGCTGCACTTTTGATAAGCTTTCAAGGTGGTTTTAGTGCTGATTTTTATACGGTTGATTTCAACATCATCAGTCAGTATACCTCCATGTGAACCCCACCAGCGATGACATTATTTTGGCAGATGAGAAAAGGTAGATAGCCTGTTCAACAAGCAGATACCGTAAGATACAGGATTCGGGAGCAAACACGTCCCCCTGTGATTGATACTGTCCAATGACAAGTAAACCATCTGATGGAGGATCATGGAACTTACCTGGTAAGTGACTGTTTGCCACATCCACCCACCCCCACCAGAAGGGCGTTGCCTCGCTCCTGTCGGATCATACGCGCAATACGGGAGGCGTGCTCAATGGCATCCATGAAGAACACCAACTTCATCTCCTTCTGCGACGTCATGTTGTAATCGTCCAGGTACTACAACAACAACGATGAGAGATTCACACCCTGAAAATACGCTGGTCAGGGCAGAGTAATCGTCCAGGTACTACAACAACAACGATGAGAGATTCACACCCTGAAAATACGCTGGTCAGGGCAGAGTAATCGTCCAGGTACTACAACAACAACGATGAGAGGTTCACACCCTGAAAATACACTGGTCAGGGCAGAGTAATCGTCCAGGTACTACAACAACAACGATGAGAGATTCACACCCTGAAAATACGCTGGTCAGGGCAGAGTAATCGTCCAGGTACTACAACAACAACGATGAGAGACTCACACCCTGAAAATACGCTGGTCAGGGCAGAGTAATCGTCCAGGTACTACAACAACAACGATGAGAGATTCACACCCTGAAAATACGCTGGTCAGGGCAGAGTAAATAACAGGCAATGCCATCAAGGGTCACCTTCACAAAACTTTGCAAGTCCTTTTTTTTATAGCTTTTCTAGCACAAGACATCGTCTAGGTTACTGTACAATAAGATGATGTGATTTACGAGAAAAGATATGATAAATGTATTTACGAAGTTTTGTGAAGTGAGCCATGGCTTGGTGTGGATGGTCAAGATACAGAGGACCGAAGTTCTGTGAAGTGAGCCCTGGCTTGGTGTGGATGGTCAAGATACAGAGGACCGAAGTTCTGTGAAGTGAGCCCTGGCTTGGTGTGGATGGTCAAGATACAGAGGACCGAAGTTCTGTGAAGTGAGCCCTGGCTTGGTGTGGATGGTCAAGATACAGAGGACCGAAGTTCTGTGAAGTGAGCCCTGGCTTGGTGTGGATGGTCAAGACACAGAGGACTGAACCGTTTCAAACTCTCTTAAGCATTACTGTGTGAAGTGAGCCCTGGGTTGGTGTGGATGGTCAAGACACAGAGGACTGAACCGTTTCAAACTCTCTTAAGCATTACTGTGTGAAGTGAGCCCTGGGTTGGTGTGGATGGTCAAGATACAGAGGACTGAACCGTTTCAAACTCTCTTAAGCATTACTGTGTGAAGTGAGCCCTGGCTTGGTGTGGATGGTCAAGATACAGAGGACTGAACCGTTTCAAACTCTCTTAAGCATTACTGTGTGAAGTGAGCCCTGGGTTGGTGTGGATGGTCAAGACACAGAGGACTGAACCGTTTCAAACTCTCTTAAGCATTACTGTGTGAAGTGAGCCCTGGCTTGGTGTGGATGGTCAAGATACAGAGGACTGAACCGTTTCAAACTCTCTTAAGCATTACTGTGTGAAGTGAGCCCTGGGTTGGTGTGGATGGTCAAGATACAGAGGACTGAACCGTTTCAAACTCTCTTAAGCATTACTGTGTGAAGTGAGCCCTGGGTTGGTGTGGATGGTCAAGACACAGAGGACTGAACCGTTTCAAACTCTCTTAAGCATTACTGTGTGAAGTGAGCCCTGGGTTGGTGTGGATGGTCAAGATACAGAGGACTGAACCGTTTCAAACTCTCTTAAGCATTACTGTGTGAAGTGAGCCCTGGGTTGGTGTGGATGGTCAAGACACAGAGGACTGAACCGTTTCAAACTCTCTTAAGCATTACTGTGTAAACACGCTAAAAGGAACAAAAGTGACACAGCAGGTGCTGTAAGACAAACCGGATTATTTGTTTATTTATCTGATTGGTGTTTCACACTGTACTCAAGAATATTTCACTTATACAACGGCGACCAGCATTATTTGCCGGGGGAAACTGGGCAGGGGAGATACATTGTATATGATAAATGTTTTCTCCCTGTTGCACTTGAAAAGTAATGCTTTTTCCTTCCTGTACACATTTGTTAACACATCTGTCATGGGCGCTAAACATCTTGCTCATGCAGAACTGTAGACAGGAATGTTCTGGAGTCCAGTTTGGACATGCATATGACAGGTAATTCTACTTGCACCAGTCACTGACCAACTGATTCATCTAGAACAGGTGGACATGCTTTCACTTCAGTCCCTGCTGTAAAGATTCAGTTCAAGGCCAAAGTAACACCCATTACAAATACCAGGAGTGAAAATTTAAAAACTATGGTGTTTAACAGATCACAAAAAAACAGAGCTCACGTCTTGCAGTACGTTCCTGAGTTTCGTCATATCTGTTAGCTCCTCATACAGCCTGTCACTTTTCTCCGCGCCCATTTTCATAAAGTCCCCAAAGATGATTGGATTCTCGATGAAAGAGTTGGGTTCAATGTTCTGTAAGACAAGTCGATAAATCTTCAGTCAAAGAGTAAATGATAAATATACAGAAATTGTTTGAGAAAATCTTAAATTGTGATCAATAATCTCTGATCTGTGTCTTCTGGTATTTCACCTGGGAGTTATTAGAGATGAAATTGATTTTATTGAAAGGTGTTGAAAGTCATACTCAAGAATACTTCAATTACACAAAAGCAGTCATTTCCATGGGTGGAGTTTAAAAACACCAAAATAAATAATAATAATAGTAATAAAAATAATAATAATAATAATAATAATAATAATAATTATAATAATAATAATAATAATAATAATAATAATAATAATAATAAACAGAACCATATTTTAAAGGATTCATGACATGATTTCATCATTATTTCATACGAAATTTTGGACTGGTCCTCGCAAGTGCAACCCCCCCCCTCCAAAAAAAAAAGATTTATGAACACAGTTATTTGACATGTCTGAGGGTGAAAACAGCTTAAATCTACAATTTTCGTAAGGCCTCTTTCCAAAAATAAACCCTTAAACACCAGCATATTTTCTTGTATGCTTTTCTCTGAATACCTCGCCAAAGTGTTTGCTGGCCATTTCTGCCATGATCTGATGGAAAAAGAGTTTATCCTCGCTGTTGATGAGCCGATCGTGAAAGACACGTTGCGTCTCGTGACAGAACAGACGGAAAATCTGCTTGGGTTCACGGATAACTCCCGGATCAGCCTGTAAGACACCTGAAATCAAAGAGGAGGTAACTCTGTTAGAGACAGGACATAAAATGTTTTAAGTTGAGAAAATAATGTCTATAATAATGCTGAATCAACCTAATCAAGTCGAGAGCTGAAATCAATCTTGCACTGATTTAAAAATAAAAATATCTGAACTCAGTTTCAAAGGTAGGAAATACTACTTTAAAGTGTGTCATTTACCTGTGATATTACACCACAATCACTCATTCATTCACACTAGATTGCGTCTTGTTAAAATGGTCTTACATCCAGTTCATAGTGATAAAATCTCTGAAAACTGTGAAATGAAGCCTGCAAATGACAAAGATAAGGCCCAAACAGGACCAAAAGCCAAGGCATGCTCAGCATTCTATAACTGAACTTTTCCCAGTCCAGATGGATCAGTTTTAGAAGTTCACAGTGATTCCTTCTACACAAACTGTACAATAAGTCCCTCCCACAAGAGTGTGTTTCAAAACAATTACAAAGATATGGTGGACCATACAGGACCATAAAACAGGCCTTGCTAAGCATTCCATATGCAACTTTTCCATATCCAGGTGGATCAAGGGGAGATAACCATTGGAGGACAAACCTTGTATACATTTGGAGAGATCCCTGAGGTTGAAGACATAGTGTGATTTGGCAGGGGTTGGCAGAAGGTCGGTGCTCATTCTGCCGTAAATCTCGACTGCGGCCGACACAATGGGTTCCGTTGACTGTCGCACAGTCGTGGGGAAGTCTAGCAAGAAGCCAGAGAGGATTGCCTGTGCACACAAGAAAACATCTCTCATATAGCCCACTGAATATTCACATTTGTGAAGCTGTTAATTATTTAACAGAATAATGCTTTCTGCTATATCCAGGAGTATTTTATGCTATATATGAATGTTGTTATTCTAAAAGCTGGAGGAAACCTTGCCCACCTCAACTCATATGGAACAAATTTCTGATGTAAAAGTTTTACCTGTGGGAGAATCAATGAAAAAAATTTAGGGGGAAGGGCCAGTGATAAATTTGTGGAGGGTGAGAAGACAAACTTTTCACTGATACCAATCACTTAATATTTCACCAAGGCTCTATGAGCAATGAGTGTTGAGGAGTCTACAAACTTTTTGCCCAAAGCTGGCACTGAACTCACATATCATGTATCATTTGAACAAAGAGAAGATAAATCTTAATTTGTACAATAAACAAAACTATAAAACTCTTGTTAAAACCCGTTAAATCCATTTTAGCTTTACACCTGTCTAGTGTCAAAGAAAAACCAACCAAACACAAACAAAAAAAAAAAAACCAAAAAAAAAATCAATCAAACACGTTTGTCTCAGTGTCATTCTTTGTGCTTGTATCTTCATCTCTTGTTTTTCAGTACACATGCACTCACCATGAACATGGTTTTGAGGCTGTGCTCAGCAGGGGGAGGTAAGCACAGCATACCAAAGTGACGCACAAAGCGAGGGGTGATCATGTTACGGCCACCACCAGGTGGTGCACAGGCAGCGCACAACGTCACATCCTGAAATCAGAAATCATATCTTGACAATAATGTCAGGTGCATATCACTGTTCATAATACTTTTAATGGTTTTTGTCATCTGATCTTCTCAAGTCATTAGGACAAATGAAGACCAAATAAGATCAAAGATGTATAGCTGTGTCCGAACAGGGGAATAATTCAATGCATTCCAAACCCTACAACAGGTTTTCTCTAAAAGCACATTTCTATTTTTTGTTGCAGCTAAGCAGGTAGCTGGTAAAATTTCTGACATTTTATTACTAACCCTTCAGAGGTGGATGAAAACCAAAGCCACTGCCAGGTACCTGACACTCTGATTTCAGTGGGTACAGTAAATTTCACAGTTTGCTCCACAAGATGCAGATATTAATTTGGTTGCAGGTGTAAATGAACTGTTGCGAATAATTACACGCAGCACATGTACAAACTTAACATCTCTGGACAAAGAACTGTAACATGAAACGTCAGAAAAAATTATGTGTTTTTCTATGCCTTTTTATTTTGTTTCATCTCAGACAGACAATGTGGGCTTTGGGAGAATCAATTACACACCTGTATTTCTTTCCAGAAGAGTTTTTCCCGATCGTAGAGACCTCCGAAGTCCTGTAGTTGTCGCAATAACTCTATGGGGGGTTGAGAACCGTACGTGTCCAGCTTGGGCATGTTTAAGTCATCAATGAAGATGATCACCCGCTTACCGATAGGGGCACCTGGTGGATAAAGGCTAAGACTGAATGATCGATACAAGGTGAAGTAAATGATGATGAAAGTGTTCATTTAGGCTTGATAAATACTGCCTACTGGCAGGTGAAGTGAAAGTGAAAACACAAACAAGGTTCATTGTCACTGATGGATGAAGACATATTCCAGTACCAAATAATAACTGGCTGATTGGATAAGTGCTTCATTTTAAGTATGTCCAGGTTTAATATCAAAGCGCAGTATTACATGTTGATAGGCAGGCACTGGTTTTGTGGCGAATATAACACCTGACTGAGGAGCATTTATTTCAATTTATTGATATTTTATTGGGTAAGAAGGATGATTTTATACACTTTATTTGGGAGAGGAGGGGGGACATCAGCAGTAATGTTACAAAGTATGTTCACAAATATATTCATTGTTTCTCATAAATAATTACACAAACACTATCAACTATAACTACAGCAACATTTTGCAAATAAATGAAGCGAAGACTACATTCTACATGTAAAGCTTTGATTCTCCACTAAACTGCTTCAATCATTTATTTCATTTTTTTTACACCCATCACACAGTTACGAATGTCATTAACAATGATAATCATCTCCTGCAAATTCACATGTTATCTGGGTTTTCCAAGGAATAACCAACGTGTAACATATCAATACCTGATGGAGCTAAAGTTTTTAGAGGATTATAATACAACCTCCAACTTCTTTCTGGCGTCACTTTTGGTGTTTATCTAGTGTTACATCATGGAAGAACATAAAACAGGGAAGAGTTGGGATTCATAGCAATGACCACTCCTTGGTGGTGGAAACCTTCAGAGTAAGTGTCAGAATCAATCTTTCACTGCGCAAGTGAGTGAAACAGCTGACTTCACTTCAATGACATACGATAAGCTACAACTCTGAATACACTAAAGTGTACACATACTGCTTATAATTAGAAGTCAATTGCTTTCGATGTGTACAACAAAGTTCCTACAATAAAGACAATGTTAGCTAGATGTACATGCTTCGTACACTAACTAGATTTTCGTAGTCAATACTGCATACATAGATGTACAAAACACAAATGTACACATACAAAGCCACTCTTGACACCTACAGCTACCTGTTGTACGAACATTGTACACATACAGGGCCACTGTTGACAATAACAGCTTCCTGTTGTACATACAGTGTTCACATACAGAGCCACTGTTGACAGCTACAGCTTCCTGCTGTATGCACATTGTACACACACAGAGCCACTGTTGACAGTTACAGCTACCCGTTGTACATACCCAGGGTAATTTGTTGCTTATATACTGTTCCATCTGGGGAAAGCAAGTCAATGTGTAGCCATCACGTGCGAACAGGAATTATCTCCACATACACTGACATACTCTAATGTTTATTTACTTACTTATCTGACAAAAATATTTTTTTCTCTTACACCATGGCAATGAGAATTAATGGGCTAAGGATGCCAGGAGTAAAAGGACTAGACCACCACTGTTTGGGTTGCTAGGTAAAGTTGACATACCTCCTCATTTAAATGCGGTCTGATGTTAACTGTTCCTTAATATCTACCTTATATCTGAGGATATAATCTAACCATCTGATATATATTCAGGAAACAGAAAATAAAAAATCAATTTCTCAACTTTTTTTACAACTAAAACTGAAACTAGTTTTTTCTACAAATAAAACTCAAAGAGAGGAATAAATAAATAAAAATCCACAAATTTTATAATGGATCATTTTGATTCATATGGATGAATAAACAGTATATTGATTTTCTAACTTTGCATAAAACTATGATAAAACTATGGAGAACACATCTTTTACAAAAATGACAGCAGGTGGTATTGAACTCTCACTGGGCACTTCACCTGAAAATCCTTCTTACCTAGAGCAGTCTTCCTGCGCTTCTCCAGTTTGGACTCAATCATCTCCTGGGTCCTCTGACTGCTGGTCTGAGCAGAGAAGTTGATGAAGACAGGAACATAGTCCGCACGGTCAGAGATTGAGTTCAACAAGCCACGTGCCACCACGGACTACAACAGCAGCAATAACAGTGAGTTATTTATTGGTTTATTTCATTGACGTTTAATCCCACATTCAAGCCTTATAGCAATCAGTTTTATGGGTGAAGGAATCCCAATGTAAAGGCCCAGGGTAAATCACCAAGTTACTGATGAACTTTCCCACGTTTGACATACATAGACGCATTGGCTGAGACAGCTAGTCTTCTATGAACCAAAGACTGAACAAACTGTCACAGATGATGTTAGAACAAACGCATTTGGGTTAAAAAGTACTATTTTCACAACTGTTTAGTTGGAAATTTTGGACAAAATGACAACAGTGCCTCACCTTTCCCACTCCTGTTCCACCGGTGTACAATACAGAGTGCCTGACAGCTAACAACTTCTCCAGCAGGTATCCAAATCTGACGGTGTCCGTGGTCGGGACAAGCATCTCAAAGAACGGAGTCTCACGATTGTATTTGAACGAAGGGACAATCTTTTCCCAGGAGTCCATGCGGCGTGTCTCAAAGTCCACGTAATAACTCCAGAGGTCGCCACCAGAAGGCAGCTGTAAAAGTTCCAGAGTGACAAGTCATGAAAACTGAATGAAGGTCAATCTCATTTTATTCCAGATACACGTTGGCCATGTGTCTGTTACTGAATTAGAGTGAATATTGATAAGACATTCACATAACAACATAACCTGACCTACTTTAACAGCAGTCTATCTCTTTTCTCTTCTCACCTTTGCATCAGAGTTGTCCTCAAACTGTCCTCTGGCGAAGGTATCAAATGCGTCCCAGTTGGAGTCGATGATGTTACCTCCGACGGACCACAGGTAACAGAAGACAAATGTGGTACATATCAGGGGGTTGAGCTTCTGGGGGTCCATGCTGAGGTCAGGGCCGCCACGCCCAAACAACAACGACTCCAGCAGCTTACACAGCATCGTCACTTTGCTGATGTCAACCTGCCCGGTGAGGACAAACAACAGGGATAGACACGACGCATACAGGTGAAAGGATTCTGGGATTACAGTGAGAAACAATGGTGGGTGTGAGTTGAGGATTACGTGTTGACATCTACGACTTCATGTTGCTTATATAAGTAGAGTTGTTACTGGCTGTTTATTATCCTTGAAAACAGTATTAGTATCTATACCGAAACGTCGCTTCAAAATAAACAGAAGTTGTTATCCATATAACCAGATTATGTTATCCAATACAGCTTCTAAGTGCCTCTCCAAGATGCCTTGATGACTGCTGCCAAAGGAGGCTATATTTTTGCAGGCATTGTGTGTGTCTCTTTGTCTGTAAGGAAGTTCACAGGAAAAGTCAGGTACAGATTCAGACAAGATTTTGGACATGGATTTGCATGAGATTTGGGCGTTGGGTAAGGCAAAGTGACGACACGACGAGTCACATCAGAATTTATTCACATCAAGTAATCATGACGTTTTCCACGCTGCACATGCCACAGCCTTTAATATATCAGTTTAATTCTACATATTCTGAAGGCAGTTCTTCACCTGTCAAAGTTGTTCCATAATTTCTATGTTATGAATGCTATATTTATTTAATATAAATGTATGCATATTTTCCAGAAAAAGCCTATTAAAACAATTACAACTTTTTAAAGAACAAAGTTGTCATCATCAACCACACCACTGACAACCTGTTTCTGGAAAATGTTCACCTTTATCTCCAACTTTCTCTGCATAAATAAAAGAACTTAAAGACTTCAACTGTAAGGTATCAACCAATGTCTACATTGGTACGTTTTACACAATGGTCCAAAACTGTTAAAGATAAGTTTACACCAACTCTCAGTTATAAACAGTCAGAAATTGTACCTGTAATTAATGAGATAATAAACTCACCTGGTTGATGGCCTGGGTACATTTCTTCTGTATGAACCTCAGGCCCTGCTCTACGTAGCGTGAGAACAGATCCAGCAGGTAATCCGTCATCTCAGGCTTGAGGTGACTCTTCCAACCTGTGATCCATGTCTTCACATAGGGCATCCACTTCAGCTCGTCTGGGTCAATGTACACCATCCCACACCTGCAGAGGGGAAACAAAAAGGTGGTGGAATACATGTACACATAATATTACAAAACAGAAATGCATTTTTATAAATTGACCCTGACTGACCTTGAGACGAACAATGAAAATAAATCAGAATGAAAAATACACTGAAACCATAAAGTGACCAGGACAGACTTGGGTCAAGCTGAACCAACATTAAAAGCTTGGGGACAAATATGAATAAGTTAAATGAATGAATATCACACATCATTCAATGATTTTCAAACTACAAAATCTTTAGATCAAACATTTTATGTGTCAGACTGTCATCAGTTCATATAAAAGTTGAGGAAAGATAGAATTTGCTGAATTGTTAAAGTGAAAGGATTTCCATGTCACTGCAGATTTACAAACAATCCTCGGCCTCAAAGTGAATGAAATCAAACTCAAAAATCTGAGTAGGCATAAGTCTCCAACTCAAGATGAAAGCACACACTTTTTCACAAATCCACCCGGTTCGTGACAAAATGCCATATCCTGGGATTGAACTCTAAACAATGCATTACTCATATCTTAGTCACCAACCTGCTGACCGTAGCTGGGGACGCCACGGCCAAATCCTGCACCTCAAACAACATGTGGATGTAAGGGGTGAACTTGATCCTCTCCGAGTTGGCAAGACACAACATCTTGTTGTCGTCCAGCACTGTGTTCATGTTCTCAATCCACAGAGCGTCCACAGGCCCGTCACACACGATCCACTGGTGGTCCTCTGTCGTGTCCTGGAAAAAGGGGAATACTCGTAACTGTACAGGACTCTCTCCACAGATAAAAGCAATTATTTCATTCTGAGTAATGTTACATCTGTTATCGCACTTCTAGCAAAACACAGCTGGCTGACAACCGCTCAGAAATCCCCTCGAAAAGCTATCACGTGAAAAAACAGTGCGACATTGTGATTCAGCCATTTTTCACTGCAGCTTACAAAATTGCTCCAATCGGTGAAACAGCATCAAAACAAATGACACACATTTCTCCGCAACACACATCTACGGTACATTATCTACAATTCCGCAGCACCATTTTCCTGAGTGTTTTAAGTGTTCTACTGATTTCACAATGGTGTTTACAGGTTTATTTGGAAGGTAAGATGATATTGTACCAGATAAATATAAGTGTAAGCCTCAAAAGTAATATTTTCACCACATTTACTTATTTTTTGGGCGCAATTTTAAATCATTCAGCATAAGTTTTACCACAGTTTTACTCCCTAACTGTACACATCTGCTGGTCACTTACAGAGACGCAGTGCCTGGCGGTCAGGCCCATGAGCCCGTCCTTCCACTCCAGGGTCAGCTTGTTGACCTCACCATACAGCTCCCCCATGGTGATGGACTTGGGGTTCATCGTGTACACATGGACAGGCTGGTAGAAGGGGTCGGTAAATTCCCCGCAGGCGTGCATGTTGTTCAAGGTCTGCTCCAGGATCTGTGGATAAAAAAAATTACCAAAAAAAAAAAAAAAAAAATTGTAAAAACAAAATACATGTAATCACTTATTTATAAACTGGACTTTTCCACCTTTTTTTTTTTTCACTAATATGACAATGGTTACCTTTATGGGAGGAGAAAATAGGCATGCCCTTGATAAACCACTGACCTTTGGGATGTTACAGATGAGCTTTCACATACCACATTAACAGAAGACAAGTCGTCTTCAACACGTGGGGTGGCATTAATTACGTAGACTATTCATCCGGGTTTACCAAAATTAACTCCTGTGTAATGCTCGTCTCGACATGCCTGCAATATTGCTGAGGTTTGCAATATTGCCAGAATCATCCATTCATTCTTGTGTAAAGGGGATCTCTGGACAAAAGCAAGACTGCGCATAAGTCCCCATAAGCATCCCTGACTACTTATTGTCATGTAAGCCTCACCCTTAAAGAGGGTAGGGGAATCTAGAAACTGACCCACAGTCCACAGCCTGGAGTACACCCACAGCTCATGTCTCATGTCTGAAGGGCCGCCAGCGGGTTAGTGCATCTGTGTGGTGTAATGAGCCAGGTGCCTCTCACCATAATGTTGGCCGTCGTCATATCATTGAAACATTTTTGAGTATGGCTTTAAACACCAATCAAATAAATAAACAAACAATGTTTGGCGTTTTGCCTCTTACCATTGGGCCTCAACTCCCTTCCCTTATGACAGACTTGTAAGACTTACCTAGGTCAAACTAGCTATCACTATAACTACAGTCAAGGGATTATCTGTGTTCACTCTCTGTACATGCAAGGAACTTAATCCATGGGTGCTCTTATTGTAGGACAGGAAACTGTTACAGGGGGACTATGGGATAGGAGAGCTAGGGGGTTGTGTGTGACTGGTCGTCCTCGGGGAATTCTGAGATGGAAGAGTGTGTGTAATGAATGTTTGAATGTCCTCCGTGGCCATATGTCATTGTCACACATGTAGTTTATCACCTGTCTCAGGTGGTTATCAAAATACAGGACTATACGGAACTGTCAAAAATAGGGCTCTATTACCTTTCCAACAGCCTGTAAGGCTGAAACAAAAAAAGGAAAAAAAAAGCTCACCTTGAGCACGGTTGTCTTGCCTCCGCCGGTGGGTCCCACCAGCATGACCCCGTGTCTGACCAGCATGGTCTCGTACAGCTGGATGACCTTCTTGGTCTGTGTCTCCACGTACTGCAGGCCCTGGGACTCAGCCACGCTGATGATCTCAGCCTGCAGACGGCCGTAGTCGTGTTCCGGGATCTCCACACCAGGGAACAAGTCCTGCAGGATGGCCTGAGGAGGAAGGGGCAGGTAAATCATGGCAAGTCAGAGGTTTTCCTCTGTTTCAGAGAAATAGATAATTCTATAAAATCTAAACTAGTATTTGAACAGGATATTAACACTACCTTTTCCCTAATCAGAATGGATCATTCTTAAAGTGTCTCAGAAAAAAAGAAAGATTCATACAGTGTACATTTTATACCAAGCAAAATCCCTCTTCCCTACATAAAGTTTATTTAAATAGCAGACACACGAACCCATCTATCGAAAAACATGTGGATCTCGTTCTAAAGCATAATTTCCCTACACGACTGTCGCGATGAATTAAGAAAATAGAAAGTTGCAGCTTACAATGGCAAATCTTGGAAAGTCAATATGACAAACCTTGGAAAGTCAATATGACTTCTTCAATATGCCAATGTATCACCCAGCTGAGATCTCCTTAACCCGCAGATACTGGGACTGATTCCAGAAAGTCATTTCTTACACACCCTAATCTTTGAACCTTTTCAACCATCTCTTCAACCTATGTTTTGAAACATTCTGACAGAACTATGGGGTGTAGAGAAATACTGTGCACACTTTGAAGAAGTTTGCATCTTTAATCACACCAACAAATCATTTTCAGAGTTATTTCCATAACCACTGTATGCATAAATTCCAATGAAAAAAGTGCTTTAGTGGCTGAAAAGGTTTACGATATACAGTAAGTCAAAATCTGAACATAGGCCATTCTGCTTTCCTCACAAATGTTATCTTAAAACTGACAGAAGCTGCTTTGTGGACTCCACTGGTGATTCCAACAGTTTCAAGATCCTATGAGAGGTGCTATCTTTCGACACACGTTTACAACAGGTTTTAACTTTCGACTGAAATCAGAAATTACGGAATCTGTCACTGGTAGTTACCTGGAAGAGGACAGCATCCTGGGAGAGGAACTTGGGCAGGTTGCTGTCCCTCAGTGCTCTGATCAGCACCACATCCTCATTTTTGTCAGGGTTCTGTCGCTTCAGGGATCCCGCCATAACCAGCACGGACTTGACCGCCCTCATGCCAAAGTCGTAGTGGTCCTGCTGGGACAGTTGCTCACTGCACAGTTTGTACATCTGTGTCATCTTCTGGGCCAGGTTCTTGGAGGATTCGAAACCCTCTGAGTACAAGATCACCTCAGCAATAAGGCCTGGAGAGTGGAAGAATAAGGGGAGATAACTTTACCCAGATGTGTTAATAGGCAAGCATGCACATACAGTTGACTAAGGAGAGTTTGGGGGAATAAGGGGAGATACCTTTATTGAGATGTGTCTTCCTATAAATAGCAAATATTTAAAAGTGTGTAAAAGATAACCATAGTGAGGAGGACTGGATGGCCTGAGGAACAAGGGGAAATGACTTTGCAAATATCTATGTGTTCATGTAAAACAGCACATATACCACTGACAAATTTCAAGCATCTGCCAATTCTGTTTTTATTTAACCACACCTCAAATCTCCAGTAGCTATACATTTTTATAATAATTTTTCCTGATTTTATGGGTTCCTTCACGGTAGACTCACGGTAATCTGGCACCATCATGGCGAAAGGTCTAAAGAGAGCCTTGAGGTTGTCGGGCAGTTCTGTGCGGCCCGCGTAACCGGGGTTCATGGTGATAAACGCCGCACAGGTGGACACCAGCTTGATCTCGCGCCCTTCAAACATGAACCGGGACACCTGGTGGGACATGATCATGAGAATGCTTAGTTCATGGTCATCATGTTTGTGAAATCTGCTGTTCCGGAAGGAAAATGAGAGCATTTCATCTTGACATATTTTGGCATAGACTTCACCATCATCAGGAAAGTTAGCAATAGGCAACAGACACAAAGTACAGCAAATACACATCAAATGTGAACAAAAACAGATCCTATGAGTCTCAGTTTTCATGTTAACACTTTTCATGTTAACATTACCTGAGTACCTGAGTACTCACATTCATCAATTGAGAAAGTATTTAACCAAATACATATCAAATTTCAAACGACTGCCAGGAATTATTTTCTTAACAACAAGCACTGTAAGCAGGTTCAAACATAAAGCATGAATGTGTCGTGTGTGTAGTTTTGGGTGCATCAAGGGGCGAAGCTGTGTCATGTGTGTGTAGTTTTGGGTGCATCAAGGAGCGAAGCTGTGTCATGTGTGTGTAGTTTTGGGTGCATCAAGGGGCGAAGCTGTGTCATGTGTATGTAGTTTTGGGTGCATCAAGGGGCGAAGCTGTGTCATGTGTGTGTAGTTTTGGGTGCATCAAGGGGCGAAGCTGTGTCATGTGTGTGTAGTTTTGGGTGCATCAAGGGGCGAATCTGTGTCATGTGTGTGTAGTTTTGGGTGCATCAAGGGGCATAGCTGTGTCATGTGTGTGTAGTTTGGGTGCATCAAGGGGCGAATCTGTGTCATGTGTGTGTAGTTTTGGGTGCATCAAGGGGTGAAGCTGTGTCATGTGTGTGTAGTTTTGGGTGCATCAAGGGCCATAGCTGTGTCATGTGTGTGTAGTTTTGGGTGCATCAAGGGGCGAAGCTGTGTCATGTGTGTGTAGTTTTGGGTGCATCAAGGGGCGAAGCTGTGTCATGTGTGTGTAGTTTTGGGTGCATCAAGGGGCGAAGCTGTGTCATGTGTGTGTAGTTTGGGTGCATCAAGGGGCGAATCTGTGTCATGTGTGTGTAGTTTTGGGTGCATCAAGGGGTGAAGCTGTGTCATGTGTGTGTAGTTTTGGGTGCATCAAGGGCCATAGCTGTGTCATGTGTGTGTAGTTTTGGGTGCATCAAGGGGCGAAGCTGTGTCATGTGTGTGTAGTTTTGGGTGCATCAAGGGGCGAAGCTGTGTCATGCGTGTGTAGTTTTGGGTGCATCAAGGGGCGAATCTGTGTCATGTGTGTGTAGTTTTGGGTGCATCAAGGGGCATAGCTGTGTCATGTGTGTGTAGTTTGGGTGCATCAAGGGGCGAATCTGTGTCATGTGTGTGTAGTTTTGGGTGCATCAAGGGGTGAAGCTGTGTCATGTGTGTGTAGTTTTGGGTGCATCAAGGGCCATAGCTGTGTCATGTGTGTGTAGTTTTGGGTGCATCAAGGGGCGAAGCTGTGTCATGTGTGTGTAGTTTTGGGTGCATCAAGGGGCGAAGCTGTGTCATGTGTGTGTAGTTTTGGGTGCATCAAGGGGCATAGCCGATAAAGTTCAGAAAGCATAGCTGGGGACAGACGGTCTCAATCCAACATACTGTCTCCAGGGTAAGTTTTACAGTTTGGGTTACAGAAGCACCCAGGAATCACCGTTAGACTGTTTGTTTTAGGAGACTTACCTTGGAGGCTTTAGCATTCCTGATGGTGATCAGCTGTTGAGCGATGACAGACAACACTTCAATGTCTATCCTGTTAAACTCATCAAAACAACACCAGGCCCCTGACTGAGCCAGGCCGGAGAAGAAACGTCCCATCATCTGTGAGAGGAGAGAAAAGAATGTTGAAGATATACACATCATCTTGATAAGGGTGACAGAGGCAGTCATTATGACCAATTGGCAAACTTGTTCATCAAGATAATCACAGAGTACCTGTATATACAGGTAAAATATCACACAAAGGTGAAGTTGAATAGTGAAGAATGGCAGAAGAGCACTCATATCTGCTCCAGACCAACATTATTTGGGTGTCAAAAGCAGCATCCTAATTAGCTCTTGGTCTTTTCATCTAGACCATCTTCCAAACACTTAAATATCATAGCAGAATTCAACAACTATTTATTTTCACTGTCAGCTGTTGTAAAATTCGACATATAAAAGCAGCAATTTATGTTATGGAACACAGTTAAAGCGCTATTTTCAGCCGGCTTATGAGATTTACCAGGATTATACTACAAAGTAAATGACAACAAGATTTAACAGGGTAAATCATGTATAACAAAGGAGTGAAACAGGATATAAAATACAACAATGTTGTCTATACAAATAAATTTTCAGCTCTGTTAGGTGCTGTCCACATATTCCATGAAATAATAACTATCCTTCTGTACAAAGTTTCACTTAACAAGTACCACAGTCATCAGCCACTCCCGGGTAGCTTCTCACCTTGTAGTCGAGGCCGTCAGAGCAGTTGAAGACAACACACTGCTTGGCTAGGGCTTTGGCCAGATCTTTGGTGGTCTCTGTCTTGCCTGTCCCCGCAGGGCCAGCAGGTGCCCCTCCTAGGTCCAGCTGGAGAGCTCCCATCAGACACAGGTAACACTTGTCCTGGGGGAGGAAAAACAGAGGTCAAGGATGAGCAGGATGGACATTATAACTGTTAATATAAATGTATTAAAAAGGAAAAATTAAATGAAGAACTTTTTTTTTTTTAAATGTATTTCTCACAAATACATTTCAAGTTTGTTTTCCTCTGAACAGATTTCTGTATCTAACACCCTAATTTTTTTGGACGAAAAGGAACAAAACAATCAAGTGTATGTTCCAAGCAAAACACACAGTTCTTGAAAAAAAACAACAACTTCAAAGTGATAACTTTTCTGAACGTTAAGTGAGATTTTTCCTTTACCTGTAAGCATGTTTCTGTCAGACATTTAGAGCGATAATCAAGGCTGTATACAAATGGTCAAGAGTAATAACAAAGCTGAAACTAAAGGAAAATTCTGAAGTAGTTTCCAGGTTAACATTTCATTCCATCTCTCCACAGGAGTTTAGACATATTCCAAGAACTTAGACAAAGCCTCATGAGGAATTCTCCGACTTACTGTGAGAGGTGTGATGACGAGCCTCATGGAGGCTCCCAGGTATTCATAGCCGTAGATGTAGAGAGAGTTGGACATGCGCACCACACAGTTGTCCAGGTCAGTGTCCCAGTAGTACCTCAGCTGCTTCTGCCACTCAAAACTGGCCACACTGTCCACCTAGGAAGGATAACCCATGACACCCGTCAAACAAACTTACCTACCTAATAATGTCTTAATAAATAGTGAGTGAGAGAAAATATTTTCAAAAAAGTGTGCAGATGTGATGAGATATTTGATGCTTTTCTTGTTTTCTTTTCAACTGCATTCAGAAACTCATTAAAAGAAAAGTCAGTGTCCAGTTGTTAAAAAGTGCACTACTGTATATCGAAAGCTTAGCTAAAATAGCTTAAATCTTACTACTACTCCTGATCTAATGTAAAACTAATAGAGCTTAATTTAGCCCACAAAAAAGCAACTGATTCTGAGCACAAACACTAAAACAAGGTTCTGAACAATTAAATGTAGGTCCATGTCCTTGCACTCAGAATAAGTGGAAAGGACTCATTTATTTTACATATAATTACTAGCATTGGTAGCTCATATGTTTCTGCCCCAGGTTATAACCTTGTTCCCATGTGCCTGGTCTGTTGTTGTTGCCAAGTTCTCCTTACCTTGTTCCTAACCATCTCAGTGACCATGTCCCTGGCATGGACATCTATGGTGATCAGGGCACAGAGCACGCTGCGGGCCAGTTTGGGCAGCTCACCTCGCACAATGGCAGCCAGAGCATTGAGATCCTGCAAATAACAGTCAAACCATCATAATATCAAGCAATAACAACAACATTACTTACCAAGAGTTGTTTAGTCAAATAAATATAAAATTTGCTCTTCACTGAAGCTATAAAAATGCAACACTACATACAGTAAAACTGACCATACCTGGTTTCGCAAAAAAATGTCAGTTTGTGGAATATACCATGTGCAACTAACACTTACTTAACAACACTGTTATCAGTTTGGGAAAAAAAATGGAAAGATAAAGAAAATAAAATCACACATCGAATAATCAGAGATGTATCAAGTAGGAAAATTCTTACCATACCAAACAACTCAAATCATTAGTGACCTTCGTTTTTGAGTAAACCCTCTTGGCAAATTTCGTCATATTTTTCTTCAAAATATACCACAGATTCACTTACAGCATAACTCTTAGCTTCAAAGTCTTTCATCCCCTCCAGTCTGTCAAAATCAGACTCCAGGACATCCTGTATATCTCTACACCACATCAATTGTGAGACTGCCAGAACAATCTGTAAGAGGTAATAAATGTATCATTGGATGAGACATACATGAAGCCATCAGCACCTGTAACAAGGCAGGTCACTGGATGAGACATACATGCAGCCATCAGAAATTGTAACTAGGCAGGTCATTGGATGAGACAGACATGCAGTCATTAGCAACTGTAACAAGGCAGGTCACTGGATGAGACATACATGAAGCCATCAGAAATTGTAACTAGGCAGGTCATTGGATGAGACATACATGAAGCCATCAGAAACTGTAACAAGGCAGGTCACTGGATGAGACATACATGCAGCCATCAGAAATTGTAACTAGGCAGGTCATTGGATGAGACAGACATGCAGTCATTACCAACTGTAACAAGGCAGGTCACTGGATGAGACATACATGCAGCCATCAGAAACTGTAACAAGGCAGGTCATTGGATGAGACAGACATGCAGTCATCAGAAACAAGTAACAAGGAAGCTAATCGGATGAGTGGTACATTGGTCAATATGAATTGATATTTGCCTCATTGGTGTTTAATGCCTGGCTCAAGAACTTCTCACATATATGATGTCAGCCAGGTACATGCATATGGGTGTGGGGAAACCACAGTGCCAACAGCAAACCCCTGTCTTTTACCAGTTACAAAGGCCAATTTACAACGCTCACAAATCATTTATAATGATCAAAACTGGCAGGAAAAAGAAATGACTGACAGATACTTGATCTTTTTGACTTGTGTTTTTTTACTTCATACTCAAGAATATTTACTTTGGCTCCCTTAACGTTTTACAAATAGAAGGACAGCTTGGAGAGCAAAAATGTGCTTTAATAGTTTAATTTACGAAGGTAAACATGCAAATTAAAGCTCCGTGTATATCATACTGTATAACCTGTCAGGTTTATTGGTGACCAAGAAGAAAGTTGGCCAGACGGTAGCCGGACAGAAACTAAGGATCAATAGTCAAACATGTCCAAGATTACTGGATATAAAGACCTGGACAGCTTATAATAAATGACTTTGCCAAGATTCAGTTCGCAGGTTACATTATCAGCACAATGTTTACTTTATGACCTAAAATGTCACCACAAAAAAGTGCATTTTCCAAGGCAAATGTAAGTGTCATAAAATATTATAAACATACATTTTTTTTCAGCCGGATATCATCACCCTACTTTCCGAACAGATCTCAAAAACACTTTTCTAAATTCTATAGAACTCTCAGAGCCAAGGAAAATGTGCACCTTGGTCATGGGTGAAACTTTACGTCCTTTAGTGTAATATATATCAATTCTGAGTATAAATCGAATATTTATAACTTTTAAAGATTTGCAATCTTCGAACTTTAACTTCGAATGTTTGTTCACATAATTTGCACGTCTTTTATTTCTCCGTTCTCACGGTCCCATGCACTATGTCATCTTGCTTATATGTTGTAATCCAAGTTCCTTGAACAACGTCACACCAATCATGGACGTGGATTACGAACAATGTACCTCCAATCATGCACTTGAATTACGATCAACGTAACACCAATCATGTACTTGAATTCAAATCTGACTCACCTGGTGGGCATGTCCCAGAATCCACTCCTCTCGCGGTTTCCTCTCGTAATCAGCGATGGACGCCTTCAGCAGCTTGCGGAGGTTGGAGAACATGGCCTCCTCCACCTTACCCAGCCAGTCCTCTACATTACCCCTGGCCTTCAGACCCTGGGGACACAAACCGTAAGTGGTGCTGAGGAATCATGTTTGCTAGGTTTAAGCCCATTACATTCTGCATGCATACATTGTATGCAATACTACTAGACTGCTTGGCATTAAAACCACTGCTAAACGACTTCACAATTCCGCCTGACAGCTACTGTGCTATTTCACATAACATTATTACTGATAAGCATTATGAAAGTCTCTACTTCCTATACTACATATTATCGTGCACAGGCTATATACTGTCTGGATATCAAAATAATATACTGTTGGGCCATTCAGATAATTAATGCTCCAAAACAGTCGGTACATAGGTATTCCAGACAATCGCAGGAAAGACAGATTTTTGTATCAGCTTAGCAACCAGATCTGAAGTAACAATTCACTGTTCCTTGCCAATCAATTTTCCCCCTCTTTAGTACACATCAGAATCACTGTTTACAAAAAACACAAATGCATGAACTCCATTTCCCAAAACAAGGAAATAAGGAATCTGATTCGATGAACAGCAGAAGCACTACATCAGATCTAAAGTGCCACAAGTCAGCACATGGTGCAGCTACTTGATCTGGATTTTGTGAGACTGACATTGAAGCACTGGTAAAACAGAACACATGGATGGAGTAGGACCTACTAGAGGTACATGTACAGACTTTGTTACCTTGCCAAGACTGACTTTCTCATTCTCTGGTGATATCATGGCTAAGATATCGTTGGTGAATTGAACTTCTCCCTCTGAAATCAAACAATGATTATCAAAGTTTATTAATAACATCAATGCCTGTTTAAAAGCTACCGTGCTCCAGTTCCTTACTAAATAAAAAGCCTAGTATCGATGCCCTTTTTATAAGATTTCAAGGGGTTGTTCTGATAATAAATTTTCATGTCAAGGCCTTTAAATGTCATCCTAAGCAGCAGAAGTTTATTACTGGACATGTATGTGAATTTAAATTCTGGGCATTGTTTTCCTGTCGCAGGATGAAAAGTGAACTTCATTTAGTTTAAATCATTTCATAAATAAAACTTAGTAAGTTGCTTTGAAGAGAATGAAATGTTCCACAAGCCCAAACAAGGAGTTTAATAAATGATCCTACATCAGGATGTAAGTTGCCAGTGACCAAAGGGTCTTGGGTGTGGAATTTAAATGTCTGTATACTTGGGTTTTATGTCGTATTCAACAATATTTCAGTCATATGACAACTACCAGTCCTTAGTATGTATATATACTGTGTCTCCTTGTGGTGGGGTGAGTCCGTGGGCCAAAGCGTTGCTGCCGCCGGAATATTATGCCAGACATAATATCACACCCAGTCATGAAACACTAACACCAGGCCCACTAGTCATGTTTCCTTGCTCTAGCGTCTCAGTGCTGAACACCAAGCAAGTCAGCGAAAAAGTACCATTTTGAACTTCTTTGGCATGACCCTACACTGGATTGATCCCTACTCTCCCAATCTCAAGGTGGACACTCTAAACACCGGGTCACTCAGGCAGTCATGGCATTTAAATAGCAACAGACATCACAGAAGGGTTGTGTCGTCTAGCAAAGATTGCCGCTGCTACCATCCGTGGACCCACCCAATCACAATCGCGCACTCACCTCCAGCATCTGGGGTACCCTTGCCCTCACCAGACTGAGGGGCCTGCACCCCAAACTCCAGCTTAGCTATGGCATCAAAACACTTCCTGAGATGAGGCTGTACGGCCAGCGGGTTCCTGGTCTGAGCCAGGATCTCCAGCAGCTCATCGTTGGACAGAAAGTAAAACCTGCAAGTATAACACGGATCAGTGCAGTATACATGTAGACTGACATTCAATGTACATCCCATAGGAATGTTTACTTATTTATTTCATTGGCATCAATTGTCATAATGTGATAAATGACAATACATTAATCTTATCTTCACGAATTTTCCACCTGTTCCATGTCAGTCATGAAGGACGATGGAAAGCCTGTACTAAACCATCACCCTTTGGCAGATACCTGACAAACTTCTTGACGTGCAGATGAACCAACAAGAGGTTGGTTTGAGCCTCTGACTTCAATTATCAGGGGAGCACTAGATCTCAGGAGGCCCTCACCAATACGGTAGCTGTCAGTTCAAGTCCAGGTGATGCTAGCGTTCTTCCCATAGAAATATGTGGGAAGGTTTGTCAACAGCCTCCCACCATGATGCTAGGCGTCTTACAAGTGAAATATTCTTGAGTACGATATAAAACACCAATGAAATAAACAAATAAAATCAATGATGAGAGGCTGATTGTAATGTTATTTCTACACAAAGCCAATGCTTCCAAAGCCATTAACAAGATCATGTTTTAAACAAATAGAAAAGATTCTCATGCCTCGGCCCAAATAATCCATAATGAAAACACTATTTAGAAGTCTTTGCTGTAATAGAAATGTATTGTTGTCGTATCAAATTTACCTGTAACTCACTGATTAGCAATCTGTTACATGCAATTACAGCAAGTGGTTTGTTGTTCTCTTTATTTTTTTTTTCTCTTTCATGTATTTGACTGTTGCACAGACAACACACTGGTTCAGTTTCTCATTGTAGGAAACCGTGCAGTGCACAGACATGACTGGGTGAAAAACCGCATCACATCAGGCATGTGATTTTAAACATGTCCCTCCTCCCCAAACCCCCCTGGGACAGCCAGAGCTGAACTTGAACATGCTACCCTTATTATTGATCTGACAGCATTGTTCAGCCATGGAGGGCCAATAGGTGTCTTTGTGCACAGTCACTGTTGGGTATTGGTCTGACAGCACTGTTCTGCCATGGAGGGCCAACAGCTGTCTTTGTGCACAGTCACTGTTGGGTATTGGTCTGACAGCACTGTTCTGCCATGGAGGGCCAACAGGTGTGTTTGTGCACAGTCACTGTTGGGTATTGGTCTGACAGCATTGTTCAGCCATGGAGGGCCAATAGGTGTGTTTGTGCACAGTCACTGTTGGGTATTGGTCTGACAGCACTGTTCAGCTCTGGAGGGCCAATAGGTGTGTTTGTGCACAGTCACTGTTGGGTATTGGTCTGACAGCATTGTTCAGCCATGGAGGGCCCACAGGTGTGTTTGTGCACAGTCACTGTTGGGTATTGGTCTGACAGCATTGTTCAGCTCTGGAGGACCAATAGGTGTGTTTGTGCACAGTCACTGTTGGGTATTGGTCTGACAGCACTGTTCAGCTCTGGAGGACCAATAGGTGTGTTTGTGCACAGTCACTGTTGGGTATTGGTCTGACAGCATTGTTCTGCCATGGAGGGCCCACAGGTGTGTTTGTGCACAGTCACTGTTGGGTATTGGTCTGACAGCACTGTTCTGCCATGGAGGGCCAACAGGTGTGTTTGTGCACAGTCACTGTTGGGTATTGGTCTGACAGCACTGTTCAGCCCTGGAAGGCCAACAGGTGTGTTTGTGCAGTCACTGCTGGGTATTGACCTGACAGCATTGTTCAGCCATGGAGGGCCCACATGTGTGTTTGTGCAGTCACTGTTGGGTATTGGTCTGACAGCACTGTTCAGCCATGGAGGGCCAATAGGTGTCTTTGTGCACAGTCACTGTTGGGTATTGGTCTGACAGCACTGTTCTGCCATGGAGGGCCCACAGGTGTGTTTGTGCACAGTCACTGTTGGGTATTGGTCTGACAGCACTGTTCAGCCCTGGAAGGCCAACAGGTGTGTTTGTGCAGTCACTGCTGGGTATTGGTCTGACAGCACTATTCAGTCATGGAGGGCCAACAGGTGTTTTTATGCACAGTCACTTCTGGGTATTGGTCTGACAGCACTATTCAGTCATGGAGGGCCAATAGGTGTCTTTGTGCACAGTCACTGTTGGGTATTGGTCTGACAGCACTGTTCTGCCATGGAGGGCCAACAGATGTGTTTGTGCACAGTCACTGTTGGGTATTGGTCTGACAGCAACTGTCCAGCCATGGAGGGCCCACAGGTGTTTTTGTGCACAGTTACTTCTGGGTATTGGTCTGACAGCACTATTCAGCCAGGTAGGGCCCACAGGTGTGCTTGTGCACTTTTACTACTTGGTTTGGGTTTTACCTGGGGAAGATAACCCTCTTTGACTCCAGGTAAGCCTCCAGGCATTTCTGTATCTGGTCCAGCAGGGCATTGTTGTTCTGGAATGTCTCCAGGAGACCTGAAATAACAACATGTTTCACACATTACATGTTTACATTTATATCTTTCACTGTTGTTTTATATCCAGGATTTCACATAGGTTCTGATAACATGTACGTCTTTGATTGTTGTTTGAATCAAGAATTTCACACTGATTCTGTTTACATGTTTGTCTCTGATTATTGTCTATATCATGAATTTGACACTGACTCTATTTACATGCACTGCTTTGTTGTTTTGAGTCAAGAATTTCACATAGATTCTGTTTACACGTACATCTTTCACTGTTGTTTTATATCCAGAATTTCCCGTAGATTCTGATAACATGTACATCATTGATTGCTGTTTGAATCAAGAATCACACAGAATCTGTTTACCTGTACCTTTTTGACTGTTGTTTAACTCGAGAATTTTTCATTTATCTGTCACAAGTCAGGAGTATGGCTCAAGGGAGCTGAATGATTAGGATAAATCTCACCGGCCTTTGACAGGCATCAAATGAGCCTCCTAATCTCATTCTATGGTGTAACCACAGGTAAAATTCCCAGGAACTTAAGAAATTACTGAATGAAGCCTTAGAATGCAGATAATCACCGCTTTAGATGTCCTTAGCTGCCCGCTCACCTGGCTGATTGCCCGCTCTGATATCGTGCAGGACTTTGTTCACCCTCCCCATGATGTCTTTGTAAGACTACATGTGTATTTAGGACTTGTAACACAGCCTTTAGCCAACCACTCACCTGGCTGAGTGCCCGCTCTGGTTGCCCGCAGGACTTTGTTCATCCTACCCATGATGTCCTTGTAAGACTACATGTGTATTTAGGATTGCTAACAAAGCCCTTAGCTGCCTGCTCATCTGCTGAGTGCCCGCTCTGATGGCCTGCGGGACTTTGTTCACCCTCCCCATGATGTCTTTGTAAGACTACATGTGTAATTAGGATTGCTAACAAAGCCCTTAGCTGCCTGCTCATCTGTTGAGTGCCCGCTCTGATGGCCTGCGGGACTTTGTTCACCCTCCCCATGATGTCTTTGTAAGACTACATGTGTATTTAGGATTGCTAACAAAAGCCCTTAACTACCCACTCACCTGGCTGTGTGCCCGCTCTGATGGCCTGCGGGACTTTGTTCACCTTCCTCATGATGTCCTTGTAGGACTTGTCCACCTGCATGAACATCTTGGCCTCGGCTGGGAGCTGTCGCTGGATGTCTGGGGCACTGAAGATACTCTCCAGGTACAGCCATGACCTCTGACAGTTCAGCCATTCGTCCTAAATGGGGAGATATAACGCCTGTATCAATTATTCTGTGTAGACTAATAACATTACACTTAAGACTGTGTTAGTGGCGGGACATGGGTGCAAAAATGATTAAAGTCAGTGATAGTGCCACAAGCGGAGTTGATTGCACAAAAATTCACTCTAAGTGAATATGGAGAGATATTAAACAATACGGTTGCCAAAGTGAAAAAACCTAAAATGGTTGTACAATTCAACTCCAGCAAAAATGCATGGCACTAACCAGTGTTTTGCCAAAGAGATCCAGCTGTTTAGCCCAGTCCTCTACCCGCGGCTTGATGGGACCGACGTGGCGCGAGCTGGCGATCGTGGCCACGTTGATGTTACTGTCGTCCAGAAGCTGCTGGATTTCATCGGTACCACCCAGGATGAAGACGTCTTTAGAATCCTTGTGGGGCAGCACCATGAATTCCATGGTCTTCCATGAGTCCTCCACCTGTAATTACAAAGAAGTCAATAGGTTTGTTACACTATTAGTTCAAAGTCATAACTTCAGTGTTGTGACATAAATTTTGGCAGAGATTTCTTTATTTGTGTTGGCACTTAAACATATCGGATTTTTCATTTAATTTTTTTGTATTTTTTTTGGGGGGGGGACAACAAAACAAAGGTATTTCCATGCTCTATTACAGGCTTGGACAACTCTATCTAATCTTTGCAACACAACAGGAGCATCTTTGCTTTTAAACAGGTGATTTTCAACTGCTTTAATTTCAGAGAGACAAAAGAAAAAAGAAAAAAAAATCGACTTTAAGGGTAGAAGCCAACAAGCAGAACCTGCCTATCACAATGAAGACGATAAACAGATTATTTCCATATCCTCTTTGAATTTCAACACGGCAAGTAACTATCCCTTTCAAACAAAGCTGCAGGGAGGTAACTCTGACCTTCTTGAGGATGCTCTCCAGGCTGGCCTCTGAGCTGGCCTGGCCTGACACCTCCTGGATTGTGTCAGCAAACTTGAATGCGTGGATCTCCATGAGTTTTCCCAGGGTGAGGGGATCCTCGGGGGTGAAGTTGTACTCTAAAACTTGCTCAATGGTCTCCCAGTGACGTGGCTTGAGGGTGGGGTTACGCAGGTCTGTGATGGTAGGCAGCTGGGTGGGGCGGAGGAAAACAGATTAAAAGAGACATTTAATTATTTCATTGATATTTTACGCCATACTCATGAATATTTCACTTATACGATGGCAGTTATGCACTATGGTGAGACGAAACCTAACAGAGCCCGGGGGAACCCATGACCATCTGGAGATTGCTGGTGAGTTTTTGCACACACGGCTGGAGAGGAAGCCGGCAATTAATGTTCACAGTAAAATCAGATGATGTGGTAACACGATACGTAACCTAAGGTGTAGGTGGGTTCAATACGGGATTTACACATACATAAGAACAAGCATGTGAAGATTAACATTACAAAAGCCACATTACAAAGATCTGTGACACAACTGACTAGAAAAACATGGCACATGGCTACCTAACCAATCAAATACAGGTGTTTACTAACGGATTTGACACAGCATGGTTGAAACAGTTTTTTACATAACAGCCCATTAGCATGCAGTCCACAACAGGACAGTACTATTAAGACATCCTTATCTTACTTTTATGAGGCAATGCTCAAAGTATCATCAGTTTGAGAAAAGGTATTGTTTTTTTATTTACCAGGTGTGTTGGACAAACATATAACATCAAATACATAGACAGGTTGATGTGTAGACGGACATACAAGCAAATTCAAGACTTAATAAGCACTGCTCACACGGAGTAAAGCTGTGGTTTAATGGACACGTGATTTCCTTTGCAATAGTCCATTCTCTGGACATAAAGGCAGGCAACCAGGCAGATGGACAACAAAGACAGACTTGCTGGTTGGAAGATGGACTGACAGACAGCAAGGCAGATATACAGAAATGCAGACAGACAGATGGACAGACAGACACACACTCCTACTTTTTCCTTCTTGCTCTCTGCTCTCTCCTTCGGGCATAGGCACCACCTGGATTGGGGGTAACCCTTCCTCTAGCTGGCAGACAGACACCCAGTCCTACTTCTCATACCTTTTCTTTCATACTCTCCACTCTCCCCTTCAGTTTAGGCACAACTTGGTTTGGGAGTAAACCTTTCTCTAGTTGGAAGACAGACAGACACACAGACAGACAGACATCCAGTCCTACACCTCATACCTTTTCCTTCATACTCTCCACTCTCTCTTTCAGCTTAGGCACGACTTGGTTTGGAGGTAAACCTTTCTCTAGTTGGAACACAGACTTGCCATACTTGGTGGTGGTGTTGCCCATCACTTCCGGGTCTAGGGTCTCAAATGGGGCCTGGAATACAAATGTTCTATGATATCATCATAGTTTCCATCATAAGAAAGCCAATGCAGAGGAGGTTTACAAGCCCTAAAATATCAAAAATGCCATCTATTTGTTAGCACTTCATCACTGTAGTTTCAATCATCAGAAATGTACAGTAGAATAGATTTTCAAGCCCTTAAAATGTCAGCACAGGCTATGTAATCGTTGCACACTTTGACAAATTCCACGCTTTGAACAAGGCTGCGACATGAACAAAACCATGTCCGAGAGTAATAGAATGGAAACCTTAATGCTAGAAGGGCCCTTGTAAGATTTATTTATTTATTTATTTGATTGGTCTTTTACGCTGTACTGAAGAATATTTCACGTATACAACGGCGGCCAGCATTATGGTGAGAGGAACCTGGGCAGAATCTGGGGAAACCCACGACCATTCGCAGGTTGCTGGCATACCTTTCTATGGCCGGAGAGGAAGCCAGCGTAAGCTGGACTTGAACTCACAGCGCCCTTGTAAGAGGAAGGAAGTCCCTCTGTGACGATCATGTAAAGGCAAGTGCAAGGAAGTTTTCTGCCTACCTCTGTCCACTCACTGACTAGTCCGTCCCACTCATCAATGGCATTCCACAGCAGCTCCTTCAGCTTTAGCTCAGCATGAGCCTCCTCCAGGGCCTCAAATTTTGTCACTTCAACCTACAGGAAAAAAAAAAGACTTATTAAACTTCTGTTCACATTGTGTCATTTTGATTTTCTTTGACTGTGCTCCTATTCTAAATGTATCATGCTATATACAGGTGTACTCACATAGCATATACGTGTACTTGATGTGGCCTGCCGTGTGAGGTGTATTTGGTCTGTATCATGATAATACTGTGATTCTTCAACCTTTTCTTACGTTTACAAGGTGTTTGTTCAAGGAAATTCTGAAGGCATTATTTTGTGTTGACTGATAAAATTATACTTTTTTTTGAAGCCCTGAAACTGGGCAATCCAACCAATGTAGTTTTGTTTCTAAAATCAAATCACAAATGTGCATAAATTGCACTGAAAGTTGCTTTTTCATGTGCCAAAAAAGTTGAGGAATTAGGGCACTGCTCATTTACAGGTACACTACATCAGCACAGGTTTTGGTTTTGAATCATATGAAGTAAAATTGTCCCTATTTTTTTTTCTTTTTGGACAATTAAACCAAGACCGGCATATCAATCAATAGAACAATTCTCACCGTGTGAACAAAACCTTTACAGATAAGATTTCTGCCATTCACTCTCAGGAATCCAAAATCAGAAGAAAAAATTTTCTGATAACCCGGCGATGAATGGGCTGGAGTTTTACCTTGAAGTTTTTCTGGTAGCTCTTGTAGGTGAAGGCCCTCTTCTGCAGATCATCCATCTGGTTTAGCAGTTTCTTCAGGATGCCTTTTACCTTC
Organism: Acanthopleura granulata; assembly: GCA_016165875.1. Taxonomy (NCBI): domain Eukaryota; kingdom Metazoa; phylum Mollusca; class Polyplacophora; order Chitonida; family Chitonidae; genus Acanthopleura; species Acanthopleura granulata. The sequence goes on along the minus strand of JABBOT010000006.1, from coordinate 22,013,642 downwards.
TCTTTGTCCGCAGAGGCATCCAAGATCAAGGGATTCTGTTGGACAAGAGAAAACGCAGGTTTATGAAATGGCTCTACCTTTTAACTCACAGCTGAAGTGATTTGGCACCTCCCCTTTTGACTCAAGTCATATTTCCTACTTAGGGAAAGGACATACCTTTTGACTCATGGGTAAAATGTCTTGGCACCTCACATTTTCACAATAGTCATATTTTCTACTTAGGGAAAGGATCTAGCTTTTAACTCACAGGAGAATGTCTTGGCACCTCACATTTTCACAACAGTCATATTTTCTACTTAGGGAAAGGATCTAGCTTTTAACTGACAGGAGAATGTCTTGGCACCTCACATTTTCACAACAGTCATATTTTCTACTTAGGGAAAGGATCTAGCTTTTAACTCACAGGAGAATGTCTTGGCACCTCACATTTTCACAATAGTCATATTTTCTACTTAGGGAAAGGATCTAGCTTTTAACTCACAGGAGAATGTCTTGGCACCTCACATTTTCACAATAGTCATATTTTCTACTTAGGGAAAGGATCTAGCCTTTAACTCACAGGAGAATGTCTTGGCACCTCACCTTTTCACCCCAGATATTTCCTACTTAGGGAAAAGACATACCTTTTGACTCACGAGTGAAATGTCTTGGCACCTTATTTTTTCACTACAGTCATATTTCATATTTAAGGAAAGGATCTAGTTTTGGATTGACAGCGGTACCTCATCTTTGAACTTTTAGAACATTTCTATTTGGACTTTTTAATACCAAGGAGCCAGAGCAACTTTCTGACATCAGCCGGATAATTTCAAGGACCGACAACACAGCACAAAAGGAAGTCAATTTGCTGGACCTTGAAACGTTGGTACAACGTTGTGCTTTGGAAACCTCGTAATATCTCGTTATCTCACCTGAGCCTCCTGCTTGACCTCTTTAACCTCTTTAGCCAACTCAGCAATGTCCTTATCCAGATGGTTACAGAACTTGTCAATGTTGGCGTCTCGCTCAGTTAGAGCTTTATCAATGGCGTTCCTCACGTTGATAATTGATGGTCCAAGGGTCTGATAACACAGAAACAGATATGTAATTTACTGTCTTAAAGGAAATTAAGAACAAATCACTGATGTCCTAATGAAAACAAAGAAAAACCCACAAAAATACCACTTGAGCTGTAGTACTCTTTCATGCAGGTTTTAATACCACTCAGCATGATTTTATGAACTTCCTTTCATGATGTTTTCCCAGAGACAGAGCAGTCACAACCTTATGGTTATGGAAATTAATTAATAATACGCAAATTAATGCAAGAGCTCACCTGAAAAGGCCAACCGGCACAAGTATGAGTCACAATGTTCATGAATTTCTTGATATACCAGTCACTACTGCAAGGGCAACGCTCAAGAGGAAATTTCACCATGAGAGACGCTGTAAATGGGTGTAGCCCGTTATGTTTTACAGTTCCCTACCTGGTACACAGCAAAGTCCTCTGGTGGGGTGGGGACAGTGTATTGCTCAATTAACTCATACATTTCCTTGACGACCATGGCTTCCCTCTCCAGGGGGTCAACCTGAAAACACAGCAAGCATAAGCCCATATAATAATAAAGTCTTTATTTTCTGAGGGTAATACAACTCCGTCAGTATATCAGTGATCTTCCCTGAGGCCCTTCACAAACACACATTTATAAACATTTACACAATATACATGTACTAGTTCAAATGCAATGAAAACTGAATGAAATACAAAAGATATCATAATAATTAAATTTACTTATTTATTTTATTTGATTGATGTTTTACGCCGTACTCAAGAATATTTCACTTATATGATGGCAGCCAGCATTTTGGTGGGAGGGAACCAGGCAGAGCCTGGTGGAAATCCACAACCATCTGCAAGTTGCTGGCAGACCTTCCCACATACACGTAATAATTAAAGGAATATACGGTAAAATGGGCCAGAGCTAAATTGTTTCTAAGCTAGCTACGGAAACTATGTACATTGCAGGTTATACAGTAATACAACTATCTTTCAGATATATTGGTTAACCACTTTCCATAAAATAATAGTTTTACTTTCAAACACTGTTTCATGCAAAAGCAGAAACAGATGACAACATTGTTACTGAGTTACCCTAATTTGTATCTCATCCAGGAATGTCAAGTTCTGCACGAACTCGATGGTTGTCGTGGGAACAAATTCAAGTTTGAACTGTGCGTCTTGCAGCTCAGCTATCAGACGATCCACCTCTTTCCGGGCCAAGACTGGCAACATGTCGTTGATCACCTGCAGAAAATTAATTTGATTGATATATTCAATAATTCATAAAATGAAACCTATTTTCTGGTCCCTTTTGCTCCACTATAACATTCCTTTCAAATTTAGTTCAGTCATATCATGGCGTGTTTGTCTCCTCATACCAGGATAGTTCATATGCTCACATTTTCAAAGTCCCCAAAATACCTGGTATGATGCTCCAACACAGTGCAGGAAAAACAGCTGATGCAACATCTTAGGTTTATGACACTGTCATAGCACAACTAGTTGAAGAACTGTCAACTACATGCATGCTATAGTTTGCTAAGTATGTTTTATGTACACAGCTCAAAATATATCGTCCATCATTAAATCACCAACCCACCCACCCCCACATTCGAGTCTCGCGCCCCCCCCCCCAACTCACATCCAGACACCTGACAGGTGAGGGTATCAACAGGTTCTTCATCTTCACGGCGTCCACCAGCAGCATTCCGATTGGTCGCTTCTCTTTGATGCCCTGGGCCATGTTGTGCTGGGTGTGGTACCTTTCCAAGGCCTCGCCAAAGAATGCCACATCTATTAAAAAAAGAAGTGTTTTTGATTTCATTTTTATTACGTGCAGCTCAAAGTATCGTGTCACTTAAATACTTTAACTATGCTTAGGTCTCATATGACAGCTATCCAACCCCAAATTTCATCTGGATTTTCTGCTGCTTAAAAAATGAGATGTTTGTGGTTTTCAGGAAGAGATTTGTTCCAATTTTTCTGACGGCATACCTCTGAGCTCAATACTTGGAGTGATTTTCGGACTTGTTATAGAGGCAATTCTGCAATATAATGTTTCCATACAACACAGGGCCGCCGTGCAGCTTGTCGCACCACAGACAGCCAGAGCACAAATACGGAGGAGCCCTTACCATGTTCCTGTGACTTGACAGCATTCAGGTCAAGCGTCTCATTCTCCTTGTAGAACTCCCTGTAAGGTTCAAAAGTGTCTGCGTACTGGTTAGCAGCATTGAACGCTGCAGATACAGCTTCCTGTGGAACATAGGGAAAACACGTACATGTAGTTCAGGAAAATCAGTTTTTCCATAGCAACACATTATTGATACAACATTTTACTCTGAATTATTTCTTCATATATTTTACATGCAGAAGTATTTATGTTGTGTTCTGATAGCCAAAGACTGAGAGCAAATAAATAGTACAATTTATTTATCTTATTAGGTTGTACCATCCATACTCATGAGCTTTTCCTGTATACTATGGCTGTCAGGTAGCTAAGTAGTAAACATCTGCCCTTTGGCAGGTATCTTCTGAGTCAAAAGAGAAACCTTCTGAGTCAAAATTTCCCAATGATGCTCTACTCTTTAGCAATTACATTTTCTCAAAAAGTTAAAAAAAAAAGAGAAAAGCAACAAATTTCTGTAGTCTGAATGGAATACTGCCGGCTGTGAGCATTAAGGGGAGATAACTGACCCTGAGACTGTTGATGACGGTCTGTAGATGTCTGTCATCATCAAACATTGTGGCCAGACTGGGGCCTTCTCCGCATGTCTTCTCCTCAAACTTGTTGTTGATAATAGGCCTGTGGAAAACGTGAGTCAAATCAAACTGAAGATATTCAATGTCAGAGACTTTTTCTGCCTGTCACGATTTATTTATTTATTTGATTGGTGTTTTACGCCGTACTCAACAATATTTCATTTATACAACGGCGGCCAGCATTATGGTGGGAGGAAACCAGGCAGAGCCCAAGGAAAACCCACGGTCATCCACAGGTTGCTGGCAGACCTTCCCACGTACAGGCGGAGAGGAAGCCAACATGAGCTTGTCTTGAACTCACAGCGACTGCATTTGTGGGAGTCTTCTGGTCATTGTGCTATGATAGCGCGCTAACAGACTGAGCCACGGAGTCCCCCCTGCCTGTTATGTTCACCTGACATACAATGACACTGATGACAGGGACACACGCAAATCATTCTGTGCTTGCTGTTGATAACAAGCCTGTAGAAAACATGAATTAATCCAAATCAGACTGGCGATACTCTGATATTCATATTGTTTTCAAATATGCCTAACATTGAAGTGAAAAAAACTTTTTTTTTCTACCATAACATGGATTGACTGTAATAACATGAGCCATAGAGACAATAGCTATGAGCAGACACTGGACTAACATGTATGCAAAAATGCAGCAAATGAAAGTCCTGCACTGCAAATTACTTTGATTAGTTTGGATAAAAAGCAAAACTCAAGAACTTTTGATTTATACAGCAACGGTCAGCCTTATGACTGATAAATTCTGAAGTACTAGATAGTAAACCAGAGCAATAAGAAGGGAGCATATTTTTTTATCCAGTGGCGCCAAATCAGTGTGAGGCAAGACCTTGAACCATTGCTACGTCAGAAATGGATTGTACCCCTACGTCTTGAATGTTAAAATGTATCAGTTTCTATTGTAAAGCATCACACTGACTTTATTGTGACAATATGATGAGATGGGCAAGGAGAATTTGGTGTCAACAAATGGCGTCCCAATTTTCTCATTTGAACTCGAAAGACCTGCAGATTTAAAATATAAATTTAGCTAAATCCTCAAAAGCCGCATGTGAACCTTTTTCATCAAGGGTGCCGGGAAAACTTTGGCGACTCTTTCCAGCACGCCTTACCTTGTGAAGGCATCAAAGTAAGTGTCAGGCACGAGGTTCATGACACTGAGGACACAGTCCTGGAATTTCTTGATGACCTCAGATAGCCCTTCCTGGAAGTCATCCAAGTCTGGCTGGAACAGCAGCTGGTTAGGCTCTAGGATGAACTCTGTGATGAACAGGGGAGGTAACTGGTGGGCTCCTTCATCCTCCTCTTCATCTCCCTCATTCTGTAATAATAACACAAACATAATGTCATTGATTGAAAATTAAACCTTTAATAAGGTAGGTAACTCTTTGAACCGACCCTCTGCAATCAAAAGGTACAGAAATGAGAAACAGTGCTGAGTTCTGGCCCAAGCACGAAAACAGGCATTGTGCCAGCTGGATGTTATCCAAGGAAAGATAACTCAGTGATGATTAAGACCACAGGGAAATATCAATGGTCTTTATTAATGTATTAACTTCCCTTCATCATCCATGTGGCATTGTGTTTATCATGCTCCTAAAGGTAACCATATAAAGAACTTAGCGTTATCGAACTTATTAAGAAAATCAATAATACCATTTTTTGATCTGGAAATCTAGAAATTCAGATGGCATGTATAAAATGAAAAAGTGTATCCTCTCAACTTTCTAGTCTCTCTTCCCTTACATATATCTAGCATAAAACCCCATACATGTAAAACAATTTAATTGCATAAAGTATAAATCTTTAAAACTCATAAAAAGATTGCAATGAAATAGCAATTACATGTAATTTACATTTGGCAGCACAGTGTCACAAACACTTCTGTATCTACTTAATACTAAGATACACAAATTACTGAGTGATTAGCCCTTTATCATGAGTATGCTAATTGGTCTAAATTGCTGTGCCTTCTCTGATTGGCCATCTTCTTTCTTTTTCTCCTCCTCCAGTCCCTGGATCTGTGGCAAAGTGGGCGTGTTCTGAAGCTGCTCAGTCAGGTAGTTGAGTAACGTGGACACAGAATTGACGGCCAGCACGTGCATTGTGTTCACAATCAGATAATCAGCAAGCCGAATGAAACTGGAAATTGAAAGTGGTAAGTGATAGTGTAAACGAAACACTGAAAGTAGATAAATGAAATTGTGAAAGTGATAGACAGTACCCTGAGTGGAAAATAATAAGAAAAATACAATATAATAAATGAAGCAGGAAAATGACCGTGAATATGTTAAATAAAACTGCTATGGATAAATGTAACAGAACCAAAGAACTTTGTAAAAGAAAAAAAACAAACAAAAAACTGAATGACATTCTGATCTTATTGCATGACTAGATAGATAATAAATCTCTGCACGAATTCATTAAAGCAGTGCAACCATTCTGCAAAACTAGAGCCATGTGAGAAAATGAACACGATTGTTTTCTTACCACGTGAGTCTCTTGCAGTGAGACCTCTTGTTGGCCTGCTCTGTGTAGGTCATCTTGTCCGGTGCCTCACCATAGATGTCCATGTCATAGTTACTCTGCATCAGGTAGCTGGAGGCTGTGCCGGGGGCCCCAGCTCCATCTACAAGGGGAGATAAATCTTGTCAGTTACACCCAGGGAATTTCATGGAATTTTTCACTGGTTAATCAACCTATTATTCTAAGTGGGTGACAAAGCGTGTGAACTTTTATATGGTCAATGATAACATACATTTTTTTCGTCAACTAAGCCGACTGCAGTTCACATGTACAGAAGAGAGACAAGCTGATGGAAAACTGTATGAAACTATAGGACAGTGATCTACTGTACATAACTTCATTACAAAACAAATTAGTCATGAAACGCTTTCTCAACAACAGAATTCCCGAAAAGGAAAGGAAAAAGGCCATACTATATCTCATACAATGTAAGCAAACATAAACATTACATGGTCATTCATACAATAGATTATTATGTGTTTTTTCAGTACGTGAAAATGACAGGAAACCCATGCTCTATCAGTGCCACTGAAAAGAACCTGCTATTAGCAACTGTTACCTTGATAAGACAATAAATGCATTAGTAAACCCTGGAGTATCTCTATCACTACCAGTTAACCTTTGTTATAAAATAAAAAGGTTGATATCTGTAACTTGCACATGTAGTCCAGGCCCAGGGACCACAAAGCGATCTCAGACTTAAGTCAAAATTTCAAACTGCTTTAAAACTGTTCTTTCGTACCTAACAGGCTCAAAATATTGCTTGGCAATGTAAATTCTGGTTAAGTTATTGTAAAACCAATTTCAGCTAAAATAAGAGAAAGAAGCATACCAAATTTAATGACTGAAATTTTGACTTAAGACTAAGATCACTTCGTGATCCTGGGGTCAGGCCCCAGGATCACACAGATGTCTTTGACTTAAGTCAGGTTTAGTCTTAATAACAAAACAGTTCACTGTGCTTAAATTGTGACTCTTGTGACCTGAAGTACTTTCATTTTAATACCAAGAGCTGTCTTACGCCTTCAAAACAAAAACTAAAACCAGTGTTTAAGTTCAAATCTTAGTTCAGAAGTAGTACCATGAGTCAAGACTAAGTTTAACGTAAGTCTAACACAGTTTCATGACCCTGGGGTCAGTTTCCCTCAGGACTGTAACACATCGCCGTGAAGACTTTTCCCACTCACCATACAGGCCTGGGGTCTCATCTCCATCGTAGAAGTAATCATCAGGTGTGAATCCAGCCTCTAACAGCGCTGTCCTACAGGCAGATCTCACCACTTCCTTCACCAGGTCACGGAACTCCATCAAATGACCCGCCACCTGGAGAGTACCGCAGCAAAACAATGATCTTAAATATTGGTCTGTTTAACTCATGTTTGATGTGGCAGTACACACGAGAAAAAATCAACTCTCAAAGTGCCTGCATAATTGACCACCTTCAAGCAGAAAGCTGAAGACTGACAGAATTGATGTTGACTGGCTGAGAGTGGAGATCAGATATACTGACATCATTGTGACATGTAAGCATTTCAAATTTTTATATAACCACCCAACCATGGACAGCTGTGGATCAAGATGCCCCATGCCCTGATCCCCCAAGTTGTGTATAACAATTTACACCTGAGTTCACAGCCGGCATATTAATGGTGCACATACATAGAGCTAAAACTCAGAAGTGAAAAGTGAAAGTGGAAAATGAAAATGAAAATAAAAACCAAAATTGAAACATCTATGGATATGTCTGTACCTCATTAAGCTGTGTGAACTGGGCCTCCCTGAACTCTATCAATGAGTAAGTGTGACCCTTGTCCACTTTACACAGTCCCATATCACTGATACGGTGACACATCTCTCTCACGTTCAACAGTGCTGGCCGCAAGGACTGCAAAGAAACGTCAACACCAGACACAGAAATTGTACAGTATAGCTCATAGAAAATGTGGGTGTACATTTTGAAAACAGACTCTGCTTATTGACCTTGTGTTAAATGAGCGTTCTCGAATGTACAGTATTGATAAAAATAATATGAGTATTTGTGATAAAAATGAAGTTATTTAGACAAGGCCCCAGTTTATTAATATGGCCAATAAAATAAACCTAACCAACACATATTGAAATCATGATGTTTCTCAGGATGTTGGCAGAGAAAATTTTTATAAACTGCTTTTCCCTTTAATATCAAAGATAATTATCGTGCTGTAAATTTTGCCAGGGAAAGTAAATACAACAGCTGGCAATACATCATTTAAAACGCACTGAGCAGATGACATAATCGTCTGGTGTTTCCACATACACGTTCAAGCTCACAAAAAAAAAAACAAATGTGGTCCAACATATTTTACTCACTGGGTTCACAATGAAGAGATTCTCGTTAAGTCCTTTCTTGCAGCTCTGGATCTTTGTAGTCCTCACATTTTTCCTCCACACATTGAAAGCCTTCCACTTTCTGAACAGAGCAAAGGTGCGGATCTGAAATGTACAACATTTATCCCCCCTGAGTGTGACCATAAGAAGTAGGTTATCTCCCTTGACACTAGCATTCCGTTACAAAGTAATCTTCTTCAGTTTAGATAAAAAGCTACGAAGAAATTGTTAAACATTTATTTTTTTTTCTTTTTTTACATTTACAGAGCAATGGACTTCAACATTTTAAACCTCTTTTCTGGCATACACACTACCAAAAGTTACACATATAATTTCTACACAAAGTTATGATTTCAGTCAAACAACAGCTATTATTAAACTTACCACTTTCCAATGCACAAGTACAAAAGACGTCACATAAAACCCAATCTTTTAATACCAAAAAGATTAAATGAAACTATAAATGTTTTATCACCTGTTTTCAAGACAGTATGCTGCAGTAATCAAATGTTCACAAGGCTAAACATGATAGACCCCAAAATAATATTTCATACGTCACATGATATAAGTAGTGGTAATCTTTCCAAAAGGCTATACACTGTATACTTAGACATAAAACACACAACAGTGCAAGAAATTACATAAAAGCATATTTTTACACAATGTGCGTCAGTTTACCCGTGTTAGCTTCTTGAAGAAAGAGTATTCCTGCTCCCAGCGGCTGACAGATATAAACTCTGTCTCATCATCCACCCTGACACGTGTGACACCTTGCCTGCTGATGGTGCAGTAGTCTGGTCTGTATATGTTGTCATGGTTGACCACCCTGTGGCAGAGGTTATACATCAATTTAGAAAGACGTGTTTGGAGAATGGACATTCCAGTGCAGAATGAAACCAAACCAATGCCTGTTTTGATTAAGGTTAAATATTTTAGCAGATCTATAAATGAAACAGAATTTCCTTTCACAGAAAGTTTCTGCAAAATATTGGCCACATTTCAGTACTTTTATTTCCTGGATATTAAATCTTTGCTGTGGTTTGCAAAGTGATTGTAACCTTGTATTAAAACCTAAAAAGCTGTTGGCTTCTGAATTTGCCTGTACTTGGATTTGAACTCATCTCCAAATAGTAAGGAACTGTACTTACTTTAGTTTGTAATAATGGTAGTCGACAGAAGATTTGGGCACACTGGGACTGAGGTACATAAAGCCAGCCTTGGGATTGGAGTAGATAATTCTCAAGATTTCATCCACATCACTCAGGCCTTCAAATGTCACCATGTCTGGAAATGGAAAGTATTGGTTTGATCAGGGTGATGCAAAAGACACCAGACAAGGCACCCCACCCACTCACTTTGTAATGACACCGGTGGGCCGACCAGAACTTGGTCCATACCTCTCACGACTTGAGAACACAGTGACCACATTGCTGAGAGGCTCCTGGGTCATTGTACTGCACTAACATGATAACCACTAGGCCGCAGGAACCACCAGTCATATGTCCACGTAGCTTCCACAAAAGCACATGTACATGTACAAGCATGTATATCCACTGAATTTCCCCAAAAGCACACGTGGCTGGCTATTTCTTGCTGGACACCTCCCAGCTCTTACTTGTAGCCAATCTCAGCTACACTAAGCTGATGTGACTCAATGTCAACGCTACATGTTTTCTGGGGGTTTATTCAATTAGCCAGTCAGTGAGCTGCTTCTTGATCTGAGGGAGAAACTCCAGACAAAGCATCTGATTGTTTTGACAGACCACAAACTTTCGATCTCAGTGTAAATATTGCCACGAGACCAGCTGGTGTTAACCTTGATGAATGCCTGCATATACGTGAGGTTACAAGGGTGCTTTTGCAGGGGTCTAGAGTTTAAAAGAATGACTCAATTCACGTACTGACCAAGCTCCCAGGGCTCCCAGGAGAACATGACAATGGCCTAGTGTCAGATACCAGTGGTGTAGCACAGCCAGAACTAAGGATCTGATTTTAATGAGACTGACTGGTAGCTGGCTATTTCTAGGTGGACACCTTCCTGCCTCTTACCTTTAGGTCTTCGTGAGATGGGGACAGAGGCCTGGGATGTGTGAACTTTGCCCCTGGGGGAATCTGGCGCTGGCTCCTTAGGAGGCGAAGGCAGGCGGGGCCCCATGCTCTCCTAGGGAGGAAAAAAGAATTGGCTGTTTCAGTTTTAAGATAAACTGAATAAAGATATGAGAACATGGAGATAGGAGAAAATTTGGGGTTCGCCAAGCCCCTAAAAAGGGGAGCAACTCTTGTAACTCATAAAACAACAGTTCCCCTGGCCTACAGGAATATTGAGCAATATTATCTGATTGTTGTTGAACTCCATACTCGAGGACTTTTCACTAAAAAAATGGTGGTTAGTTTCATGTGTGGAAAAAACCAGTGCGCCCAATCGGGTTATCCACTGACCCACACTGAGATACATGAGTGAACACCATATGGGTGGAAGAGAGATGACCTGAGATGAACGTTACACTGTGCATGGGCCCACAGGAGCCTTGTTGAGCACTTTCTGCCACCGAGGCCCCACAAACAGTGAAAGCAGAGGGAATCTCCCTTTCCAATACCTGTTTTAGTTTAAGATCCTCTGGAAGGTCTGGTAGAGGGGATGCAGACGTAGGTCTCTCCAGTGGGTAAACCATTCCTGCTCGCTTCACTTTTTTCATCACAGGTTCCTCATCTGGCCTGGTCGGCAATTTCCCACCAGAATTCAACAGCTGCTTGTTTTTCTGATGGATATATTCAGGCTTGTTCCTCTCTTGATATTTCTGAAGCCCTGGCTAAATAAACAGAAAACAAATTCAAAACTTTCTCCATGTTCTTTAAAATATGTATTGACTCTCTATTTAGCTCTGGGCACTTGAAAAAATAAGTACTGTGACAGTCTTAGAAATCCTTCTTCCCAGAGGTCCACCATAAAAATATAATAGTGGCATTCAATTTAACAGCGAGATTGTCACTGGGCAGTATGGCAGCATGTTACACTCTGATATCCTATTTACTTCATTACTATTCAAAGGTGAACTGCCCCTGTTGATCAAATTTTTTGGCAATAATTGGCACAGCATATCCTACAGGTATCTGTAACATGCACCCGAGGTCTCTTATCCAATAACAATCATCAGATGTATAGGTTGAGTTTTGTGAAGCTTGGTATTCTCTACACGCTTATCTGCCCTTGATGGACCAGTAGAGCATGACGTCATACTGGCGGTATAGCGTTTTGGGCAGCAATGAGCTGCAATTACAAAGCGATTATCTTTCATGCCTTCCCATCGGACCCTTCCATGCAACCAAAATGGATAATTGCCATGTGACGTGACCGTTTTGAACCGAATCAGTACTCCGAATAATGCTCTAACCATTTTGAGGAGACGTGTTTTGATCAGACTTAAAATAATGTTTGGAAACAAGAAATGTCACAATTACATCACGTACAGTTGACACACTAGCACCATTCAAGGGCAAATGAGCCATGTGCGTTTCTTTTCTTGGAATTTTCGGACTTATATACATTGATATTTTCTACAAGTAAAAATACTCCGCAGATGCATTTTTGTACAGCACAGGTTTTTCATTCAGTTCACTAAAGAGAAAAACAGAATCAGGAGAGCTCACCTTTAACACCATACCCAAGAATTTTCCTTCATACAATGATGGCAACCATATGCTATGTAAAGATATATCACACAAACGGCTCAGTTATCTAACTTACCAGAGGCTCTAGCTTGGGAACATTTGTCTTCATAGCTTTGTTCAGCTGTGCCTTCGTCACCCTATTAAACTGAAGGGCACGAGGATTAGCTGGGGCTTGCTTTGGAGCATAGGAGTAGAGGCGGGTTTTGAGCTGCTCCACGTCCATTTTCGTGAAACTCGTGCTCACAGCCGGTTGGCCGTTGTGTTTTTGCTCACTCTGGTCTATCGCACCTGTATCCAGAGGCTTTGAGGTATCAGACAGCCCGTGTACATTCTTTCCATCCATTTGAACAGGAAAGTTGTACCGAGCGTGAGGGTCCTGGGCTGACATCGCTCGTCTTTACATGTACCTGTAAGAATACAGAAGTAAATTCTTGATGCAAAGATGACGTCTCACAATACTATTAGAGGTCTGACAGCCTATATATGAACATGGACACAGAATATTCATTCAGACTAACAACACAACCATTACCCCTGGCATTGTTAAGTACGATGTTAAACCCCAAGCACTCACTCGCTCACCAAACATGGATCTAACCGTGCTTCAAGCTGACCTTGCTGAGAGGTAAAGCCAATGTTACAGAATTAAATACAACAATGCGACAATTGAAAGATTAATTTGAATACCTCTACAAACGATTGCAAGTGTTTCTTCTTCAAGCCACTCTAGGGGCAAGTACAAAGATCTGTGTGCCACACAGCCTTTTAGCTGTCAAGTCATTGTCACTGCAACATCAAACCACTAGCACAACCATAAATTTTCAATGCCCTGCAGATGATTGTGGGTTTCTCCTTGGCTCTGCCCAGTTTCCTCCAACCCTATTGCAGGCTGCCGTTGTATAAGTGAAATATGGCGTAAAACACCAATCAAATGAATAAATAAATACTATAAAATTGAAAGCTCAAACTCATTCCTAATGAACTAATACAGTGTATGTAACACATACATGCACAATATGTTTCAACTGTCCAAAGCATGTGCCTTAACTACATGTACTATCTTACTGACTGGATTACATATATTTTTCAGTTTATATGGTTATGTAACTCACCCAGGTCATACAAGAAGCACAGTTCATACAACTTGTATAACAGCATATTAACATGATTTAGCAATTTTGGAAACTTGACAGAACATTCTAAGCTATATACTTGCTCACTACAACCATATGTTCAAAACAAGTAGTGTTGCTGTAGAGTGTGAGTGGGAGCTTGGGCTATATGCTTTGCTTTGATATAGCCTTAAAACACATAGAGCGCAAAATGCATGAATGTTTTTATTTAATGGCCTATAATTCACTCATGAAAAGGATTAGAGTCAAATGAAATCTGGTGACTTTTAATGGTTTATGTGAAGAGTATTGAACGTGTGAAGAGTGAGCTCCACAAAATGCATTTCTTGACTATTAACATTATGATCAAACCTGACGATTACCAAGACATACGAACATTATTCTATTCACAACCAGCAAGTTAATTACTGACACCATAAGGCCCCTGACTGTGGCACCATACTGCAAGGCTGGATACAATCTGTGTTATAAGCTGAACCGGCATTGCAGCCGTGTCGAGAGATCGCGCTGTTTTGGACGAAACAGGGTGGGGACTCTCACGAACAACAGTGATTTCATGGAGGTGATAATGTTGTTGTTGGGCACGAGAGCCCTCACCCTGTCTCATCCAAAACCAGTGTGATCTCGAGAGACTTCTACAATGCTGATGCTTACTATCAATTAAGCTACAATGTAATTTACATGGTGTAGTTTTGTCCTACTATTGGGTACAGGACTCTGCCAGTGTCCAGCGACTTATTTCCAGACTTAAATTATCACACCAAAAAATCACGAAAATGGTCTACAACACAAGAATGACGTGACAGTTTTTACAACTTTTAAGTTTTTCGCTATGTAGGCCTATACGCATAGCTCTTATCATGATTCAATCAAATTAAAATGGCTTTGTGAAATCCTAAATGTACGGTGCCTAAACTACAGTCGTAAAATAAAGTATTCTTTGTCCAATCAAAATGCACATCCGACTAAAACCTATAAATATTTATGCACTGATCTGCTCAATTTGAATCGCAATTAGACATTTTAATACTCTTTCCGTACAACACGTAGCTAAACTTTCCTGCGCTTCACATCATTAATACATGAACTCAATTACACTGCACTTAAAGTAACAAAACCATTGCGTGCAACCATAAGTACTTACAACACTCTATATCCTACCACTCAGTAGGCATGTATTAACACCTTATCCTTGAGAAAATACTAAAATATTCATTCCCCGCCGCAGTGTTTGGCCTGGCGGATTGCTAGTCCGCCATATTGGTTTACATTGCATAGCAACAATATCGAAGACAGCCGAGTGGAGACGGAAATTGCAAACACAAAACAAACATCAGTCTTTAAAATTAAACAAAGCAGAATCATTAAACGTTATAATTATCCTACAGTTTAAATTTTAGGATGAAAAAATTCCAAATTTATGTTTCTCGCGATCTCTCGGTAACACGAGAGTTTTAGGCGTTGGGGGTCGGTGACTCGTATCGAAAGATTGTCAAGGTTGTGTTGGTAGGAAATTACTTGGCCTGTTAAGGTAAGATTTCACGGACCTGTGTTATTCGTTTGTTGTCTATAAATTGTTCAGTTCTGTGCTTGTGGTATTTGTTGTGAATTGGTGTCAAAACGTCAAACGAGCGTACGAAACTGGGCCACCGGCGGTCCAAATTCGATCCGGCGGCGATATAAATAAACATGCAAAGTTTTGCCTGGGGTGCCGGTTCGTAAGCTGTTAGTATTGCACTAGCCGACAATAAAGTTAGCTTGACATTCGGAAAGGAGGCAAGTTAGCTTTAAAATATTTCTTCATTGTGCAGTTTTAATTTGTTTACTTAAGTTTGAAAGATCCGATGATCTCCAAAATCTCGAGCAGGTGATCATAAACTATCATGCAGAGCATGTAAACTTATGGGCTGAGATTGCTCCGACGTTGGGATTTGCATTAGGATTGATGCTGTCGCACACATCCCACGTCAGAGAGATCTAGTGTTGACTAACAGTTGGGACCTCGAAAAAGAACTCCACATTCTAGTAACCCCTTTGAACCGCCATTCGCCGTGGTAGAATCGCCTAACGGTGTATTCCTGTTAATACAAATATCGGATTTGACTTCAAGGTAATTGAAAACAAACGACAGGAATTAACTGTGTCTTAAATGAATGTGATGGTTCATATTCATTACGGTAATAAGTTAAATCGGTATTGCAGAAGTCTGTCGCGATCACGCTGGTTTTGGACGAGACGGTGGGGGCTCTCGCGAACTACTGTGATTTCCCTCAGGTTAACAGTGCTGTTGTTGTTGGGTGCAAGAGCCATATATCACATCATAGAGCAGAGCCTCTGTGTTACAGTACCTAGAGGCAGGTCAGGTACTGGCACATGAAGAGTTCTGGCCCATCATTTGTGGGTGCAAACATTTTTTCAAGACTTACCATAATGGCTGCAAAATTTTGGCTGAAATGTCAGCCACTGTGGTCACGAGATACATAGCATCAATGTGTTAGGTTATGGATTAGGCTAACAAAAAAGTTGTTAGCCATGACCTGACAGGATTAACAGGAGCTTCACAGCTGATAGAGAAAACAAGTCTAGTTGAGCTCTGACAAATGTGGAGTATTAATTTCTGCAGCCATCGACGGAAAGATGAATGTGGTTACCAAGAAATTATTCACTTGAGACAGGTGACCTGGGCAAATTTGTTTGCCAAAATGTCGGTGTGAACCCACCAATCGAAAACTAATATTCTGTCCCCTCATGTTGTGACTAAACACAACTTAGAAGGATCTCAAAAGTATGCATTACAAATTACAAAATTAGATGTATCATCATCTCGTAATTATTACATCTGGTACAGGTAGTTTGTTTAAACATTGCAGACAGTGTTGGTGAACACGCCGTTATGCTGGAAGTGTCTGCCGATCGGTAACTTGTCAGGATAACATTGTCCGCAGAATACCTGACAAGCACATCACTGTACGGTTTTTATTCGTTGTTGTTAGGTGGACCACATTAATAAAGTTCAAAGTACTGCAATTGTAACACTTACACTTTATTGTTGCTTTGTTCCTTACAATAGTTTCAAATCTATAAAACCTAGGCCTCAAGTTGTCTGAAAATGGCCAGTGGTGTCACGCAGCATGCAAAGGCTGCACTGGCAAAATGATGTGTAGTCCATGGACGTGGATGGACTCAGGATGTTATTATTTTAAAATGCTGACTCTCATCGCAACCCTGAGTCCATCACCCGTACTCAACAAAATCGCCGCAGATATCGGAATTCAAGGTCAATGACACTGCTCTTGATGATGTCTGCACTGATGTCACCCAAACTTATGTGTATTCAAAATTAACAAAATTGTAATATTTTGTATCCTCTTTATCTGTTGTACTTGGAAGATTTAAGTAGAGCCTACAGATGAAAATGAAAACGTCAAAGTCAAAGGTCTAAAAACAACACCAACGATGATAGACACTAGTTTGATCCAACAACTTTTTCTGGTAAACATTTTCGAATTGAGGTGCGTTTTGTGCATACTGCTGAGATCATTATGCTAGATACATTGGTCGTTGAGGTCAGTCAGTGTCCCGCTAAGCAGCGACCTGTATGTCTTTTCGTACGGTGGCAGCAGAGATTAAATTCACCCCAGGAGGTATCGCATACGTCCATTTATGATTGCCGGTGGACGAATATTCCAGTGGCCATAGTTTTGCGGTCACTACGGTACATCTACATGGATTGTGAGTATCTTATTTGTGATAGGCCTTTATTAGAAATCATAAAGATCTTTCTTCTTTTATGCATGGATAATTTTGATTCAAGCATATATATATGTATAAAGCCTTTAAAACTCTTTTGAATATTCATGTGCACTGTCAGTCATCAAAATGGTTAAGGGGATAGTCGGAACTTGTCATTGATAACACACCTGTGCGTGAATGCGTCTGTAATAGTTCAGAAGTTTTCCATGAAAAATGCCTATGCTGTTAGTATTGTAATACATACGTGTAGCTGCCGTTTCACGAAAGCACTGATAAGCTGATTAAGGATGATTATTCATGGGAAGCTTTGAGCAGACTGGGTGGTACGCTTACGGGGTGATTCATACCATGGCTGATAAGCCAGGACTGGTCCACAGTACAGGGCGGCTGTGTTTGTATTGCGGAGCTGATGAGCATTAACGATTTCCTTGTTTGATTAATCAGCCGGGCTTGAAATGGTTTTGTTGTAGAAAGAGGTTAGTTAATCGAAGTGTAGATATACAATATCACGTGTGTGTACATATGTATGCACTGGTATTTTATAAATGCTAGACATGCAGACACTTATATTTTTAAATGTAACAAAATGATGTACATTTTAGTGTACATTTATATTTAACTGTTATACTATTTAAAATGGAACATGTGCATTTTAGTGGGCTACATTTCTAAAACAAAAAACTTTTCAGGGCAAAATAAAAGTACACATACATGTACATAAAAACAACACTGAAACAGCAGCAAGGCCATCCTTAAAAGTATGTTTGTTGGGTGTAACCCAACTGATTCTCCAAAATGGGCCCTACTGAAAAGTTTTTGTTGTAATTTTGATAAATTTTTTTTGATGTATACTTTTCTGCCCATGTTGATTTGTGTTAAGTCACTATCTTTTTCATGAGCCATAAGTGAAAAAAAGAATTCCCTACCGACTGACCCTATTTTTTCCAATAGGGTCGGGTTACGCCCAACAGGCAGGTTTTAAAGGATGGCCCAAATATTGTACATCTAACTTCAGAGCTGTCAGACTACGTGTTTCTGTAAATGTATGCGCATGAACTGATGAACTAAGTACTAGTAACTGAGCACTCCTATACCCATGCTAACTCATCAAGAATCGCTTCTTTATGCAGTGCGTTTACAGAGCATAAGGTGGTCTTGGTGCATCAAGTGAAGCAATGACTAAGGTTTGACTCGACCAGAAGGTTATGCTGACAAATACAGATACATCTTTTGTAGGGGTTTGTGGCCAATTGTATTTTCGCACCTTATTTTAAATATATAAATATGACATTTTTGAAAATAGTGAATTAAGTTTTGGTTTGTTTTGCCATCATTTTTTACCCGTAGGTGTAGTTGTACATCTGATCTGTTTTGACTGAGAGTTCACTGTAAGTTCAAGCCTAGCTCTGGCTGGATTCCTGTCCAGTTCAAGGTGGGTAGGCCTCCCAGCATCCTGCAGGTGGTTGTTGGTTCCCTCCCTCCATGGGATTTGCATGATTTCCTCTGTACCAAAATAATGCTGATAGCCAGGGTATAGGTGACAGGTTCTTGAGTATGGTGTAAAAAGTCAAATAAAAAAACAAACAAACTTTACTCTAAGACATATCATAACTAGTACCTCCGTGTTCGGGTGGCATGCACATCACACATGTACATGGTGATTATTTAGTCATAATATGTCAACATTTTACGTATCCAAACACTTCTAGTCCTGATACTTTGCAGGTGAAGGGTATTGATGATTATGTAAATTGTGAGGGCCAGCAGGTTGTGACTGTTCACTCAGGACATGCAGATATGTAGCCGTGATCGTTGGAGGCAGGTTTACATGTACCTTCATGCATGTGTACACATTCAACAAGTAGCTAGCTCCGCATGTGGTGGTGGTGGCTTAGAAAATGTTACAATGTGATAGTCAATGACCTATCCTAGGAGCTACCCTTAAGGTGTATACATGGTTGAATGCTTGGCTTTCTATCAAAAAGTTAGGTTTTCGTTGTGTTCGGTATTTATTGTGAAATAGGTAACTGTAGCTTTGGATTCCATGTGGACATTACCTGTATATAATGCAGACTATAATACACAAGGTGGAGTTTGTCACTAACAGTAAAGGTAAGTGTAGTTTGTTTTGACAAATTCATAAATGGGTAGAGCATTTGGCTCATAAAGGGTAGATCTGGGGTGCAATCCTGGGTCGTGACATCTGAAGACTAACACCGATAGTCTATGTACCATCTTGTTTGGTGATCAGTAGATGAGAAACAGACCAAAAACTGGTAACCTTGTGCCAGTGTAGTATGACTGGGTGCAGTGTCTTGTTTAATGTCTTGGGCATGGCGTTCCGATGAGGCAGCATTATGTGTCAGATTGGATCAGGTTTGCTGCAAGGACACACGGTGAAATAATGTTGAAAGTGACATTAACCCTAATTCAAAGAAACAAACAAATAAATGAAAAAAGCTGTCACTTGCTCAAATGTACAAGTTCACTGTTATGACTGTGTCTGTTGTTGTTTGTTCAGCTGCAGTTTTATGTGTTTGTCACAGTGGAGGATTGTCAAGTGCACACTGTCCAGGATTATTCAAGCATAAACTGTACATGTTAGTTTTCTCTAAGTTTCCTTGCAGTCTAAACGTGGAGGCAAACCCAATCCTGCTCCATGAATGACCTCTAAGGCCATTCATGAAAAAAAAATTGATTTTGTGTAACACCACTGAAAAAAACTGGGTAGGTACAGCAGGTACATGTAGGTAGTTAGGAAGAAATTTTGAAATTTTTTTTCCCAATCTTTTGATGGGATGGCGGTGAGGGGACATAATGCAGGACCCATGAAGTAAGAACTTAACAGAAATACATGTACTCTGCAGTAGTGGAACTATAAACCAAGTGGCATCTTCTGACAGAAGTCGAAGCCTACACTGATTATTTTATTCTTAAGGTTGAGGAGTGCTTTGATCTTAAGCATTAATTTAATCACCTCAGAAACACGTCTCAATGTAACCAGCTCATCTCAGTGGATTAAGTGCCCAAGGTTTTAGACTCCTAATAGTCATGTCAAAGATCTGGAATATCAATAGTATGTTCTTTATCTTACAAGGAAGCAACAAGATTGCGGATTTGATATTTTTGGTCACTGAACCCAGAATAAAAATGTTATGTTTAGTTGACACATTCATTTATTAATGCAAGAAGCAAATAAGATAAGGTTTGTCACATACTTAAGGTGAAACGATCAGAGGGCATAAAACTAAGAAAATTGTGGATATACATGTATACTGTATTCCATAAAGTTTCACGCCATGTAAACACTGAGCCTAAAAGATGTTATGTTTTCAGTATGAAGATGAAACAAATGCACAGCAAAACACTTTTAATGAACATGGAGGTACATTTAACGCTCTTATGTTATATGAAATAAAGATTTATCTAACATCTTAATGAGTAGCAGGTAGCCTTTTATCCTTCTGCTTTCATCGAAAGAAATCAATGTTGGTGGTGCTAGCATTTGCAGATCGTGTGCAGAGGGTAATAATATTTGGAAGTTTAACGAAAATCCTGTCGAACTGATGGCTTTGATAAGAAGTGGAATATGACCTCACCTGGACCATGAAACTGCTCTGTTTAATTGCTTTTGATTGAATAGATGTCATAAATTTAACAATATGTTCATTTAGAAGCGTTTGTAACAGAGGCTTCTTCCTTAACAGTGGGGAAAATATAAAATTGGATAAAGTTCTGGTGAATGAGTGTGAAAAGTTAGTTGTAAATGTGGTCTTTGAAATGTGGTCGTGAAATATTTTTATCAAGTTTTCTTTAAGGAGAAAAGACACTGGAAAATAATTTTTGTATGGCGGGTATTTGGGACCACCTTTTGGTATTTATGGTCATTGTGTAATAATGTTAATAAATGAGGATGTAACACATGTTTAATGAATATTTTGCTGTAGAATTTGTCCTTTGTCGTTATCATAATTCAGGTTAAATGCATATGTTTGGATATAAACTACAAATTTACAATGAAATAAATTTATTAGATATGCATCATATCCTTATTTAAACCATTATTAATTAACAACGATAAATACCAAAAGTTGGTCCGTAATGCCCACCATACACCAAAAAAATCCAAAAAAAATATTAAGACCCATATATGCAAATAAGTTTTGATGCTCTTTCATCTGATTTTGGCATCACTTTTATTTCCTTGAAGAATCAAATATTTGTATTTTCTTTTTAATTAAAAAAGCATGAGAAGTGTATTCCCCATATAAGTACATTGCACATGCATGACATGTTGACTGTAAACCCCCATGTAGACTCTTGGCTCACATGGCTCTCTTATCTGTCCTAAAACACTTACATTAGGAACAGGAGAGCAAGGATCATGTCACCGTGCATGAAGTTTAAAGGGCGAAACATGTCATCATTCTCCTTGCATATGAACTCCTGCCACTCTGTAATGCCTATGTCTTTTTCAAGTGACCTTAATCTTCAGTGTTTCCACATCACAACTATATATCAGTGAAATGATACATTTTTATTAAAGTAATCAGTAGGAAAATCACCCTTTTAAGAAATTAGGATGTTCGGAATAGGTACTTTTTTCTTTATCAGAAGAAGGGATCAGGAGGGGGCCTCTGACAGGCTAAATGAGAGAACCATAATATCTGAAGCCCATATAAAAAAGGGGGCTCTGTTTGGGGTTCTTTGATAACTCAAGGGTTAAAAATTCCATTTTGATCTTGATACTGTAAGTTGGAAGTCCTAACTTAATCAGTTTCAATTTGTTACAATGGTTACTTGATCCACAGAGATATGTGTCTTTCTAAGACTGAAATAATTCAATTCACAAAAAATGATTAGAGTGGTAACGCAAAGTAAATAGTGCAGTGGACTTACTGGCCGGAAGTGTTCATGCATATATGTTCAACAACAGAAACAGGACATTATGCCCATGGTTTTAAATGATTGAGACTATCAATTATTGAAGCTAACAATTACTGATAAAATGATGGTAACAGGCTCCTTTTATTTTCATTTTTCTTTAAAATTTTGCTAACAGCACTCCACAGAACAGCCAGTATGCGACAACATGTGACCGTCAGACTGTATACTGTGGTCTTTTAGGCTTTATGGAGAGACGTCTATTTGCATCTCGTTTTCTTTGGAGAAGAATATTTAATGGATGTTTAAATGTTTTAGTTTGACTTTGATAGCAAATCACTGTGGAATCAAACTGATAACTTGAACCTAACCGGAGTTTTGGTGGCCATGATTGTTCAAACCTGGAAGGTACTTCCCTCTCAAAGTTTGCCTGACTTTGTCTCTCTTCAGTTTTGGCTGATTTTAAAGAAAATGCAGAGGATATTTTTTCCAGCGAATTTTTTGGGTTGGTCGGGTTACAGCAAACACAAATAATACTGTGTATGGCCTAATGTATTGTTTGGCCATTTTACTGCATCATATGGCTGGTTTCTGTATGTCGTGAACCAGGCCTGCTTTCCCTATGTTGGGAACCAGGCGGGCACTGCATAGACATATACAAAGTCGTGATATATCACACTTTTCCCCCCCCCGTATCCAGCTGGCAGAACAGAAGTCGTGCCTACTTTGATATTCATTGAATTATGTTTCAAGCTGCTTTTCTCTGAGATCTGTGTTTGTCACTCGCAGAGAACTTTGTACACCAAACAGTCAAGATCTTCGAACGAGGACTCCATGGGGGTAGCCATCTTGAATAACAGTGACACTACATCAGGAACTTTGTCAAAATGAAAAAAAATTTTAACAGATTCAAAATTTATACTGCTTACTTGATTTGGCCATGTTTTCCCCATTTGTAATGAAAACATTTTATTTAGATTTGAAAATAAGACCGAACCCGCTTTTAGGGGAAGGATGGCCACTGAGTACACACGCGTCTACATTCGTCCATTCTCGACGTATCCCGAAGATAGGTGAATTGGGTCACCACTGGGTTTCACGGGTTTCTTCCAGCTTTTAAAGCTGTGATTTAGCATGTGCATTCAATTGAGATTTTCTGAATTACAGCCAGGGTGTAACCTCAATCAGATTCGTCTTGAAATTTCTTTTGATATACTTGTGCATTATGCGAAATCGACAACTTCAGGCAGCTTCTTACTTTATAATGTAAACCTCTTAATTGTAAGATATGGAGCAATTATCCCTATGTGTACGTATTCACTGGTACATCTGTAAAGTATGGTTCATGTGAGTTCAGCAGGAAGTATGGCGAGTCTTTCCCTTGGGAATTTCTCTACAGTATAAATCAGTAACATATACACTGTAGCTTCTCTAAGAAAATATGAAATTTAATCTTGTTTTATATGCAGTGCATATAAATGTAATTACAGAATTTGACAAATGTAATTACAGAATTTGACAAGTCTAAATGGCTACAAAGGCAGTTCACAACATGTGGTATTTGTTTTGTATTATTTATACAGGAAATGTGCCTTCAGCTTGTAATTTGTTGGGGCCTCTGTGGCTCAGTCTGTTAGCGCCCTATCACAGCACAATGACCTGAAGCCTCCCACCAATGCAGTCGCTGTGAGTTCAAGATCAGCTCATGCTGTCTTCCGCTCCGGCCGTACCTGGGAAGGTGTGTCAGCAACCTGCGAATGGTCGTGGGTTTCCCTCAGGCTGTGCCCCGTTTCCTGCTACCATAATGGTAGCTACTGTTGTATAAGTGAAATATTCTTAAGTATGGCATAAAACCCCAATCAAATAAATAAATGTAATTTGTCTGATGACGTCAGGTACACGCACACGCAGTACAGCTGTACATACTGAATAATAGTATTATGGACTTAAATATTGAGTCCATTTATTTATAGATTGGTGTACTTCGATGAACTGTGTCTTAAGGCATTATGCTATAACATTCCTAGACATTATAATGTTTGACAGCCAGAGGTAACAGCAGTAATTTTTAAATCTCGATCATTCTGTTGTATAATAAAATTGTACAGTTGTGTAATGGTACTTGGTGTAAGGCTTGTACGCAGTGTTAATTACTTATTTGATATATGTGTAGATGTTTTGAAATACGTACTGTACATACAGGTGTATACGCTAACAGTAAGTAAATGACTCATTACTTTATATTTGCATGAAACACCTGATTTCACTCCACACCAGCTGTTAAGCAGTCAAGCACATCCTAATGTTTGGAATTGGCATGGGGCAATGTTAGCTTTAACTAAGGTCAACCCAGCAGTCCCAGCTCCTGCACAAAGATACAGTTTAATTGAATAAATGGATTAGGCTTGTTTGTTCATTCCTACTGAGCCTGAGTGAACTGGAAATGATATACTCTTCAAGTGCCAATTAAAAATGCAGTGGAGTTGAAAGAGGTTTTTTGTTAGCTCAAGTGCTTGGACTTGTACAGGGTTTTGGATGAAAGGAGACAGGGCACTGGACTTGAACTTGATTAAGATAGACAAATTCCACACTCTGATACAAAGATAGTTGTGTGTTAAAGGGCTGTATGAGAGCAGGCTACATGCACATGCCATGTGGTAATTGTTCGCAATGTTGGGATCAACAAGGCGTTGTATAATTAGCAGGGCCTCAGTGGCACAGTTGGTTAGTGCGCTAGCGCAGCATAATGACCCAGAAGACTCCCAGCAGTGTGGTTGATGTGAGCTCAAGTCCAGCTCATGCTGGAAAGGTGGGAAGGTCTGACAGCAAGGTTTGGATGGTTTGGGGTTTCCCTGAGGCTCTGTCAGGTTTCCTAAGACCATAATGCTGTCGACCGTTTTATAATTGAAATATTCTTGAGTACGGCATAAAACAGCAACCAGTTAAATAGGTGAATAGTGTGATTAGCTGGGAAGCTTAAAAAATGCCGAGCCCTCTCAAGCCCCTCCCCTATCCCCATCCCATAGTGGATTGGGTGAGTAATGGTTACACTTTTTCAGTGCATTCCAACTTAAAAATACATGAGGCACTTACGGAATGAATGTAGAGGGATGAGTTATCATCTAGTATCAGCTGTTCATTGCATTCAAGTACATGTGAGTCAGACCCAGAAATGTAGAGAAAAGTGACAGGCAGTTTGCACAGTCTGCTACCATTACTCCAAAATTTCATGGGTCTGATGAGATGTCCATGGACGTCCAGTTTTGCTTATTGGCAGCTACAGCTTGCTGCTTTAACTTTCATTTTTATTAATAATTTAAGAAATTTAAATTCCGTGTAATTTTCGTACGAATGAACGTCTTGATTTGGGCGTCCTCATTATCACCTATGATGTCTGCGTTATCGCATATCCTTACACTTATCTGGCTGTATGGTTTTACAGAATGAATGTAGGTTTTAGACATATTTGTCTTTATGCAGTAACTTTTGTATCAGTTGGTTTGAATTCAGCTCTTGCTGTATTATTCATCTACATGTATGTACAATTATGATTTGCACTTCTGCTATGTATGTACATCAGGAAATTTGATGCATTTTATATGTTATGTCAAAAAAGAGACCATTAAAAAATACTGCTTTCAGTGTAAGTGGTACTTGAACTGACACTTAGGGTGTAGACCTAAGTGTAACTACATGTGTAGCCCGCAGCACCCCAATTTGCCTACATATCTTGTTCATGTACGTAACTAGTTGAAGAGGGCTTCATTTAATGGTATCTTGGTCCTCTAAATTGAGATAGCCCCTTGTGACTGAAAGACTGGACCCATGGAGCTGTGAAGTAATACATGTGTACACATAGCCTCACTGGAACCAGTGTTTTCAGGGTTCTTGAATTCAACCTTGGCATCAATACAGTATACGTATTCACTAGTGATGAGCTCAGAATGTGTCAGAGGATGAATGAAAAGGAAACTGTGCCAAAAACTTTTGTACTTTGGTACCGCGTCTGCCACTTCCCCCTTGCGGCACCCCCTCCACTAGAACCCCGCTAAAGGTGTTCACATGTTTGTTGTGCTAGCACTCAGCCCTGCTTTCAGTCTTAAAGGCTCGTGTTGATTTCGTCTTTGCCAGTTGTCAGGTTACCTCGGATGCATTTGTACAGCTCCTAGTTGTATTTGATCGGCTCATTCAAATATCCTGTGTTCAAGTTTGAGTGCTCAAATTCCCTGCAGGTCTGGTGGCTAGCAATTTCCAGCGATTTCCACATGTACATGAATTTGTGAAAACAGAAAGAAAGATTAAAATTTGCTGCTCTACAGGTGAGTAGATTACAGGTTGACTGATTGATGGTTATAAACTTGAAACAGAGGAATCTGTAGTTGATAACAGATCTTCATGTATACGGGTACCTGTCCATCTTCTGCATACGTAGGTAAATATTTAAGAGGGGGAAATTGCCTCAGTTGCCAAATTACCTGCACATGAATGTCATTGGGTTTCATTTTCAGAATTACATGTGTATTCCATACAGGTTAATTGTAATGTACAGGTATAGCCAGTGGGTGTGCGTTTAGTCTATGAATATATACATACATATGTATATGTGATAATTATTTTTGCTAAAACTGGATAAGTTCAAAAGGTTCAAATACATTTCCTCTGCATAGGTGCACGTGTACTACACACGTGTTGGTGCGTAAAGAACAGGACCTGGCGCCACAAAACTTCTGAAGTTCATTGATTTGCTCTTAAAAGTCGGCAGTATTTCTCGAGAAAAGTTAACTCAAAGACAGGACATGTTATTAAGTACGTGTACACGTATAGCATTACGTTGCTCAGGATAAAAAAACTGAAGAAGTTTTATGGCCCTAAAACTGGAACATTCCACGATGGATTTTCACACCCTTGTATATGTACATGTTCTGTAATTATGACAAGCAGTTTTAATTATCCAACAGAATACTGGATTGGAATGCCAATATTACATGCATGTATGCCGCCAGGTTTGCGCACGCGTGCGTTTCCATGGACATTTCAAGCTTCATGAAGTTTGTCCCTTTTTATTAATTTTCAGTGGTTACGTGTACGTGTCTGTAATCGTCCTACCCTTCAGTACGTCTCCTGTTGACAACATGTACATTGTACATGTCCAGTACGTCCGTCATTCCATTGAAAGGTACACAGTTCTTTCTCTTTCACAATACCTGGGCAAGTTCCTGCATCACCGCATGCACATGTCTACAAGAACATGTCCTTCATGCCGTTGTTGATGACACATGGCGTAGATGTATAAATATCAAAAAGAGTCTTTTGATGTTGTAACATTACCTACAGTGTACATATTGTCGTTCCACAAAGTGAATTTCAGGTTGAACGGAGATATTGCCGTCTGCGAGTGTCAGGCCTTTTAATTTCACATTACCACGTCTATATCTATAGATAAGCTCCAGGCACCTGGTGCGTTTAGCTTTAAAGGCTTTGACATAGATAGATATTATTGAAGGTTATGTAAAGCATTTCAGTACATTCTTTGTTGTTCGGAGCTCCACGTGCTTCTTGCAAATTTATGACATTTATCAGCTAAAGGCCTTGAGGCTGTCGCATTTCAGTGTTTTGTTGTGACAAAAGCAGCATACGCTCTCGTACGCGGACATGTACATATGTGCCTGTAGGTGTAAATGTTTTTTAAGTTGTGTATTTCAAGTTTTGTTGTGCTAATCGCTTAACAGCACCATACCTGAGCTGTGGTAACCACAGGAATGTGATTTCGTTCGAATTTGGTCTTACCTGTTGTTGTCTAAATCTTGCATATTAAATGTATGCATGTATACTCATGCAGATGAGGTGGGCCTCCGTGGCTCAGTCGGTTAGCGCGCTAGCGTAGCGCAATGACCCAGAAAGCCTTCCACCAATGCGGTCGCTGTGAGTTCAAGTCCAGCTTATGCTGGCTTCCTCTCCGGCCGTAAATGGGAAGGTCTGTCAGCAACCTGCCAATGGTCATGGGTTTCCCCTGGGCTCTGCCGGGTTTCCTCCCACCGTAATGCTGGCGGCTGTCGTATAAGGGAAATATTCTTGAGTACGGCGTAAGACATCAATCAAATAGATAAATAATACACTCTTTGCTATACATATATTTACTTATCAATACACTAGTAAACATATTGTCAAACTACTCTTTTCTGATGACAATTTTCTCGAAAGCTACACATGCAACTCCCGGTTTCCTATACGCACTTGCTAACCCCTGGTTTCCCGAACGTACTGATGCTCATGCAGCTCTACACGTGGCCCTTTACCAGGCCCTGGTTTCATGAAGCATGTGTCGTTCTAAATTCTTTTCATATCTCTGCGTATTCCTGTTACAATTACATGTATGCTGGGTAAATATGGCACACTAGATTTCCTCAAAATTGGAAAAATTATGTGCTGGTTATTGTGCTGGGAAAGACAGATGGATTACTGTATTACTGAATGATTGTACATGATCATGTGAGAAGGTCAGCCTGCCTTAACCTCCCAGCATCCTGGCTATTACAATACTTCAGTGTTACAAGGACCATGTTACCCTTGCTTGTACTGGACTATAGCTAGGATAACGTCTCACAATTTACACGTACAGCTAGACTGCCCAGTATTTTTAGCGAGTCTGTAGCTTTAAGCATTTACCACAGAGATGTAGTCCTAGTAGAGAGGTATGCGGAAAGGCCTTCTGTACTGTAGGGAATACAGAAATGTAAACAGATGGTTTAGTTTTCTGTTGGTTTACAGCTTTGTGCACAGAATGAGCTGATATATTGAAAATGCACATGTACCTCACTGGCCCGTACCTGTGGGTGTAGGCTTTAGCGTAGTCGTGGTTACTGTATGTTGTCATGACTTTGCATGTGGTGCATGTACGTTTATAGGTTAGGATGATTTTATGTGATGAAAGTACTATACTAAAATTAAACTCTTGCTGAGCAGTGAGCAGGCAGGAATTTTCGAAGGCGTTAAACTTCACGATCATATGAAGTAATGTTGTTTGACGTACAGTGTATATGTAGAAGAGGATTTTCTCTGTAAAGGCTCAAGACACAGGTGAAGATGATGCCCCCAAAAGTGATTGATAGATACATACATAAATAGGTAAATAAATAACCAAACCAAACAATGTACATAGAGATAGATTTGTTACTACATGTCAGTTGCACATGAAGTCTGGAGATCATGGGAATTTGAGCATGCACATCTCGTCCTGTGACCATGTCCTTGTCCCATGTGGAGTGTTTGCTTGTTGTCATTTTTGGGGGACTCATTGAAAGTCTGGGTATTTTGGGTCTCAGACATCCTGGAGATGAAGAGCTAAAAGCAGTGGGTACACCTTAGGGCATTCACTCCCTGTAGTGACCTGTGGTAAGTGATTCAGTGATCTGTGATGACTTCACATCATCTACATGTGACCACACAAATCCCCCTTTGTCCTCGTTGTAGATTATTGCTTGCTTGTTGTGTGTCGTTAGTGGTTTCTAAAGCACACTGTGTGGTAATAATATACAATTACATGCTGATAAGCCGTTTCTTTGTAAAGGCTTATCAGTGTAAGTAAAAACAGGCCTGAAGGTAGATTTGTTCGTAGGGTTTTTTAGGGAGTCTAAAGGTTTTAGTCTTTCCTAAAATAGAAGATCATTTAATAACACTTTACAGTGTATACAAATAACGACGACTTTCATTTACAGCATCACATCATTTCTGTTAATGGTTTAAGTTCATTTTATTTTAGATGTACATGCACATATTATGCAATTCACGTGTGTTCAGTTACATATGGTACAGTCAACAATGGTCATGCTCTTGAAAGATATAAGGCTTTCAGTTTAATACTGGGATGAATTCCTCGATTCATACGACCTGCACCGAAGTGTTACCGGTCTGTGTGACAGGGACCCAAATGCAGATTTGTTCCTCCAACTTTCATTTTGTGATGGAGTTCTTCAGTGATTGTGCTACCTGCTGACATACTGTGCATGTCATTATGTGTACCTGTGTTTACCTTGACTGTGCAGTCTTGCCAGTCATACCGATATCACGGATTCTGAGTATTACATGTACAGGGTATACTTCACTGCCTTCCACATGGTGTCAGGCTCCCAGTGATAACAGCCCTGTAGCCTGCCTGGTGAGGTGAGGTGAGGTGACATGATGTTGACCTTCTGTCAGATTAGCTACAGCTTCATCCCATTAGCATCATGGAGGGAATGTCACACAGGCCATGGCCTGTAATGTGGGGGCAGATACAATAAACTCTCAACTCCCAGACAATAACACTATTGTCCTACATGTTCAAACATCTGTACTGCAAGTATACATGTAGGTGTACCCTATCAGGCTCAGACTTAGGCCCATAAAGCCCTGGAGCCACTTTCACAAAACTACGTACTGTGTAAGTCAATTTTTTTTTCGTAATTTTTCTGGTAAAAGAAATCGTCTAGGTTATATCACGGTACATATAAGGTGACATGAGCTGCCTCCCTACAACTGAGATATGTCGCTTATGAGATCATGATTTCAAATCCAGCTTTGGCTTCATTTTATGTACCCTACCAAAACACGAGCTACATGTACATGTAAGGTTAGAATATCCTTTCTTATACAGCATTCAAGTAAAATTTTAACCATATTATAAATATAGCATGAAGTCCGAGATAAGAAGGAAAATAGCAAGTTACATAAGGCCTGCGTGGCCATCGCATACATGTGCAGGTCATTGTATGTGCATAGGTACATTTTCTAGACAGGGTCACAATGTTTTCTTCTTCTCATAAGGTTCATAATTACATGTGTCTGCTCTTTGAACAGTCAAGTGTTTGATCTACCGCTCTCATGTGTGTCTCAGATACATGTGTCAAACACTCATTAAACTTTCTCAGTTACATGTAATCTTCCTTTACATTGTCACTGTTCATTTCTTTTTTATATTCCTGGTGACGCCCTTTCACATCTGCTTTAATGGACGTTCATGATGTACTCAAGTCAAATGGCTAGAGGCTTCGTAAATCACAGGTAGTGGGGACAATAAAGCTGACACCTTACACAAGCTCTTGGGCATGTAACTGTGAGCTAACACAGATGTGTCAGGTGTAAAAAAAATACAAGGTGACATCTGTGTTTTATCACACTATAAAGAGCTGTGTGTTTACACAGTTTCGGTGGTGGCTGTTCAGGTATACGTGTTCATGTATATATATCGTTTTATGATTGATACAGTGTAGTTCTCTTTGTTCACCATAATTACTGGAACATCACTGTACAGGGTTCAAACCCAACCTTTGACATGGAATGGGTAGATTCCGTAGCTCTCACAATTTATAAGGCCTTGGGAAAAATAAGCAGTCGATGATGTTTGTGTGCTCATTTCCACAATCTGACGTTCACTGAAAATTGATCACTTGTCTTCCCCCAATATGGTGTGTTTATCCATGCATAACATGTGGCTAAGTTCATCAGTTACTTGCCAAAGATTCGTGGTTTTCCCCTGGCATTCACTCCTCCATAAAACTGACTGCCATCATACATGTATATGGGACAATTTTCTGAGTATGCCATTTAGCAGCAATCCAATAAATTATCTAAATTTATCCTCCAAATTATGCATGGAAAACTTCTGTGCACTCAGTGGAGGACCACAGTGGGGCAACAGATTCCTGGCCCATATGCCCTAATTGAGTGTTATGTGGTGCTGTAATCATACACCCTGGCTCTTTGATGTCAGCATAAACTATGAATCTTTTTGTTGGAGTTTGTGGCCGGGTGTTCGGGGTCAGACCTGATAGTTTCTATGGTTTCCATAAAGTCTTAACAAGTTCATTAAATGATGTACAAATGCAATTATTTCGATTTTTAAAATAAGACAAAAGCAACTTGAATACATTTGTCTATATACTTACTAATTATGCAGCGGAGGTATACATACACACACACACACTTCTATGATAATGTTATAAGCACCAATGACTTAAATAATTAAACACACCTAGTGGTATTCTGAATTTGTGTGAAAAAAAAAAATAATCAAAAGACAGTAAGTACAAAAGGAAGAATTTGTTGACAACATTTTAAAAGAGGTAGCCTCAATGGCCTGGTGGTTAGGGTGCTTTTTTGCAGTACAATGATGCGGTGTTACGTGTATGCGGGAAGGTCTGCCGGCAACCTGGGTTTCCCCCAGGCTCTGCAGGGTCTCCTCCCACCATAATACTGGTTACTGTTATATAAGTGAAATAGCCATGAGGAAAGTGTATAAACAAAACCAGCCAAGTCTTTTTCAAGGACAGATCTTATGACACCTTGTATCAAGCATTGGCTTGTGTCGGTGTTACATGTAAAGTGTTTTAGTTCAGTTTTTAGGAAGACTCTGGTATTTGTTTGATCAACTAAGGTCAGCCAAAGTGTGTGTTAATGACAGATCATGCTCCCCCATGTGTAATAAGTGGGGGTGGCATGATGTCATATCAGACACGCAACATTAAACTGCCCTCTCACTCTGACAAGGTGAGTGGTTCGCACTTCACACAGTGGGGAAAAAGTGATGCCCTTCACACTATGTAAGAGGTTTAATAACTGAACTGAATGCTCTTGTGGACGAAATTTGAATGCTCTTGTGGACTTGGACGAAATTTGAATGCTCTTGTGGACGAAATTTGAATGCTCTTGTGGAGGAAATTTGAATGCTCTTGTGGACGAAATGTGAATGCTCTTGTCGACGTAGGTGTCAGGTTGTCTTCAGATCTGATAGCTACATGTACATATAGACAGGTATACAAGTGAACAAACATCCTTCCCACTCTGAGACGTCGGCACCTCTTCCTGTGAAGTAAAAATGACGTCCTTCACACTTTATATATGGAAAACCGTAGGTGTGTATGAGATGCTATGACTGAACTGAAGTTTGATTATGCTTGTTTTGTAGGTGTAGGTATCAGACTGTCTTCAGATCTCATATACAAATGACGTAAACGTCAAGCACACATACGTGCTGTACGTACCTACATGAGCTTCTTTGTTTACTACGCGGAGTAAACACAGACATGACAGAGGTCGAGATCGGGATTTAAATGCAACCTATGTATTGATCTAATGGCAATTATTTTATGCACATAAGATTCTGTGTAGTTTTTGATCAACGAAAAATAAAAAATCCCCTGCGATATATAGACATAGGTAGATATTAATCTCATGAATTTGAATTGATACTTTGTCAACATTTATTTCATTTATAGGTAAAATTTTTCGAAAATGTTTTTTATTTCTTTAGATACATGTGCCGCATGTACATACATGGATGTACATATGAATGTCATTCATGTTCACGTATGTAATATGTTACACTGTGCATGTACTACAGGTAAATGTAGGATTGTAGCAATTGCCAAAATGTTTGTCTGTATATTCAAAGCGCCACTTTAGAAATTAGGCGTTCGTAGTAAAAGGCTGAAGGTTGATGGTGGCTTGGATTCAAATCATCCTTGTGTTAATGAAGGTAAGAGAAAAAATGGGTACATGTATAAGTAAACATGGCTACAGGTGAGAAGTTAACAAGTCAACATAGTACTCCCGACCTTGTGTAAGGTGATTAGCACAGGTACACCTGTACAGTAGGTAATCATCCAGGTGAGAAAAAAACTGTAGTGAGCCGGTAGGTCTGCTTTGTGTTTGGCCTTTGACTTGGTTAATATGTAGTGCGTGTCATAGCCTGTTTTGGTACTGTTACATGAACCATTTCACAGATAATTGCATGTTAACAAAAACATTTGTGTAGATGCCAGAGAGTGTGAACCAAAGCCTAACCTACAGAGGTTGTGAATGAAAGCCTAGCCTACAGAGGTTGTGAATGAAAGCCTAACCTACAGCGTGTGAATGAAAGCCTAACCTACAGAGTGTGAATGAAAGCCTAACCTACAGAGTGTGAATGAAAGCCTAAAATACAGAGAGTGTGAATGAAAGCCTAACCTACAGTCTCATCTATACATGCATACAGTATAAATGTACCTGTTCATAATTTACATACAGGTGGAGTTAAAACATATAAGTTGTACTGATAATTACATGTACAACCAAACATTAAAAACATTTGTGAAGGAAATTCTCCCTTGAAACTTCGTGTATGTAAGATGCGGAGTTTTTAAGTGTGTTGATTTATGAGAAGTCGTAACAATTAACCCCATAATAAACCGATTTGTTTGTGTCCCCAAACCAGTTTGTCTGTATGTGTACATGTGTAATACATGTATGTTCTAGTTATTGAATGAAAGTTTGTAAGATCAGTGGTCAAAAGCCTATACTGACTGATTTACCAGCCAGTTAACATGCTGTATTACTAATGTTAGGTCTATTAGCCAGTTAACATGCTGTATTACTAATGTTCGGTCTATCAGCCAGTTAACATGCTGTATTACTAATGTTCGGTCTATCAGCCAGTTAACATGCTGTATTACTAATGTTCGGTCTATCAGCTAGTTAACATGCTGTATTACTAGTGTTCGGTCTATCAGCCAGTTAACATGCTGTATTACTAATGTTCGGTCGATCAGCCAGTTAACATGCTGTATTACTAATGTTCGGTCTGTCAGCTAGTTAACATGCTGTATTACTAATGTTCGGTCTGTCAGCTAGTTAACATGCTGTATTACTAGTGTTCGGTCTATCAGCCAGTTAACATGCTGTATTACTAATGTTAGGTCTATTAGCCAGTTAACATGCTGTATTACTAATGTTCGGTCTATTAGCCAGTTAACATGCTGTATTACTGATGTTAGGTCTATTAGCCAGTTAACATGCTGTATTACTAATATTCGGTCTATTATCCAGTTAACATGCTGTATTACTAATATTCGGTCTATTATCCAGTTAACATGCTGTATTACTAATATTCGGTCTATCAGCCAGTTAACGTGCTGTATTACTAATGTTCGGTCTATCAGCCAGTTAACGTGCTGTATTACTAATGTTCGGTCTATCAGCCAGTTAACATGCTGTATTACTAATGTTCGGTCTATCAGCCAGTTAACATGCTTAGGTCTATCAGCCAGTTAACATGCTGTATTACTAATGTTCGGTCTATCAGCCAGTTAACATGCTGTATTGCTAATGTTAGGTCTATTAGCCAGTTAACACGCTGTATTACTAATGTTCGGTCTATCAGCCAGTTAACATGCTGTATTACTAATGTTAGGTCTATTAGCCAGTTAACATGCTGTATTACTAATGTCCGGTCTATTAGCCAGTTAACATGCTGCATTACTAATGTTAGGTGTATCAGTGGCACACAGTTACATGTGTGTGTGAGGCATTTTTATTTTACAAAATGATAGTAACAAGAAGCTTCATTTTACCGAGGGTAATACACACTTACTCAGCATAGTAGTTGATCTTCCCTGAGGCCCTCTTACTAACATTCACATAAACTTTGATCTTGATAAGAAATACAGTCAGGTATGTTAAAAAAAAAAAAAACTCTACAGAAGTAGTAGAAATACATGTAGGCGGCATGGTCCTTAGTTTTAAAATCTCTGCTATTATTAAATGGTTCTTAGAGGTAGAAGACCATTTAGCTCTATAAATGCTTTATTTAGCCACGGTGGCACCAGTGTCTACTTAGTACTGCATGTACACATCTCATTTGTGTTTACACAGTGCTTTTTATCCTTGGGCTGCAGTTAAGACAAATGACTGGGCCTGAATGCCAGATCTCTCAAAATAGAAACACGCTGTTTTTTTAGGTAACACGTAGGTGAAAACATGGGACAGGTGTCAAGAAATCTGCGGTGTTATCTTGAAAGCCTGTAAACGAGGTAACGAGGCACAGGTAGGAGGCGGTTTAGCGGTCCTGTCCTGGGGCTTATATCCTCCGGGCACAGGGATGTTTGTTTACTTCTTACCGGATACCTTCTAAAGTAAGTTCTCACAAAGACACCAAATTTAAATATATGGATTCATTTGGTATTAATCCAAGAATACAATGATGTAGTATTTTAATTCATGAAGTCATGTTGGGACTTGAATTTGTGATTACCAAATCCCTAGCTGTGAGGAACTGAAAAGTTACCAGGTGAAAAGGTCCAGGTACATGCCTCAGGATTAGCTGAATGTATTTCTGATTTTCGTTGTGCAAACTGTAACTCAAAGGGACAGGGTGCAAAGTGTAAAGCTAACATGGCTGGGGCAGGTTGCAGATCTCCTCTAAAGCCTTCGTGAATGGCAAAAATGGCATCTTTGTACTCTTGGTCGTCTTGATCGAATGATTAGAAGTTTGATGGTAATGCTGTAGATAAGGCCCTTCCTGGTGTAGAGTTGTGGGTGACACAGCCCACATACAGTCAGAAGCCACCTTGCACTGTCTGACTGCTAGCCACCAAGCAGATGCCTGTAGCTTGCAAAAGCCCAGCTACAGTTTATGTGTTCATGAGTGAGTCTGAGTTTGAGCGGATGGATGGAGGATGTTGTTTTGAGGAAAAGTTACACCCTTATTATGTGGGTATGTGCCCTTTGTCAAAGCCTTCTCTGTTACGTTGTAGCTGGTGGTAGAAACACGTTCAAACTTAGTGCTCAGGTGCACGCCTGGCATCCCCAGGGACCAGGAATGGCATGGTCCTCCGCCATTGTAACAATGCATTCATGTACAGTATGTGTATCTAACATGACGTACTGTAAATGACATAAAAATTTGCCTTAAGAATTTTTCGTCTGAAAAGTTTTAGAGGCAAATAAATATCATAAATTATTATATTTGTCCCTGAAACTTACACTGTTCCAGTAAGATATTATCCTAGCTTGCAAACAAACCTTGAAGCACCTCCCTACAATCAATAGAACTCTCAGAATCAGAAAAAATGAGCCACTTTAATAGCCAAGGATAGAATTTTAGATCATTTAGGGCATGTGGCTTGTTACATACATAATAATAAGCCGAATCAGCATTGGAGCCGTCTCACCAGATTAGTAATGTTTGGACGAGACATGAGTGGGTGCTCTCGCAAATTAACGCAAAATAACACTAAAAACACGTGATTTCCGGTAGTCGCTACAACAACAACAGCAACATTCTAAGGTATAGTGACTACCAGAATTGTCATCTTTTTAGCGTTATTTGGAGTCAGTTTGCGAGAGCACCCACTGCCGATTCGGCTTGTACCTTAAATGCATTTGGTGCCAGAACTGGATTTTCTGAGGAATGCAAGATTGTGTGTATGTAAAGTACGCTTCCAGATTTCATGTACATACATCTGCCCACGTGGTAATTACAGATGAGACAAACATATTGTAAACTAAGGTATGTATTACAATACATGTGGATGGAGGTACAGACTGATGGTAATGCTGAGGCATGGCTGCTTGTTTACCTGTTATATTTGCTGTGGTTCCTGCTGTACATGATCAGAATGGATGCCACTGTATAGATGCTAGGTCAGCCTGAATGGGATAGGCAGACAGACACCTGTCGTTGAGGGGAGGGGAGGGAGTGGAAGGTGAAGGATAATGGGACTATTTTCAACGAATACCCTATATGTTAAAAGTAATAGTTATGGAAATGCTAATATTTTGTCATGTGTTCAGCTATATGTGTACTTTTCTCGACTTTTAGAATATGTATGTAGTATATTTTCTTTAAAATGCCCCCAAACAAATATTTATCTCCAGGGATCCTAGACTTAATGAACAGATGAACCCATGAAGGACACTTGCCTGTATTAATACCTGTTGTTTTTATCCTCACATGTAAACATGTACATGTGTTGTAGGATGATCTTAACTTGACACCCCTACAACTTATTAGCTCCAGCCCAGTGTTTAGATGACCACTAGGCTATATTAGGAGTCCCTACAATGAGCCCATTCATCATCAGTCCAGGGTTAGGGTTGATAGCCTGTTTATCAATCCATGTAGTGAGATACACAAGAACAAGTCCAGCAGTGTGTGAGATCCTTTCACATCTCAGTAAAAGCAACTGGCTTTGGTCCAATGTTTGATGTATTACCAGGTCAACGTTCTGTGATGTCTGGTAAACACTTGTACGTACATTGTCAGAACCTCAGTGTACCTATATATACAACCTGCGCAGGTATAATTAGCAGCTGGGCAGGTGGCTGGTAATCCACAGACATGCCCATGTAACTATTGTTGTCATGTACGTGTGCATGGGCACTTGTGTCATGCAGTTTCAACAAAGTACATGTAACTTAGAACCTGCGCCATGTGGCTGAAACTCTTCTGAATGGTGTAAGTGAGAGTTTGATGGGCTAAGTGCTTTACACTTGCACTTTACACTTTACACACCATTTTATATGTAAATATATGTAGTATGACAGTTCTACAATTCGTTATCCTAAGCTTCTTGCACCACAACCGTTGTTTTCAGTTCAGATGTACAGGCGTGTTCATTGTAGACCAGGCCATGTGTTGTTTAATTATAACGGCATTGCCCTATATATACATTGTCACTTGTGCATGTAATAATTATATGTTACTCAAGGTTCGATAGGCCAGCAAGGAAATCCTTTACCTTAATTCCTCAATCTTTTCACCTATAAAAAGGTAACTGCGAATACAATTGCATCTACATGCACCTGCTGACTACTGTATACCTGTAGTTTGATTTTGGAGCCAAATCTGCAAACGCTGGATTCAGAATAACAAACTCGAGGGCTTATAGTTTTATCAGTCTTGACATAGATTATCAGAACATGTGTAGGCCTACAGTGTATGTATATGATATCCTGAACACAGTTCTCAGAAAGCAGCAGGCTTTGGTCCAACATTTGATATGTTACTAGCTCTAACAGTTTTTTTTTTTATGCTGACCTATCTTTTATAAACTCATGCATAGATTTAACAGTCTACATGTAGCTGGTAATCTACAAGTGTGTTCAGGATATGACCTTGGTCACTTAGTACCCTTGTTAATAAAGTAACATGGAAGCTGATGTCAGACTTGGTTGGGACTTGTTGCCATTGCTCATGATGGCGTCACACTGTATACTTGTAGGCTAATACACATAAGTGTTGCTTTTAACCCGTTACCATAACTTCTAACTTTTTCAGATGCAAAAAGGAAACATTGAATTCAGCTCATGCATCAATGTATAGTTTTGATCTTAGAGACAAAGCTACATTGGCTGGCTTGACTTACTTGAGGGCTTCCTAAAATTTGATGGTTTCATCAGCACGTGCACAAAATATAGCCCTCCAAATATCAGTACTGTTCATGTACACTGACACCAGCTAAGTCAACAAGGTTGAGGTAGTAGTGGAATACCTACTGTAATTCTTCAACCTTTTCGCATGTGTGCAAAGTGTTTATTCAAGCACATTCTGAAGGCATTATTCTGTGTTGACTGATCAAATTATTCTTTTTGTGAAGCCCTGAAGCTGGCCAATCCAACCAATGTAGTTACGTCTCCAATATCAAATTACAAATGTGCATAAATCGCGCTGAAAGTTGCTCTTTGATGTATGAAATGGTTGAGGAATTAGGCTAGTGGCTGGGTTACGAAAGTCGCTCCACTTAATTCGTGTAACAGTTATTCAGAGGTCACAGGTATTTCTGTGTGCCGTATGAATATTAATGGGGTTAGATCTGCGAGATAAAAGGCACTGTACAAAGACGTTGAGCAGGAAAACACCTTAGTAGTGCTTGTTTTCTGAAGAATAAGATATTATT
Organism: Acanthopleura granulata; assembly: GCA_016165875.1. Lineage (NCBI taxonomy): Eukaryota > Metazoa > Mollusca > Polyplacophora > Chitonida > Chitonidae > Acanthopleura > Acanthopleura granulata. The sequence continues at coordinate 21,973,803 of JABBOT010000006.1, read as the reverse complement.
AACATTGCACAGGTGAACAGTGTGGGTGTTGTTCAGAAGGTTTGGTTAGACTTACATGTAAGTCATCATTACAACAGTACCAGCCTCAGTCTTACATGTACATAAAGCAAAAGAGGCTTTTAGTAATAAGTGGACTACAACGAATGTGAGATCCATGATATACTTTTGAAGAGCCAGGCCCCTGTTCCATGAAGTGCACTTAGCTAAGTATTCCCATAACAGCCAGGACAACATACCTTGTGCAGATAGAAAGTGCACTTAGCTAAGTATTCCCATAACAGCCAGGACAACATACCTTGTGCAGATAGAAAGTGCACTTAGCTAAGTATTCCCATAACAGCCAGGACAACATACCTTGTGCAGATAGAAAGTGCACTTAGCTAAGTATTCCCATAACAGCCAGGACAACATACCTTGAGCAGATAGAAAGTGCACTTAGCTAAGGGCTACTTAACACTAAGTATGTTTCATGAAATTGAATTGGTTTTGCTCTTTGCTAGAGTACATGTAGTTGAACCTTTGGAAGACGTGAGACTGAACTTGAATCTGTTACAGGTCTCTGTACATTATAATATAAATGTGTTCGTTTCACAAGCACATTCCAATGTGCAGTGTGCAGGAGGTGCTGTAACTTGTTAACAGTAAGATGTGTTCATTAAGTCCAGGTACATGTACCTGGTTATGCGTTTTCTAATAGTGATTTTGATAGTAATGATTGATTGGTTATAATATATGAACTTGAACAGAGTACGTGTAGCTGTGGCGGATATTAACACTGCGGTGCCTATACCTCTGCATGGGTCATTTCAGATTGTCATACCTGCAATCAGTTTTCACCTTTGTTTCCATATTTCACTTTCCATAGCAGGAAAATAACTTCATGCTGTTTTTCACTACATGCATTATGCATGGTGGGTATTAAGAGACTATTTTCTCTTTCGCACACCGGACCGGTCGTGACTTGTCACTTATCAGTTAGGATACTTACCTTCAGTTACAATGGGCACTGCAGTAGTATTGCAGTGAGAAACTGTAGAAGTATGGTAAATAATGTAAAATTTCGTCCCTGACCAGCTGCTTATTTTGCTGGATTCTCAGAGGTCTGTTCATCTTAGAAAGGTGTTTTAAGGTTTATTAGTAAAAATAATACCTCCTGGAAAAGTGTAAGTTTCTGGATGAAAATTAATATTTTATGACCTTTGCAATAACAAAAAAATAACTTTTTGAAGGACGGATTTTTAGGTCAAATACAGTACGGACATGTACATGAATGCAAACATAAAACTTTATTGTAAATTTTATTTCAGCAGATCGTCACCAGAATTGACCCGTGTCCCGCTGACCACCTGAGCCTCGTGTTACCATGGCAACAGACACTCGCAATCCGCTGCTGAAGGGGAAGAGCCAGGATGTGGAGGACATCTCGCTGGAGAACCTGGATGATCTGCTGGCCCAGTTGTCACAGGCTGAGCTGGAGGAGCTCAATGGAGACTTTGATCCTGATGTAAGACATAGATACACCAACCAGCTCAATGTACCTTAGCAACGTTTCACCCGAGGTCTCAGTAGCCAAGGTGGTAAGCGCTCAACTGCAGCGAAATGACGAAGATGCCTCTCACCAGGGTGATCGCTGTGAGTTTAAGCCCAGCTCACGCTGGCTTCCTTTCCAGTGGGGAGGTCTGCCAGAAACCTGCGAATGGTCGAGAGTTCCCCTTGGGCTCTGTTCAGTTTCCTCCCACCACAATTCTGGCTGCCATCGGATATGTGAAATATTCTTCAGTAGGGCGTAAAACACCAATCAAATAAATAAATATCTTTCACCTATTAAGGCCATCTTAAATAAATCTTTCTTTGGGGTGAAATATTTTTATAATGGTGCAAAACATAAATAAATAAATAAGTGAAGATCAGAAAAAATGCTGGTGACCATTAGGGTTTTTTGTTCTATTCTTGCTTATGACAAGATATGGATTGAAAGAAAATGAACATTGAGAGAAACAGAAAAAAACTTCCTTTGAAAGCTTAATAAAATCTTTAAAATGGGGCTCTTTAATGAAGGATCATTCTGGTTATGAAAACAAATATATTTTTAATGATCACCTAATGTGTTGTTTTGGAAAAGATCCTTCACAAATACATTTTGCTTATTTGAAGTATTATACTGGGAGTATCCTTGAAAAGAACTGTTTTGTAAAATTTCAGAAAGAACCGTCTCAGTGCAATAAAATAGCATTATTGCGTAAATTGGTGGTGCAACATTGTTTCTGTTATAAATTTCCAGGGTGAAATATCACAGCATTATAAACAATATTTTTCTGTTATAAATGAAAGTGTTGAAAAGTGCCCTTATGAGATATGAAAGTTGAAAGAATATAGAAGTACTGGTAGATAGGTCATTTTGAGTGCAAATTGAAACAAGCATGGAATTCAGTCTTAAAGATTCAGACTTGAGCCGACACTGAATTAGCACTGCATTAATTCCTCGGAGGAAATCTGTGTCGGCATTTAAAGGAATTTTTCTTTTATCCTTTTTTTTTGATTTACTTCATCAGAACTCACTGTTGCCGCCATCTCAGCGCCAGAGAGACCAGACAGACAAGGAACCGACCGGGCCGTTCAACAAGAAACACCTACTGGAATTCCTGGAGAAACAAGCGAGGGAAGAGAAGGACTGGGACACCAAGCCCTTCACCAAGGAGACCAGAGGTGAGGAGGTGGAGGTACCTTAATGCCACAAGGTGGAGAGACGGGATGTGGTGATGTAGAGGAGAGGACATCTGTCTTGTAACAGCACATCTGGGGGTCCTAACATGTAAATGTTGGTAATGTTGGTGATGCCTTCTTAGGCTCTTGGCGTAACAGGAACAGGCCAAGTACTTGTCGTCCCATAGTCAGTATAATGTTACTGGGTGGCATGTTGCTTCTGCTGTTGTCTTCTGCATGGCATTTCAGTGAGGCAGCAGTACGAATAAGTTAGCTTGGGGCTGGCCTGCTACTTGGAGACTTTGTTACTGTATGACCTAGATAGCGTTGAAAACCACATTAAACCCCAACCAGTGAAAAGAACAAATGACATGGTGGAGAGGGACTCTTTGGTTCATGTGGTCACGTGGAATGTGGAGTCTGGCTGTTCTTAGAATGATGTTATATTCATATTTTCCTCTGTACCAGTGTTGGAAAAAAAAAAAACAGGTAGGGAGAAGGCTAATTTGATAATGATTATATATGTTGTAAATTAAACTGCAAGTCTTCAACCTTTTCACATGTTTGCATGTGTTTCAACCCAGTCAGTGTAGTTTTCTTTCCAAACTCGTACTAAAACGTGCATAAATCACATTCAGAGTTGCTCCTCCACATGTGTAAATGTTGAGGATTTCTGCGGTACTCTCATTGTCGTCCAGTAAAGTCACATTGTTGGAAATCGGTGCGTTCCCTTGAGACCTTCTTGGTGTCTTTAGTTCATACAGCTTTCTGAATTTTAAACGTTGAGTCTGTTAATGAATGTAACTTTGGATGATTTCCATGATGTATTCAGCTGATGACTGTTGGCTCATTCTCACCTGCACAGGTAAGGTGTTTGTGCCCAAGGAGGTAGAGGAGGAGAAGCTGAGGCTGGGGGCAGATGAGGACGGGGTGGAGACAGAGTGGGACGATATCCTACAACAGGCATCCGAGGAGGAACTCGTAGACTTGGCAGGTAGGCGCACTCTTTGTCTTCCTACCTGATTTCCAGATTTTCCTTCTCGTGTGGCTCTAAAGTACGTCTTCTGTCCCAGGCAAACTGTTATGAAGTTTTTTGTTATGGGTTTTTGTATCTCATTAATTACCATAAATTTTGGCCATGACAAAGTTGCTCATTTTTTCCATTTTTGGGAGTTCTGTGGATTGTACCAAAGGTAGTTCAAGGTTTGGTTAGAAGGTAGGATGATTACCTACCAGAATAATGTAAGTTTCAGCACCAACTATAATATTTTATGACATTTATTTACCTCAAAAAAATGCACTTTTGGGGATGAAATTTTAGGTCATTTACGGTGTTGAAAGTGAGTGCCTTTCTGGAGTATGGCTTACCACAAGAATCAAACAAAATGTATACCTGTGCATGTAAATATGACACTCTGGTCATGATGTCTGTTCATCTGTTTGTAGCTGTTCTGGGCTTCCACTCCATGTTGACTCAGGTGCAGTACCACGCTTCACTACAAGACGAGGCCATCAGTAATCAGGGTGGATTCAAAGGTAATCTCGTAGTTCAGAGGTCAAACCTGGTTGATGCTAATTTTTGTTTGTACTTAACGAGTATAAGCAGAGCTCTGCAGTTACAGATTAGCTAATGTATGTGTACACCTTTTGATAAAACATCACATGCAAGTATGTCTACAACTCCTTTCATACAAAGTATATCTTATGAATATTTGATCAACATTAACCTTAGTATAAAAAAGGCATTAATATGAACATGAATGTAAAGAACAAAAAAAGCAGTAAAATGAAATGCTTCAAGAATGGAAGACTGAGAGATAAGTTATCAGCAAGAAAATTAGATAGGAAATTGATTGGATTGACTCCCTACATTTACATGTATCTGAATATAATATATATATATAGTTGTGTGGTAAATGATGTGCAATATGTGATAAATATGTGATAAAACTTTTGATGTTTTTTCAAGCTGCCGCCAAAGCCGAAGCCTTGAAAATAATCCCCAATGAGCCACCAAACCCTACAGATGTGGAAGATACGCTGGAAAAGTTGAAAAACAACGACCAGAAGCTTGTCAATGTCAACCTTAACAACATTAAAGTAGGTCCCCAGAAGCTTGTCAATGTCAACCTTAACAACATTAAAGTAGGGTCCCAGAAGCTTGTCAATGTCAACCTTAACAACATTAAAGTAGGGTCCCAGAAGCTTGTCAATGTCAACCTTAACAACATTAAAGTAGGTCCCCAGAAGCTTGTCAATGTCAACCTTAACAACATTAAAGTAGGGTCCCAGAAGCTTGTCAATGTCAACCTTAACAACATTAAAGTAGTCCCAGAAGCTTGTCAATGTCAACCTTAACAACATTAAAGTAGGGTCCCAGAAGCTTGTCAATGTCAACCTTAACAACATTAAAGTAGGGTCCCAGAAGCTTGTCAATGTCAACCTTAACAACATTAAAGTAGGGTCCCAGAAGCTTGTCAATGTCAACCTTAACAACATTAAAGTAGGTCCCCAGAAGCTTGTCAATGTCAACCTTAACAACATTAAAGTAGGGTCCCAGAAGCTTGTCAATGTCAACCTTAACAACATTAAAGTAGGTCCCCAGAAGCTTGTCAATGTCAACCTTAACAACATTAAAGTAGGGTCCCAGAAGCTTGTCAATGTCAACCTTAGCAACATTAAAGTAGGGTCCCAGAAATTTACAACATGTCACTAACTTTACATTGCAAAGATGTGTCAGTCTGTTGTCTCCTTTAAATTTTGTTTTTCTCAAATGACATTTTACCTGGGTTAATATGCCACAACAGCATGAATTGATTGATTTTAAAGGTTGCTCTGAAATTAATTTACATGAACCTTATAATAACTTTTATAAAAGTGTACTTGGTTCCTAGGCTATTCCTATCTGTAATATGATGTACAAGGTGTGTAGTTCACAAATACATGTGTTAGCTTTTTGTGGATGTTGGCCTGGTTCCTTTGTCATTCTGTCATTGGGACGCTAGTGTACGTCCATTTTGTTTAAAGGGAAAGATCTCGTAAATATGAACTTAAGGTGAGTGAAAGGACCAATGAAAACTGTATCTGAATATACTTTCACTGAATTTCATGCGTTTATTTTTTCACTGAAATAAGGGCAGTCAAATGTTTTGATTGCATGGTGGGTTTTATGAACCATATGTATGATGTGGTTCACAAGTGACGTCACGCTGACATTTTCATGGCCCTAAAGCAGAAATTGAATGTTATATTAGCGTTTTCATGCACAAGCAAACATTACAGCAGTACTCTTCACTACACCTTTATTCAGAGCTGAATATGAAGGTGTACATCAAGCTGTGTGATGTCACTGGTGAACCACATCTATATGGTCCAGAAGACCCACCGTACAATCAAAACATTTTACTGCGTTTATTTTGGTGAAAAAAAATCTGAAAAATTCTGTGAAAGCATTTTCAGATACAGTTTTTAATGGTCTTTTTACTCACCTTAGGTTCATTTTTACAAGGTCTTTCCCATTAATTAAAAACGCTTACATGTAAATGCAACGTTGTCTGTATAAAAGGAAAGTGATGTGTGAAATGCCACGTTTACAGCAGTTCGTTTAACTCACCTATGTGTCACAGACATCATTGAAAGCTGTGTTTTGTGCTGTCCACGTTCAGTGTACATGTTAATGTTTCAGAATATCTCAGTGGAGCGTCTGATAGAACTGGGTGAAGCTCTGGCCACAAATACACACCTCAAAGTTCTCCATATGGCAAACACAAACTTTACAGACAAGGCAGCCAAGGTGAGATAACTCTGCATGTTGTACAAGGGGGACATAACTCTGGTTGTCGGGGGTTGATGACAGACCGTAATTATTCTTATAGGGATTTTTGGTCAGAGTAGTTAGTATGTTTAATTAGTGTGTACCACAAACTTCTCCTGTCTGTGTTAAGCAGCAATATTGGCCATCTCTCCAGTATTTCTGAAGCACTTGAGCTTGGCTTTTTTCAGTTGACCTACCCCTCTTTAACTCCAATTGATTTATCCATCATGTCGAGCCACTTTTTTTGTGAAGTGTGATTAATATCTTATCAGAAAGAATTACTGGCATCAGAAGTATGATTTTAAGGCCTTCTTGTGCTTATGAAAGTGCATTTTTAAAGCCAAACTTCAGGTGCAAAACAGCATTGGTGGATGTTTTATGTTGTCTTCAGACACAAGCGTTGATATGATTGTGCTGATTTAGACTTATTCATGTATATTTTTCCCCACTCAGGTTCTTGCCGAATCATTAGAGAAGAACAAATCGTTACGCGTCCTGAACTTAGAGTCCAACTACATCACCGGCGACCACATCTTGGCCTTAGTGCAAGCGATCAATGTCAACAAAACTGTGGTGGAACTGAGGGTGGCAAACCAGGTGAGTTTGACTGAGGGGATCTTCAAAAGACTGACTGCGGATGGTCATGTGTTTACCCTGGGTCCTGCTCAGTTTCCTCCCACCATAATGCCGTAGAAGTGAAATTTTCTTCACTGTGGCAAAAATAATGAGTAACGAAAGAAATAAATTTCAGACCGTTTTGTCAGAGTTCTGAAGAATGGAATACCATCGATTTTTGTGTGAAAATGCCTCACACTGTTTTAGGCAGGATCAAATATATTTCAGGCGTTTTCGTGATGGCTTGATTGGGAGTCTGCATTTTGTACTCTTGATGTATACACAGGGTGCAGCAAGCGGGAATTAAAACGCACGGAGGCCTTGTTTATGCTATTCAGCGTTATTAACGTCATTGCAACTTCAGGTTTCTCTTTACACTGACATTTAACAGGCAGTTGTCACATTTTCAAGTGGTCATCTGAACATCATGGATACTTAATTTCAATTAACTACCCTGTAAGGTAATGCAATTTTAGTGTTTTCAAGAACTGTCAGCTTGGTACCATGTATGAAGTAGAGCAATAAAGTGGTTGAACTGAAAAGTTCTCGATGCATTTTATCAGCAGTGTCACCAGGAGCTTAAGTTGGTACAATGTTGTTCTGATAAAAATTTCTCTCTTGTTTTAGAAACCCTCCGTTTTGGGCAACAGAATTGAGATGGCAATCTCCAAAGCCATAGCAGAGAATGATAACATTTTGAGGTTTGGTATTTTCTTTGAGTTTCCTGATGCTAGGATCAGAGTTCATGACAAACTGAAGGCCAACAATGACCTCTGTAAGTAAAAACACTCGAGATTATTTATTGTGTGTTGTTATTTGTATAGGTTCTGCTTGAACTAATAGAAGGGAGTGTGCCATGGTAGTTGCTAGGAAACCTGAGGGGTGGGGTATGTCAGTCTTTTTCATGAGATTTCATCGACAAAATGTGGTCAGTGATGCAGGGCTGGTTTTTTGGACAGTGTAATATTTATTGAAGACCACTTGTTGTTCACCAATATGGTGTGCATACCCGTGCATCATATATGGGAAAGTTTGTCATTAACGTGCCAAAGGTTAGTGATTTATGCCAGACACTTCAGATTTGTCCACCCAAGAAACCGACCACTGTTGTATAAGTGGAAAACTTTGCAGCATGACGTTTAACAAAATCAGATATAGATAAGTAAATAGATAATGACATCTTCCTGAATAAGTTTTAAATCCAGGTGTTTAAGCTGTGGCTTGAATCCATGCGACATCTCATGGCTCTACCTGATTTCCCCAACTGCTGTCATACAAGTGACATATTCTTTGTTTAATGCTGTACTCAGAAATGGGTGGATATTAGGTAAATTCATTCTCAAAGACCACTGGTCTTACAAAATCACATTTATACCTGGGGCGTCCAAGTGGACAAGCAACTTAATATGAAAATGGAACAAATGCTTCTATCATAGTGATTGCAGACTCCGTGCGTGGGGAGTGAGTTCAGGTAAAATGACTGAAAACAAATCGGGGTTCAACTTGATACGTGTTTGATTTCATGATGTCTGGTTTGTTTTTGTTCTGCTTAAAACACTTTAACTGACAGTTTTTGTTACCAGACTTTCCACCGAAAAGTCATAATATTGAGTCAAAAAATGTTAACTGCATGCTGCTTATCAAAGAATTATTCATTTATTCTATGAATTATTGCCGTCGTTCTGGTTTCCGTCACGGATAAACCAGACACTTGTCATGCGAGTGAGAAATTCCGGAGTATGACAAAGAAAGCAGATAAAAAACAAAAAGAGTAATTTTGCAAAATTTCTTTTTTATTTTGACAGTGAGGAAAGAGCGTCTGAGCAAAGCCAAGGGGACATAAATCTGTCTTCTAGAGAAGAATCTCACGCATCGTGGAATCAGAGATACCTTATTATAATGTGACATTTTTGACCAGTCATTGATTGGCAGTTTTATCTATGAGGCACTTCTCTTTTTGAAGTATGGACTTCTGCTTCCTCATTTGCAGAGCTGTCGTTGTTGTATCTGTAGTGATTTGTGCAAAATGTCTGCTTCTTCGGCTGTCAGAATCAAGACGTAATGTGCCTAATTCAGGAGAAATGCAACCATTTGCTGCGAGAATTCTATTCGGTGCTGAACATTTGGTTTGAAAGGCATCATTTACTACGCACAGCAACGTATGAAGAAAACCATTTTCATGTACCAGTGAAGAGGATTATCTGTACAGACTCAAAGCAGAGTTCATGGATCCCATGTAGTGTAGCGTGCTTCTGACATTCTCACGACTACATGTACCGTGGCTACTTTTGCTCCAAGCTTACTATGGCTAATTTGCATAAAATCTAATACAGACAGTAGTCTCCAGACACTGCTTCCCTCATGTCATCATGTAGAAGCTGTTGTCACAGAACACATTTATACCTGTATCATGGTCAAATTGAAGGCATATATTAACAGATTTTATTTTCAATTTATGTTTGATTTTACCAGTTTTTATTTTATGTCTGCTGTAACTGTCTGGAGCTCAGTGCAGATCGATCTAATTTAACAAGGTCTGATGCATGCGTGTACAAAGTTTTGCCACAGTGTCTAACAGAATAATTTTTGAATAATAAAATTATGTGAAGGTTTTATTCACACTGTATACTTTGATGAGGATTTGAGTACAGGAACGTAGCATGTTGTGCAAAGCATACTTTTTAGGATTTGTTACACTCAAAAGTTTACATGTTTACCTGTGCAAGCTTGGCTGTAGAGTTCATTCATGGTCATTGTTATAGAGGCTTGAACAGTTATAATGTAATGACTGCTTGACATATTGAGTTTAGAGATGACAACCTGCCAATTTGTTTCTAGTAAAATATCCCTGATTTTTATGGACTGAAAAATCTGTATTAAAACTCTCCATAACAGGGTGGTGTCTCTTGCACGGCATGTTTGTTGTGGCTCAGTTGATACGGAAAAGACAGCAGGTGCATATTAATGTATAGCAGCGTTCACACGTTTGCTTTTTTGTACAGCAGGTAGCGTTTCGATATGAGCATTGCTTATGCAAGTGTGTGCATTGGCAAACATTGTAACGTAGCGCTCACTTTGCGAGAATAGTACTGTGGCTATGTGTAGACGGTGAGTGAACATATGTCCTTGTACATGTCACTTGTGCTTGTTTATTTATACGCTGAACAAAGTAAGTTCAAATGGTGTTGAGATGTTCAAACCTAGATGATTAATTCTCGGGCCTTGCATAGAATTTTTGTATCGCCTTCACGTGCCCATTTGATGTTGGCAAGCAAGCTTGAGATGTGGTATATTCTCCAATTGTTTTTAATTTGTTAGTTCTTTGTCTTGATGGTTTCATTTGCAACAATGAAGATGGTAAGAAAAATCATGGTATATAGTCATGTAGCATAAGGCCACTCGTTTTTAGACTTTTTAATTGTTTAATGTAGATTTTAACATGACTGTAGCAGTTCACTTTTTGGTTTTACTTTGTTTAGGTAGAGAGAAGAGAATGGGACCCGAGAAATGGCTGTTTAGAAAACTTTTGTCTTTCTAAATCACAGGTGTCTAACCTGTACACTAAATACTACTTCAAATTTAATTACTACAGTTATAAATTATTAACAGTTTGTGTACAGGTTTTTGTGTGTATTACCAGTATGTACAATAACTGCATATTCTTGTTCATGATATCAACCCCATTTCAAGTAGTACCTGGTAGTAGGCTGTTAGCTATTTTACTTATTATTGACTTTCCAGACAGGGAATTGTCTGGAAAACATTAACGTGGGTCGTGATCATTTGAGAGTTTGACTTCTCATGCCAGGTCCTGATAAACGAGTTGGCAAAATCATGTATTTCTAAAATACAACCCAATCTCTTGCATTCTTGATCCTCCAGGAATTTTTTTTTTTTAGTGTTTTTTTTGCACTTTGCAGAAAATTGACACACATCTGTTGTTGAAGAACATTATTTGAAACTGTGGAAAATACTCCGTGAAGTACACCGGGGATGTATTCTGATGAATTCAGTTTTGCTATGACTTAATTCTTTGTTCAAGGCACATCATGCTTTTAATTTGTCACCCAATTAACAGTATAACCGAACAGTTAGTAGGAAAATAGTTTCAATCCATTTGGTATTTAAGCAAATTTGAGTCCCAATCCCGGTATTTTATGGAGTTCATTTTACATATGAACATGTATGTGAATGTGTTTTTGCTATAGGGCCTGTTCCAAGACTATAGGTCCAGGTGAGCTGACGTAGAATCTTGTACTTGTAGGACCTATATGTTACTCCATATTATGTGTAGAATTTGCAGTATTGGCCACCAAACATGACAGCAAGTATGTCTCAGTTTTACATTATTCTCTGAATAGCGTTCGCCCATCCTTTATCTAGCGAAGGTGACATAAGGGATGGGCGAAAAGTAAAACAGGTGTAATTGAGTAACGCCTACCGTAGATGTTTTGCAGACTTTATCTGCCAAAAGACCACTTAAAATGTATTTGGGTACAAAATGATATCTTGTTAAGTAAACGCTTATTGAGCCAACTTTTATTTAAGTTTTGATTCATTCGTGGAAAAACAAATCTTCTCCTTGTTTTTATATCGAAGATAACAGGTATGATACTTTTGTTTTGAGAAATGTGGCAGACACCAAGAAACTTCATGTAGGAGAAAGAATGAAGTAACTGTACAGCATGGACATGATGATTTTATTGATGTCATGCTTCACTTATGTTATGTATATGCATGGTTGTTTTATAACATGATAATGGTGTGTGTAGTGTAACTCCAAACCTGGAGAAGCATTCAGGGGAGATTACTGTGTGTGTGTCGGACTGCAGTACAGGGCTTATCAGGTATAAAAGATTTCCTCCAAAGTGTGTTTGCTTCCAGATTTCTTTTGTTCCATGTGATTTATTGATGCAGTTTACGAGGTTTTATTTCCTTCAGCATGTTTAATGTAACTCTCTCAACCTGGAGAAGGATCTAGGGGAGATAACCAGGTATTGGATGACACTCAGGGCCCGCTTTCACACAACTTTGTGAATCAGTTTTTCACCATTTTTCATGTAAATCATGTCCCATAATCCAGGCGGCGTTTATGAAAAAATGTCACCAGAAACTTGAGCTACCATGTTGTGTGAAAGTGGCCCCATAGCTTGCTTTCATTTTCTACATCATTTCCGAGTCTTAGCTCCACATTATTTGCGTACTCCAAAGGAATAAATCCCTTGCAGCACTGGCAATTAACAGAGTTAGGTTTTAAAAGCAGCATCGGTAAAGGATTTATTCGTACAATTTGACATAAACTGTGTGTTAGAGCAGGGGTTTTTCTAGTCAATGTCTTTTTAAAAACTCAGTTTGAACAGATCAGAAAACAGTATTTTTTCATCACCAATGTATCAAAAACTCCATACAAAATTTAACGCAAACTCATTTTTGCAACATTTTGCGTTGTGGTGTCTAGAAAAGCCCCCGTAGAGTATACACAAAAATGTATCCCAAGAGCCCGCACTTAAATACTTGCACAGTTGAAGGCTGGTTTTCTGCAAAAGTCAGGCCTTCGACTAATGAGGTGACTTGTTCAAATCCAGCTCTTGGCTATGGCTGCAGCTTTAAGTCAGGTTTGTCCTTGATCTTCTCCAGGTTTCCTCTGTATGACCTGATCACTGCCATAGAAGTGAAAAGTTACTGAGTATTGCACTTAAGAGCCATTAAATAACACAGTATACAAAACGTCCATAACTTTGTGGGAAGAGGACTGATTGATAATGAATACCCAGGTACAGACTCCAGTCCAGTCGTGAAGCATTTACCTTACTGGAAGTTTGAATTCAAAACAGGGCAGATGCTTGTTCAACTCACTTGATTCAATAGTTTAAGCTGCTGGATTACTCTGGAAAGGCTGTTTACCATTGCAGGCTCTGGCATGTCTTCACCTCTGGTGATTCAATACCAAATATAGGGTTGGATTCGAGTTGGTCGTCAGTGAAATTTTCCTTGAGGAGATGGAGAGGAATGGAGCTGAGCTAACCGTAATGGCTTTGAGCCGTTTGTGGGAAAGCTAACGGTAAAGCCAATGTTGGAAATGTCCACAGGCCTGAATCAAATTACACCGGTCACCAAGGACAAGAAGGTTACCTTTTTGTTGCCATACACTCAACCAATGCCTACGACGATAAGAAGGCTGACTTGCGTCTGATCATAGAAACACTGAAGGAAATAAATGACTGATCCAGAAAATATGAAGCAAACACAGTGGTTTGAGGCTGATAATGTTAAACTAAATTTTGAACCTTACATCCATAAGAAAGCCAAATATAGGTGCTCTTCAATGAACATCTGTTACCAATGTGTGGGACATCTTGATGACACACTTATTCAGTTGTACCAGTCTTGGTGATTGGTCAAATGTGCGTTTCTGAGTGACAGAGGTCCAATAGGATGCATGTCTTTTTCTTTATTTATTTGATTGGTGATTTACTCAAGAAGATTTCACTTTATACGACTGCGCCAAGTATTATGGTGGGAGGAAAGCAAGCAGAATATAGGGAAAACCCACGACCATCTGCAGATTCCTGGCAGACCTTCCCACATACAGCCAAAGAGGAAGCCTGCATGAGCTGGACTTGAACTCATGACGACCCACATGTTTTTAGACTGGCCTGCTGTACAGAGCAGTCACTGGTACGACCAAAATAGTGTAGAGAATGATTTTTGCTTATTTGTTTTTTAAGGTCATATCAACGTGACCAAACAGTGGTCTATTCCAGACCACAACGATAACCTCTCCATATACTAGTACCTGTCATGCTTTCTACTCCCTTCTAGTTTAGTCAGTTAAGTTCTGACACCCTTGATCTTTCTCCTCCCTTCTAGTTTTGTCAGTGAAGTTCTGACACCCTTGATCCTTCTACTCCCTTCTAGTTTAGTCAGTTAAGTTCTGACACCCTTGATCCTTCTACTCCCTTCTGGTTTAGTCAGTTAAGTTCTGACACCCTTGATCTTTCTACTCCCTTCTGGTTTAGTCAGTTAAGTTCTGACACCCTTGATCCTTCTACTCCCTTCTGGTTTAGTCAGTTAAGTTCTCAAACCTTTGACCTTTCTTCTCCCTTCTAGTTTAGTCAGTTAAGTTCTGACACCCTTGATCCTTCTACTCCCGTCTGGTTTAGTCAGTTAAGTTCTGACACCCTTGATCCTTCTACTCCCTTCTGGTTTAGTCAGTTAAGTTCTGACACCCTTGATCCTTCTACTCCCTTCTGGTTTAGTCAGTTAAGTTCTGACACCCTTGATCTTTCTACTCCCTTCTGGTTTAGTCAGTTAAGTTCTGACACCCTTGATCCTTCTACTCCCTTCTGGTTTAGTCAGTTAAGTTCTGACACCCTTGATCTTTCTACTCCCTTCTGGTTTAGTCAGTTAAGTTCTGACACCCTTGATCCTTCTACTCCCTTCTGGTTTAGTTAGTTAAGTTCTCAAACCTTTGACCTTTCTTCTCCCTTCTAGTTTAGTCAGTTAAGTTCTGACACCCTTGATCCTTCTACTCCCGTCTGGTTTAGTCAGTTAAGTTCTGACACCCTTGATCCTTCTACTCCCTTCTGGTTTAGTCAGTTAAGTTCTGACACCCTTGATCCTTCTACTCCCTTCTGGTTTAGTCAGTTAAGTTCTGACACCCTTGATCTTTCTACTCCCTTCTGGTTTAGTCAGTTAAGTTCTGACACCCTTGATCCTTCTACTCCCTTCTGGTTTAGTCAGTTAAGTTCTGACACCCTTGATCTTGCATCACAACCACCTGGCTAACTTTCCATTGTTGATAAATGTTCAGCAATCAACAGTATTATCGTTATCACAGATTACACTTTCTACATATAGCAGAGGTTCTAGCGCTGAAAACTGGCTGAGACCGAGGCGGGTCCTCAGAGTCAGGCACCAGATCGCCAGCAATACATGTCAACCATCTAGACCACTCGACCAACCAGCCTTCTACAAAAATAGAAGGTAGATAACTGATAGACTTTGCAGGGAACGTGCATTACCCCTCTGATGATCTGCTTATCTATCAATGTGTTCAGCAATCAGTTCAGCGTAGAACTAAATGTCTTTCGAACTTTGGAGCCAAAATGGTAATGTATTGTATATTTTGGCATATCTGTTAGTCACTGTCAGGAATGTACAGTATGGTGGATTAGCTTGTTATTTGCTTCTTCCAATAAAAGTCTGTAAAACCCCACCTTGAGAGAGACATTTATGACATCAATATATGGATTGAGCATCACTACACTCTACAGAACTGCAATATTCAGACTGAGACTTTATCATTCTGTTCATTACAGCATGGATGACCGTTAACCAGTTTGAACCCTTTCAACAGATTTGAAATTATCGATACAGTCAGGGCTCATTCCACAGATACCTTACATGCGTACTTATGTATGCTTGGGTTTTATGTCGTACTCAACAATGTTTCAGTTAGATGACGACAAGGAGTCCTTATGCTGTAAATATGCTGTGTCGCCTTGTGGTAGGGCGAGCCCATTCAACCAAAGCCCTGCCTCCACTGCAGCCACATGCTGAAGACACCAGACATGACACCCCACCCAGTCACACTGTACCGATACCGGGCCAACCAGTCCTTCAACAGATCCTGTGGGCCAGTTGTTAGAAGTGTTGTATCAATGAATGCCCCTCTAGACAGAGGTTCCATTAGCCTAAAATCAAAGTGTGGCTGGATTGAAGTCAGACAAAATGTTTAATACACTTGGGAATGTCTTAATAAACACTCTGAACATCTAGACCAAGACTGAAACTGCAATACAATGGCATTTTCCATTCTCTGCTAATGTTATTCAATATTTCTATTTTTTTAAATTTTTTTTTGGCAGCTCAAACCTGAATTTATCTAAAGGTCAGTCTCTTGCTGACATAAAATCTACCCCACAAACGGAGGAAATTATTACCTGTGTAATAGAGGAAAGAATATACAACGGTCAAGTGACAGCCTTGCATACATTACAATATACATGTTAAATGTCCATGCAGGTCTTTAGATGCATTTAACTCCAGAGGAATTTGACCCCAAATAAGTAAACAAGTGAACACATCTAGGAAATTCAAGAAACAACAAGTACATGTGCAAGAAACAGATTGATGATTTTTTTTCTTTCATAAAATGATAAAATATTATATTTGACATCCATTGGTCTACAGTAACAATTTACAAGCACATTTAGTTTATTACTACAGATATCGTGGCTGCCTCGACGCAACTTGTGTTACCATGGTGACCCCAAACCACAGGCCTATTGCCCATCCCAACATTTAAGCAACAATTAAAAAAACAAGAAAATACTAACAGATGAAAGTTAAATGATTTTCCATGCAGGAAGTCACTGACCAGCATTTAAACCAATTAAAAGTCCAGAGCACCTCAAATTCATTTGTCTATGACTGGTGATTTACACCATACTTAAAAATGGTGGCGTCTACCGAAGGGAATAAGAAACCACGGTGCCTCATCAGATCTCCATCAAACTAGCCGCACACATGTGGCTCAACTGATCTAATGATGAACTGCCGTGCTGAGCAGACAGAGCCAAACTGATTTCTGATATCAAACACAATGTCCAACAGATCTGTGACTATCGGCTGCAGAACATCAGGTTTTGAAAGATATTACTTTGTCCCAATCTGCTTAAACTGGCTTCTGTGAAGACAACACGTAAGGGATTCTTCAAAACAAACACGCACGGTCCCTACTCCAATATGTACGATAAAATCAAACGATTTGGGCGCAAAAGTTGCCTTCACTTCGATGGGTTGGTCGCCATTTTTGGCTGCCGTACTCGCCATCACGGGATCCAGGATTCCCGCTGGAAACGTCAAGAGCTGTCAAGCTATAAATAGATCGAGAGCCACACGGTGCTTCAGCCTATCCAGACAGCAAAGACTGAAAATAACATCACATAAGAAATAAAATGACAGCCGGAATTAATACAATTTTCACTCGACACCGTCTGACGTTTCCCCTGTACAGCGTGTGACCTTTGGCCAAAGGCCAGGGAAGCCCTGTTAAAGAAAACCACGTGATTCAGAGACCGAGTCGTCATGATGTCACGTGACATGAACTTGATTATTGCGTGAAAATTGAGTCCAAACATGACGGAAGTATACTGACACGAAGTCGTTTCGTCAGAACACCAAGGATTTACTCTACCAGTTGTTCGGAACATAAAAGTGAAGCTACATTTGTATGAAGACATGATTTATCTATTCACCGACGCATAAATCTACAAGGTCAGCGTTTTATTTAAGATCTATGGCCGCTCTTGATGCAGAACAGCAGTCTGTATCTGGGATCATTCCAGGAGTGCGTAAAGCTACCCACCAAACCAGATAACACAGAGCCACAGTTGGCTCGGCAATGCAGGATTCCAGCACAAGTGCTCAATCATGTTAATGGTCAAATCCTACATGTAGCATCTGTTTGCATTTAGGCCGTGGGTATCGCTTGACCACTGTGATCTAAGAAATCCCTGTTATCAGTCTATACATGTACTTGTCTCTTGCACACACACAGAATCCACTCTGACTGGCCGACAGTGAGGATAGGATTACCTGTTTTCAAGCCCAGCCAATTCTAGATTAATCTAGCTTCAGTGACGATTCTGTATCCCTTCAACTTCCCGAGAGTGGAGATACAGTTTCCCACAACCTCTGTCAAGCTTTAATAAACGTACAGCCCCTGGAATTAAGCTTGGTCTGGTATGGATCACAATTCCATAGTTAGCGTCATTAAATGTGTTGAATCACTTGTATTTCCTTGTTTGCTAAATATTACACTAGAAAACCCACAACAGCTTAGTCAAGTATCTCTTTTGCACTAAGTACACTGCACGCTTTACGCGAGTGTTTTTAACAGCGCTAAACCTGCTCCACCTCTGCGTTTTCATTGATACTAACTATACATCCTTTTAACCCCTGTGTCTCGGTTCGTCTGACCTCTGTTTAGTATTAAGTACAGAGCAGTTCTGGTATAACTGACATGTCACACCACACATGTACATTTGATAAGCTTTACCCTAAATACCAGTAACACATTAAGTAGCAAGCAGGTCTTTACAAATACAGGTGTTTTGCACAAGCCCAAAACCCTTATATAATCTCAACTAAATCTTCTAAATGTCTCTGATTTAGAAGCATTTGGTCCCAACAAACAAAAATAAGGAGACCCTTCTAGTTATAGCAGTTCAGGTCCACACTGTCCAACAGTGTTAATTCCTGTCCAATTAATTTCCTTCTCACAGTGCTGGTTTCTGTCTGCGTTCCACTAAAATAGTCGGAATTCTTGTTTAATAGTCCGGGGTTCTCTACAAAAGTTGTTCATAGTCTGGTTTCCCTTCCAATAGATTGGGCTCCTATCCAACAGTTTGAATTCCTGGCCAACAGTCTGGGTTCTTGTTCAATAGTTTTGGTTCTTGTCAGTCCCATTACCATCCAGAACTTGATCAGTTAGTGCCAGACACATGCCATTATTAATAATGTCATAGGTAAATTTCCTTTCTTTAACCATCTCTTCATGTTCAGTAAAGAGGAAAGCAGTATACACTGTGCACAATGATTATATATGCAAAGCACAGCTGACTAAATGCACCTTTTCACCTCTTATCTATACCTCATTTCATACAATACAGACACACTTGTCAAAACATACATAAATAACTATATACCTGATACAATATTATGGGATGAAGTCTAGATGCTGTAAATCAATTTCAACCTACACAAAACTTCCATCTTTCACGAGTTTATCTTTCCACTTCATAGTTGAGGTGGGGTGGGGTGGAGAGATCTCCAGACAATGTCCTGGTATGTTTTAGTGCCCAATTTATTCCTGTCCTGCCTTTATTAGATATGCTATCGTAAAGACTGGGGCCATCCTTAAAATTTGTTTGTTTGGTGTAACCTGAATGATCCTTCAAAACAGGGCCTACTCAAAAGTCTTTATTGGGTTTTTTTTTGGGTCTTTTTATTTTTGTCCCCATGTCAAAATTTCTTTAAAATCTCAATGTTTTTCAAGAGCCAGAATAAAAAAAACCGAAAAGAATTCTCTACAGAACAACCCTATTTTTTTCTCATACGGTCGGGTTACGACCTACAAACATTTTTTAAAGGGTGGCCTGGCTTAAGTATGGCCACAACCTTGTACTAGACGAATTGCCAATAAATGACTGCTTAATACAGCTTGTTACCAAAGATGTAGTACAAGAACATGTACCATACATACCAAAACTTTATAATCTACGTAGATGTTGGTCAGTTCTTGGGACATCTTCCTGACACGGTGCCACTGTATGCTGATGACAGCTCCATGGTGTCCCAGGTGTCAGGCCATAATCAGAAATATGTTTGTTGTCAGTCACCTACCTGACCCTCCAAAATAGGTCCCTACTCCAAAAGTTTTCATTGGGTTTTAGATGGAACTTCTACTTTTTATTTTCTCTGCGTGTTAATTTCTTTAAAATCTATTCTTATATATCAAGAATAAAAAAAAATTTCCCTACTGACCAACCTTATTTCTTGTGACAGTGTTGTGCCACCCAAAGCACACATTTTTTAAAGGATGCCCTGATAGATCCTGACCAGGCAATTTTCACACGTCACAAGATTACATTTACATGTACATAACCTCATCTGAGCACAACATGATGCAGCAACATAATCTGTAGAATATTTCTTTCTTGTAGCAGAAGTGTTTCAAAGCGCCAAAAAAAATTTAAAAAAAACCCTCATTAAAGTCGTCTTCTGACAAATGAGTTAAAATTTCAACGTCCAGTACAAAAAATCAATCACTGTGAGAAGTTTAGAATTCTGACATGTCAGAAATGACATTTTGGAATGTGCCCCTGGGGTTTATTTATTTATTTATTTCATTGAAGTTTCTACGCCGTACTCAAGAATTTCAGTTATACGAGGACAGCCAGCATTATGGTGGCAGAAAACCAGGCAGAGCCCGGGGGGGAAACTCACGACCATCAGTAGGATGCTTACAGACCTTCCCACCGTTAGCTGAAGAGGAAGCCAGCATGAGCTGGATTTGAAATCACAAGCGACCGAATTGGTGGGAGGCTTCTGGGTCATTATGCTGTGCAAGTAATACATCACTGAATTGAAATTAACAGAACAGTTGTAAAATCATACAGCAACAATTCACTTGTCCGTGGTGTAGATTTGGAAGTTAGGGTCGAGCTGTGCCATACATATCAGTATGAGTGATGATATGATTGATGTACAGGTTCAGGGGCCACGTCTAGAAAAAGTTACAAGAAATTAATTCACAAAGTTTTGTGGAAGTGTTCCCATGAGGTTGCAGACATATTTGCGAGTAAGTAGGTAATGAAGCCTGTGTACAAAAAAAAAGAAAAAACGTGTAGATTCACAATGCACACACAGAAATGACGTACATGTATGAATACTTTGTGTCACCGGTACGTCGCCACCAAATTCAACATTACTTTTTTCTCAGTGGTTTTTAGATTGAGGAAACTGAAGCTCTGCTCCAAGTTCACTTATTGGTATTAATCTGTAGCCCTGCCCTGTTGAACCCAGGCCACATTAAACCGTTCAGCCAGCCAAGGGCCTGCCCTGTAGTAAGGGGCTGTATGCGTTCCTTATAGAACCTAGTACAGTATCTGCTTTTTTTTTTTCACACAAAACATTAACTTATGTACGTGTTTTTCAATTAGACTTTCAAGAAACGTACAAACCGAAGGCTTCGGCTCTGGTAATTGTACGCATCAAATACGGAGATGCTGTGCACACAAGTACATGCACTCTTTGATTTTCTACATGCAAGTCGATATAAAAATAAACTACATTAAAGTTGCAGCATTACACCACTCTCTAATACTGTGAGTTTTCCACCAGGAGCTCCGTGTATTATTGTGCCCATGTTCCTGCTTCACTGCCTTTGTTTTCCTCACATCTGCAGTGTCTCACACCACAGCAGAAAGTCTGCCTTGCAAGTCCTCCTGAACGCTCCAAGGTTTTTGAGCAGCAGTGAGTCTGTCGACGGCGAGCTCCCAGCATTCCATCTTTCCCAGAATGCTTTGCTGTACGACAATGCTCAGCTTTCTGAGATGTGTATGCTTTGCTGTACGACAATGCTCAGCTTTCTGAGATGTGTATGCTTTGCTGTACGACAATGCTCAGCTTTCTGAGATGTGGATGCTTTGCTGTACGACAATGCTCAGCTTTCTGAGATGTGTACGCAGTCCAAGAGTTCATATCACCTTCTTTCTTTTATTTCCTGTACATGGTTCTGCAGGGTACAGAAGTTCTCCTGGATTTTGGAAAGATTTCACTCCAGAAGTCCATGAACTTGTTTGCTGCCAAGAGTTCGGTCTTCACAAATGAGGTCATTCACTCCCTGAATTCTTTGTTGACAAACAAGGTCATCCTATGCCAAAATTCTCCCTTGACTAACAAGGTCATAATCTCCCAGGATTCCTTGTTGACCAAAGAGGTCATCCAGTCCCATTCATGTGTCTTGGTAAATGACGTCATGCTCTCCCTGAACTCCATCCCTAACAAATGACTACCCCTATCTGCTAATGGAGGACATTTGACCTCAACACTCTTGACTGGCAAAACGAGGTCATTTTCTCCCACAATTCCTCCCCCCAAATCAGGTCAGACTATTCCAGAATTAATTCCTGTTAAATGAGGTCATCATATCCCAGAAATACCACCGAGCTCCAATTCTGATATGAAGCCTTGCTTTTTTTTTTATCACAGAAGTTTGACTGATTTGACAAATTTGAAGGCTGATCAATCCAACAGTTCAATCCACGCACAAATTTGAAGGCTGATCAATTCAACAGTTCAATCCATGCACAAATTTGAAGGCTGATCAATCCAACAGTTCAATCCTCGCACAAATTTGAAGGCTGATCAATCCAACAGTTCAATCCACGCACAAATTTGAAGGCTGATCAATCCAACAGTTCAATCCACGCACAAATTTGAAGGCTGATCAATCCAACAGTTCAATCCTCGCACAAATTTGAAGGCTGATCAATCCAACAGTTCAATCCTCGCACAAATTTGAAGGCTGATCAATCCAACAGTTCAATCCTCGCACAAATTTGAAGGCTGATCAATCCAACAGTTCAATCCTCGCACAAATTTGAAGGCTGATCAATCCAACAGTTCAATCCTTGCACAAATTTGAAGGCTGATCAATCCAACAGTTCAATCCTCGCACAAATTTGAAGGCTGATCAATCCAACAGTTCAATCCTCGCACAAAATCACAAAGCCCCCTCATACATTCCACACGTTTCTCTCAACTGAACAAAGTACACACAAACAATGATCACAACGTTATATATCAGTTCCACTTAGGATCATAGCCGTTCCACGTGGGGGGTGGAGCTAAGTAGACACGCCTATTGCTTCGCATAAAACTGACGACGCCCCTGTATCCAGCTCTGGGAACACCAGCCTGAAAAACACAAATGAGTGAATGATTACGGCTTTGCGCCACGTCGACAATATCTCAACCATATTGTGGCGGTGAAACACACAAAGAATGATGATGAGTACTTTAATGATTGAGGAGGCTTCTGTCCTTTCTGGCAATTCCAGGTGTTATTAGGCATTATGCTTGTTCCCTTGTTACTGAAGAGATCAACTATTATAAAGCTTTTGTGCGCTGTGACACTCGAGTTTGATTATTTCTCAGAATTGACTCAAGTGCTACTCCAGTTCAGACAGAAATTGGGCTGAATTTTTAAAGTATATGATTGAATGAAATGCAATTTAGTAATGAAAAACTTTTAAAACTTCAATAAAATTAAAGATTCTTGAAATATTAAAACAAAGCATGCATAGTGCATGTAAATCATGTGACACAAACTTTAAAACCAGTAAGTATCAAAAAAGCTGTAAACCTGAGCTTAAATATTTTGATTTACGTCCAAAATTCCTTTGTGAAATCTGCCACTGAACTGACATTGCTGCAGAATGATTTGCAATGCATAATACCGTTTAAAAACACCATGAGAGCAGCAATGAAATAAACACACAAAAAAAGTTGCTGAACATAAAAAGGTGATAAATAATTTATTTATCCATTTAATTGCTATCTTAACCACAGTCGGGCTGGGTTTGTAGGAGAAAGGAACAGTCCACTGGTGCCTTCACATTACAAGGGGAGACAACTTCTTACCTTCAGGTCTTCCATGATGCCCAGCTGTTTTGCATATTTTTTAAACTGCTCCTTGGTGTTGTATTGCACCCTGACCGAGGTGAGCTCAGGTCTGGCGCCGCTCTGTACCTCAGCGACTGAGAGAAGCTGGGAGCTGTACACAGACTTCACAAACAGGTTGTCGTAGTTCTCCTAAAACAAGAACATCATGTTCACTGACTGCTGCCTATAACATTAGCAGAACTGACGTTACTTTGGTAAGACTAAAGCTAGCAGACCGAAGTCATGACTCCACGAAATGACATGTCTGTTTCAATATTTCAATTCACTGAAATGACAAGCAAATTATGTTCATTTTGATACTTTGATTTGGCAAGTTCTGATTTTGGCCAACTAAGTTAAACTCTTCCAAGGCAATCACAGAATCGATAAAGTTTTCCTTATGAACAAGCAGACTAATAACTGTAAATAATGAGACAGCCAATGTGGTTTGTGGAATGAAATTTTACAAAACTAAGATATAAGCTACATAATACAAAACCACCAGTTTGTCCAACTGCTTGGAATCACAGAATTTGAGGTCATCCAAAAAAGAGCATGAAAGAAGGCCAAAAGATGTACATATACACATTAAATAAAATGGAAGGAATGGACTATACAGGCCTGACATGAACAGTTACAAAAAGTCCATTTTCCCGCCCTCCTAAAAACCCCATTGTTTCCTCTTACCTTTTTGAGGTAGGAAAGGTCCAATTTTGTAAAAGGCACAAATTTGTCATTCAACTTGATAAATTTTAAATGTTTTTCAAAAAACTGCCCCCTGCAAACAAAATAAAAAAAAAAGTCATAGTACAACAAGCACGGGCTTTTTTCACTTTCAAAACCACACTGCTGCACCACATCAACATTTTTGTCTTTCTGCTGTGATGTTTACTCAGGGTTCATTCAGTTTTTAGGTCTACAAATTCCATGACTTTCCTGTCCAGGACCTTTTATGACATAAATGTTAGACTTTTCCATGTCCCTTTCCACTGATTAAAATGGTTACCGTTCCAAATATGTTTCCTATAATTACATAGGTGTACATGTACAACTGAATACCATTAACAGGGATTTATAAAGTCCAATTTTTTTTATATTCAAACTAAAAATTTAATTTTTATTTCTTCAGCTAACCAGTTTTTTTTTCAGGTCGAGTTTTAAATGACTGTTAATAAACTTGTAGAAGTTACATATGTGTGGCTGCAATATTAACTACTATTTTTACTTCATAGTAAAATCAAGTAATTCTCCATAAAAATGCACTACTTTATTTTAAAGTTCAAATATTTCTACACTGAAACTTAAAATTTATTTTTTTTTTCATCAGCTAAATAGTTTTTGTCTTGGGTTGAGTTTTAAATGACTTTTTTTTCCATAAACTTGTAGATATTACATGTGTGACGACAACAGCAGCTATTTTGACTTTGTTGTAAAATCAAGTGATTTTCCATAAAAATGCACTACTTTATTTAAACATTCCCATCTCTGAATTACACATCCAGCCATTTTAAGAAGTTCTGTGATGTCTTCAAAACGGCTCGCTCTACCTGAAAAACACATCACTATAGTAAAATGTATCAAATAAAAACTTGCTCCAGCCAAGCTCTTGAACTGCTTTTTTGAAATCCAAAAAAAATTGCACTATTATATTCTGTTCTGAATGAAAATCCTTATGATGATTCACTTGATCTGAATGATTCACTTGATCTCATGATTGACTTGATATGATGATTCACTTGATCTGAATGATTGACTTGATCTGATGATTCACTTGATCTGAATGATTCACTTGATCTGAAGATTCACTTGATCTGATGATTGACTTGATCTGATGATTGACTTGATATGATGATTCACTTGACCTGAATGATTGACTTGATCTGAAGATTCACTTGATCTGATGATTCACTTGATCTGAAGATTCACTTGATCTGATGATTCACTTGATCTGAATGATTCACTTGATCTGATGATAGACTTGATATGATGATTCACTTGATCTGAATGATTGACTTGATATGATGATTCACTTGATCTGAATGATTGACTTGATATGATGATTCACTTGATCTGATGATTCACTTGATCTGAATGATTCACTTGATCTGAATGATTCACTTGATCTGAAGATTGCCAAATGCCCTCCTGGTATATTGTAAATGACTCAACAATATAACCATCTCCTGACCAAGCTGACACACCATACATATAACAGAGTAAGTGGGCATTCCATACATTGTTTGCTACTAAGGGTAGAAAGTGGAAGCCAAGACACGATTCCAGTTGCATATAAAACAATGCACTTTACTGTTAGAGCATAAGTGATGTTTGTGAGTGAGGAGCAGACAGGTGATGGGAATTGGACACTGTATAATATGTGGTAATTGTTCTCCTGCATCACAAGCCTGATGAATGATCTACAATGTCTATGCCCGAAGGTTGATTTTTTCTCTCTGGAAAACACCATACTATGAGTCAGGCAATTCATTGAAAAGTTAGTAGAAGCACTCTATCTGTCAATTTTCCTGATCAAACCATAAATTCAATGACTTTTCCAGGACCGTACGAACCCTGTTACTTACTTGACCGTGGACTCGAAAATTTATCATTTTTCATTTTATCACATCAAAGAACAGTCCTGAACTAGTTTTACTGGCTAACACTTCTGTAATTCTCATAACTGTAATTATTACAACACTCACTTAAAACCCTCTTTCAGGGGACCCTATGGCTCAGTCGGTTAGCATGCTATCGCAGCACAATGACCCGAAGCCTCCCACCAATGCGGTCGCTGTTCAAGACCAGCTCATGCTGGCTTCCTCTCCGGTCGAACGTGGGAAGGTCTGCCAGCAACCTGCGGATGGTCGTGGGTTTCCACCAGGCTCTGCCCGGTTTCCTCCCACCATAACGCTGGCTGCCGTCGTATAGGTGAAATATTCTTGACTACGGCGTAAAGCACCAATCAAATAAATAAATAAATAAATAAATAAATAAATAAATAAATAACACCCTCTTTGCTATACATGTATTTACTTATTAATACACTAGTAAACATTATTGTTAAACTACTCTTTTCTGACGACAATTTTCTCAAAAGCTACACATGCAACTCCCAGTTTCCTATACTCACTTGCTAACCCCTATTTTCCCGAACGTACTGGTTCTACTGAGTTCCGGTCGTATACATTCCCGATCTTTCCTCTGCTCTGGGTGACGCATCCAGTCGTCCCAAAACCTAAACAAACCAACAACAACAACATCATCATATTTGAGATTCAACCATTATTTTCATATTATAATCTAGAAAATTTTTGAACGACATAGTTAGAACAACAGGTATCTGGACTCGTTTCATTAGGTGCCAAATACACACTAGAGCCCAAGTTGCTGAGAAATGGATCTAATTTTCTTCTTCTTGTAACTAGTGACCAGTTGTTTTCCAGTACAATTCGTTAGTCTTCCCCACACACAAAGTGCCTATCTGTTATTGTGCCCGTAATGTGAGACCCGGCAGCAGTACTTTGCACCATGTTATGTCGATCTTTTCTTCCCCAGCTCATGACATTAGTTTAAAAAGAATGCATTGCACCAGAACGTCATATTATGATATACTGTAAGACTGAAGACATTTTCCCTAACTAAATTTTACAACTAAATCCTTATTTCCATTTGTTCGGTTAGTGTGAGCACCAACTAAGTCCAAAATATCTTCATCATTTGTAACACTGCTGTATGTGGCAACAGGTCAAGGTAACAAATCTAATTTTTTGTCAAGCCTTGTATTGAGGAAAATTTTCGGCTCGATGCTAACAGGAGGCTTTGGACTCTTCAAATGTACCATTACTGCTTGTTACTGGTGAGGGGCATCAGCTAAAAGTATTTTGTCAACTGAAAACTGTCACCACCTGACTGTGGTGTGAGGCTGGTCAGCTGACTTGAGACCTTCCACAGAATCACTCAACTGCTAACACCAATATTATCAAAATATATTGTTATGCACAAAATCCTATAGAAAACAAGTGATCAAGAAATGCAGTACAGTCATATGAAATGCATGTGTACAGAAATCAGTCTCAAATGACATGAAATTAAATAAAATTTTTCAAAAAGTTTAAAGATTCATCGATCAACATCAGAGGTAACAGTTATCTTGTATGTTAAAATTGCTAATTTGAATCAGACTCTTGATTTCTGAGGATGGGGAACGGGCGTTTTCAACAAGCATGTAGATGTATACTAAACCACCTTATATACATAAGCTATATATTTTTTTGTAATATTTGTAAAATAAGGTTAAATATGTTCTTATCCTATCATCTCATTAATTCAGGTTATGAAGCTTAGTTTTGATGTGATTGCTAAGAAATGGAAGTTTATATATATATATCAGGGTGTTCATTGGTAGCCAGCAGGCGCCGATTTTCGGTGGCTGTGGTTGGCAAAAAAATTTCACCACATATTTTCATGCCTCTATAATTGGCCTCTGGCAATTCTCACCAACAGACCCATAAAAATGTATGTAACATAAATTCTGAACACATTTACCTTTCGAAGTGTGTGTGATTCAGAATAAAATTTTGAGTAACCGTGCAGGAAATCACGCCCTCAACATAATGTGAAAACTTAAGGTAAAATGACTTATCCTGCTCACATATACGGCGTCATTTTTAGATGTAAATAACATAATTCTGCATGGGCATAGAATTAAATTTCCTGCACGTCTAAAACCCTGTAAACAAATTAATTTTAAAATCAGTATATCTATACGAAAAGACTGACACCCGATATCTAAGGATAATATTGCCGACTTACGTGACGGGCCATTTAGGCTCCAGTTCCAGCCATGTCTTTCTCTCCATCATCCAGCCCAGGCCAGGGAAAAAATCAGTTCTATACAGCAGCTCTGTAGAGATAAATATTCAGAGTTAATTACCCGCTGTTCCCACAGATACGCAGATGTAGAGACTCTTTACAGACAAACACTGCTATACCATAACAGTTTGAAGACAGAGACACATGGGTCTCGGGGACAAAATATTTTAAGTACTGCCTCAAAATTTTGTCCAGCAAAAAAGTCAATGTAAATTAATTTAGAAAAACTAAAAAATGTACATGTTTAGATGTGTTAAAGATGTGAAAAAAAAAAGAAATTGATGGACCTGTAAACGGATGGACAGAGAGAGAGAGAGACAAAGTAACTTACAGGACTTCTTAACGGAAAAAATGTTTCTCACCTGGTTTATCTTCCACCATTTCCGTCTTGCCGTTGTCGTTCCACGCAGAAACGCACCACAACAACGGGTCGTCGTGTAAATAAGGGTAAGTAGCAGCAAAATACTCAAAGAAATCTGGAGAAACATACAAATCATCTGCAACAGAAGCAAACAAGCAAGCAATTAGCAGGGAAGAAACAGTAGAGCAAACAGACTGCTGTGTATAAATCTCTATTAGCGACAAGTTCAGATTCAGTGGTGATCAATGCATGCAAGATCTGTTTTCTACCGGGCGTACTCTTCACGGCGCACCCTACTTTGCCTATCCCAACTTTACATCATGGTCACCATGTGACAAGTCTGACCTTTCAAAACCAGGTGACGCACATTCGATAGTCTTCACCTAGCCTCAACGCTATAGTTTTTGCATGGACCTATTAAAAACTCATGAACAAAACCGCTTCCAGTGTCTGTTAAAATCGTGTTATCCGTTCTTTAATGAAGAGAATGCATATGTATCAAGAGCTATAACAAAAGTTTGATAGTTCTTTTCTAACATCACTTCCTGTATCATCATGGTGAACCCAATGATCTTAACACTGATCGACATTTCTGTACAAAATTTCTTTGCGGTGGCAGCGATGTAGCGCGAGCAGCGAGTGTGGGGCTCGTGCAATGAGAAGTATGTCAGGTGGTCTCATGTGAAAATTTCATAAAGCCATGGATGAAAACACCCAAATTGCCATTCGATAACATATTTTCTACAAACTAAGTTAGTTATTGGTCCTGTCGCATTTGCTAATTGTTCTAATTACAGGGAAAATTACCCTAAATGTTCTAATTATAGGGACAGATACTAGTCCTGCCAAAAGCAAAACATTACATTTCTCACCCAGTTTTTGGAAGTTGTACAGATATGGATATGTCGGTCATTAGATGGTCTAACCATGGGAGAAAAAAACAATGTGTTATCCCTGTTACAATTACACGTATGTTAGCCAAAAAGGGCAGATTAGTTGTCCCATAAATCTGACGAAATAAAGTACTATAATGACACCCATATCAAATTATAAGCAAACATGAATGTATATAATGTGTTAAGAAAGGCACAATGACATCTTAAGGTTTTTTTTAATTACATAAAAAGTAAGAAAACTACAGAAAACATGTAAAGGGTTTGACATATGGGTTGATTAAATTACACCAGCAAGTGGACATGAATGTAAATCATTTTAACTGCTGTCTTGGTTTATCTCCTCAATATATTGTCCATAATGACTTGCTCAATAAATTATATACAGGACAGAGCTTGATTCAGTCTTTCAGTTTTCAACAGGCAAATCCTACTTTGTTCCAGATTTCTTTCATGTCTGGTATTAGAGTCAGAAGTTAGGATGTCATTAATTCAACGTTATTCGTTAAATTATACACAGGACACAGCTTGATTCAGTCTTTTCATTCAGACAAATAAAGTCTTGAGTTTTTAACTGGAAAATCCGACTTTGTTCCTGACTTCTTTCATGTCTGGTATTAGAGTCACAAGTTAGGATGTCATTAATTCAACGTTATTCGATAAATTATACACAGGACACAGCTTGATTCAGTCTTTTCATTCATGTCTGATGTCAGAGTCAGAAGTTACGGTATCAACCATTCGATGTTATTTGCTGACTGATCAGCTGAGTGAAAACGTTCAATTGTTAGGTGAGTCAGTTAGGTGAGTCAGTGCCATGAAAGTGTTCAATGACACTGTTGTATAACCAAATTGTGGGAAGGTCTGCCAGCAACCTGCAGATGGTTGTGAGTTTCCCAGGCGCTCTGCCCGGTTTCCTCCCACCATAATGCTGGCCGCTGTCTTAAAAGTGAAACATTCTTGAGAATGGCATAAAACACCAATCAAATAAAAAAATAAAATATAACTAAATATTTTACAGTACATCAAGCATTTAAGTCTACCTTACAGATTTATCTCTTATTATTAATGTATGAAAGGCCATTTAAAAAAATTATTTACATGTAAGAAAAAAATTATCTTGTGTTTAGAATTCAACTAAAGAGTATGGAGAAAAATTCTGAAAGTGAAGTTTTTTTGTCGAGTGAGGGGCCTAGGAAATAAAATGATGTTAGATGTGGTACATTAAACATAGGTTATGTTGTTTAACAACAGAAATCCTGAAAGAACTAAACAAAAACAAAAAAGCAAAAGAAAACTAAATATAGAAAACAACAAAGGCCAAAAAATATAATAAAAAAATGATGTTCAGTTACTTTTACACACCTTCAACAACGATTACTGCCGAATAGTTGAATGTGTGAAAGATTTGAGAAATGGCCCACTTGTAATGACGAGAGATTTTAAAATAGCCTTTGAACAAATCCATGGGCCATGTCAGCTTTATATCATCCAACAGTGGCTGCTGTGGAAAAATAAGATGTACAACTAAGGGAGATAAATCATACCACTCATGATGCATAATACATGGCCACGTTCAGGCAACTTTCCAGATCTACTTTTCTAAAGAAATTAGATCTACAAAGTTTCTGGACGTGATCCCTTAATTGTGGCTATCGAAGGAGGCAGGGGAGTGAACTCTGGCAAATACAGCAGTTGAGGGACAGATGTGTTTGTTCTTTGTGGGACACATCCACGATTTCCTCTCGGACAACAATACAACGAATGTCAGCGATTTAACATATATTCTTGTGATCTGTGCATTCAAAAGAAATTTTACGCAATGTCTTTGTAGTTTTGGTAGATTTTCATACAGATCCTGAAGGAATGCATCAACCTTTATTGGTCTCATCCCAAATTTTAACCACCTGGAAGCTCTCCATGAACTGGTTTGTTTTAAGATCACTCTCCAGCCCCTGGGACATGCCAACCACATACATTAACATACACGTTTAGGTACCCTTCCTTCTCAACCTTTCTTCACATGTTGTAAAGGCCAATTTGTAGGCCATCTATGGAATTTTGGCATTAAAGTAAATGGTGTGTGTGTTAACCTGGCAAAATAAAAGAAATAAAATTAAAGAAACCATCAATGACAAGATAATTTTTCCGAGAATTATACACACATGCAAATCAGGTTGAGAAAAAAGAATTATACAGTATTAAATGTGAATATACAAACCTTCTACAATAATAACAGCCGAATAGTTGAAAGTGTGGAAGATTTGGTTAAGAGCCCATTTGTAGTGGCGGGATATTTTAAAATAACCTTTAAACTTTTTCTCCTTGGGTGGCAGCACAATGTCACTCAAGTCAGGTTGCTGTGGAAACAGAATGATTAACAGTGAGGGTGGAGTCTGTCGGCATAGTGACAGTGATTGGCACCTCCTGATCACTTATTACAGAACTGAATGAACCCAGTTCTAATACTTGAATCCCACTACATATTTCTTTAGATATTGTTTAGAAAGTGGGTGAGACAGTGTTTGTTACTTAACACTGGCTGCTCATGTAACCAGATAATACGATACATGAGCAACCAAAATGTATTTGTCATTCACATCAGTTTTGGGAGCTTGTTACCAGTTCATTTTAACAAGCCAGTAAGTTAAAATCATAAATTTTTAATAAAACACTGCATTTTATTTAATACTTTGACACACTTTCAGCAGACTTTTTGCAAAGTTTTGATGTTAACTGAAATTTTAAAGAAACTGATACAAGTTAATCTTTTTGACAAAAACAAGAGGTATATTTCATCCTTCTGAGCTGTTATGGTTGCACTTTTAAAATATCTCTAGCTCATAAATTTTCTTCGAAACAAACTAACAACGTTTTTGTCATTAACAATAAGAATTTTCCATATCAAATTGTTTACTGGATTAGATTTGGTTATCACAGAATGTCCGAGAAATTTAAGAAAGTTGACATTACATGACTAAGGGAGATAAATCCTTGATTGTAGTAAAAGATCTTCTAAATCACAGTGGGGTTCCCCCGGCCCTCTACAAACCACAGCACAAAAGGGAAGCATCTCTTGCCACTCATATCAGAGTAGTGCTCCCCCTAAAATTTCGCCCCAAAAAGTGCACTTTTGGGGGCAAATCATTGTCAAAAAATATTATTTTTGGTGCTAAAACTTACATTTTTCCAGTAGGACATCATTTAATCTTCCACACAAACTTCAAATTACTGATCTAAAATCAGCAAGAACTCTCAGAATCAGCGGAAAGGGCAACTTTCACCATGGATGAAATTTTAGGTCATTTAGGGTGCCTAAATAAAAATTCCAGTGATTTCAGTGACATAACAAGTCACCATGAATAATGATAGCTCTCACTGTCACAAAAAACTAGGAATACATCACTGTTGTTTAATGATTGACAAGATTTGCCTCCCTTTGTAGATGGCCCGAGCACTCCACTGTCTTACCTGTATATGCTTGACCTGGCTGCCGTAGGCCTGTATCACCTTAGCAGTCTGGGTGTGGCCACAGTCCTGGCTCACTATTATGGGAAATCGATCAGCAGAGGGGCGGAGTCTGTAACCAAGACAACACCACATTAGGCCTGATCGACAGAGTACATTACATGACCACTTACAGCTATGATACTGAATGTTACCTTGACACAGTCGGGGCCCAGGATCATGAAGCTCTCTTAGATCTTAAATAAGTCTGACTCAGTCTTAACTTCTGGTATTATTATTACATTTCACATTAAATGTTCACTTTCAAGATTGTCATGAATGTTCAAGACAGTTCTTTGGATTAAATCAAAAATTACTCAGGTAAGAAACAATTTTAACGCACTGAACTGTTTTGAAGTTAAGACTAAGTCTGACTTAAAACAAGTCTGAGGCAGCTTTGTGATCTCGAGGCCAGATATTTTTCAAGTGTGGTTTTAATCTGAGTAAGTGATCAATTAACAATCAATTTAAGTACAATAAGACACAGAATCGGTAATTTTTTAAATTTTTAAACAATGACATACTTAAGAATTTCTTGCTTTTACTAGGGCACTGAGGATTACAGGTAGAGGAAACGAGGGTGCCCAGAGTAAACCACTGACCTTGGGCTGGTTCCCCTAACAAACCTCCCTAGTACATAATTCTGAGAGCAAATTAGCAAGAACTGGATTTGATCCTCTGACCTCTGAGTCAGCAGCTGCATTGAGACATATCAATTACTTCATGGCTTAACGAACACAACAAACACATACAGTGTAGTGTCACAATTCACAAAAGAACACCTACTTTTTTGTATCCAGGGTTCGAAAAGCTTACAAGACATCTAATTCAAGCATTTTTCCAGAACTATCAAGTTATCATTTGGTCCAAATTTGAGAATTATCTTTGAGTCCCTAGCACAAGTCCCTAATCAATATATCTTCATGTTTTATACATAATATGCAGGTTTATCATAGTTTTTCAAACCATTATGCCAATGAAAATTATACACTTGTGGTTCAGACCACACTGCAAACTCAGCTCTTAGATTCTTATTGCATTCTAGACTAAGATTAAACTATCCCCCCCCCCAAAAAAAAAATTCAGACTTTTAAAAATTTCAAGGCCTTAAAATTTTGGAATTGTATTGAAGCATTTTTAACAATTTTCAAGGATCAGCGTAAACCGTGTCTATCAACGGCTATTTTGCACCCACCTCAGCAGCAGATCCAAACTTTTGCTGACGGTAACTCTATCACAGGCAATCATAAGAATAGGCAGGATCACTTTGTTGGGATCACCAGCTCTGGCCGCAGACTTGTAAAACCCTCCCTGATTGACCAGGTCCTCCTGGGCCAAGTCTCCTCCCTTCTCATCGGCTGGTCCCTTCTCTACATCATTCACAGGAGGCAAAGTTTGTACAACAACAACAGGTTTAGGAGTCTCCTTCGCAGGTGCATTATTAGCAGGGTTAACAGCTCCGTGCGGAGAAAGCTGTTTGAGATCAGCCACTGAAACAACAGGCCATGCTAAAGATTAAAGGTTAGAAAAGAGCAGCCAACCAACCAAAGCGAGAGGAAGCAGTATTAAATCTGAAAAATGTCAAGCGATATGGAGTTCACTGGAAGTCTGTCCAACAAAGGGAAGCAACTACTGTACTTCACAATGTGCACTAGCACAATGCACAGCCATACACTTGTTGACAACCAAAGGTCGCACACAACTCAACGTGCAGGAAAAAAATGATACTAACAATAAATAAATGGATAAATAAAATGAGGAAATCTGATGTGGATGTGGTTATGTCACACATAAAATCATTCATGCTTTCGTTATGAAATTATCTGTATATCTGGATCATGGCTTTATGGCATTACAGCTTGATAACTGAAAGGAGAATAGCTATGAAATTTTAATTTAGCTTTTCCCCACCAAAACAGCCATGTTATGCCCCCCGAACAACACAAAATTGTGCTGAAAATGTTGTCAGAGCACCTTTTGTGTGCTACAATGTAAGTTCAACTGCAGTATCTCTACAAACCATGGACACATTTAAATCTGTGCAAAAACAATGTTGTATAGACATTAGATAGTCCAACCATGAATGTCCAGGGAATTGGTGACAGTTTATGGAGACATTCATCTAAACATAAACAATCTTGTACAGACATTTGACAGTACAAACATGACAAGTGACCAGGAACTTGGTGACAGTTTATGGAGACATTCATCTGAACATAAACAATCTTGTACAGACATTTGACAGTACAAACATGACAAGTGACCAGGGACTTGGTGACAGTTTATGGAGACATTCATCTAAACATAAACAATCTTGTACAGACATTAGACAGTGCAAACATGACAAGTGACCAGGGACTTGGTGACAGTTTATGGAGACATTCATCTAAACATAAACAATCTTGTACAGACATTAGACAGTACAAACATGACAAGTGACCAGGGACTTGGTGACAGTTTATGGAGACATTCATCTAAACATAAACAATCTTGTACAGACATTAGACAGTACAAACATGACAAGAGACCAGGAACTTGGTGACAGTTTATGGAGACATTCATCTAAACATAAACAATCTTGTACAGACATTTGACAGTACAAACATGACAAGTGACCAGGAACTTGGTGACAGTTTATGGAGACATTCATATAAACATAAACAATCTTGTACAGACATTTGACAGTACAAACATGACAAGAGACCAGGGACTTGGTGACAGTTTATGGAGACATTCATCTAAACATAAACAATCTTGTACAGACATTTGACAGTACAAACATGACAAGAGACCAGGGACTTGGTGACAGTTTACAGAGACATTCATCCAAACATAAATAAAGTTGTACAGACATTAGACAGTACAAACATGACAAATGACCAGGAACTTGGTGACAGGTTACAGGGACATTCATCTAATCATAAACAATCTTGTATAGACATTAGACAGTGTAAACATGACAAGAGACCAGGGACTTGGTGACAGTTTATGGAGACATTCATCTAAACATAAACAAGCATATACATGCAGATAACAGCAGCATAAATACCTGTGACGTGTTATTGTTTTAATTTAAAGTGATACATACATGTACACACCAAAAGGAATTTGCTTAAATTACAACAAGACAAATGTAGCTTTGAAAATTAATATTCTAATTTGGTTTGCTAAGTTGGTTTAACAATCAGTTTCAAAATTTTCAAGTATGTCTATAAAACATGATGACAAAACATACACATTTTGGAGTCGATATATATATTTAAGGGGAAAGACCTTGTAAAAATGAACTTATGGTGAGCGAAAAGACCATTCTGTGAAGGTATTTTCAAATACAGTTTTGGGGGCCTTTTCGCTCAACATAAGTTCATTTTCACAAGGTTTTACCCTTTAAAGATTTGTGTTTTAATCCATATTATAGAGCTACAAGTTTAAACATTCAATCCAACTCAAACCATGTCTGATGATGCGTCACTACATACGTGGGAACGTCTGCCCACATCAACCTGTGGATGGTCATGGGTTTCCCCGGGCTCTGTTTAGTTTTATCCCACCATACTGCTGGGACCAATAGATGGCCATCTAGTACATATAAGATCAGCAAGTGTATGCCAGACAACAGCATGTCACATCAGCACGTGTGTGCCAGACATCTATATGTCACATCAGCAAGTGTGTGCCAGACATCTATATGTCACATCAGCCAGTGTATGCCAGACATCTTCATGTCACATCAACAAGTGTGTGTCAGACATCTACATGTCATATCAGCAAGTGTGCGCCAGACATCTACATGTCACGTCAGCAAGTGTGTGCCAGACATCTACATGTCACGTCAGCAAGTGTGTGCCAGACATCTACATGTCACATCAGCAAGTGGGTGCCAGACATCTACATGTCACATCAGCAAGTGTGTGCCAGACATCTACATGTAATATCAGCAAGTGTGTGCCAGACATCTACATGTCACATCAGCAAGTGTGTGCCAGACATCTATATGTCACATCAGCAAGTGTGTGCCAGACATCTACGTCACATCAGCAAGTGTATGCCCGACATCTACATGTCACATCAGCAAGTGTGTGCCAGACATCTACATGTCATATCAGCAAGTGTGCGCCAGACATCTACATGTCACATCAGCAAGTGTGCGCCAGACATGTGCATGTCATATCAGCAAGTGTATGCCAGACATCTACATGTCACATCAGCAAGTGTGTGCCAGACATCTACATGTCACATCAGCAAGTGTGTGCCAGACATCTACATGTCACATCAGCAAGTGTGTGCCAGACATCTACGTCACATCAGCAAGTGTATGCCCGACATCTACATGTCACATCAGCAAGTGTGTGCCAGACATCTACATGTCATATCAGCAAGTGTGCGCCAGACATCTACATGTCACATCAGCAAGTGTGCGCCAGACATGTGCATGTCATATCAGCAAGTGTATGCCAGACATCTACATGTCATATCAGCAAGTGTGTGCCAGACATCTACATGTCACATCAGCAAGTGTATGCCCGACATCTACATGTCATATCAGCAAGTGTATGACAGACATCTACATGTCATATCAACAAGTGTTTCACAGGCATCTACATGTGGTATCAACAAGTGCTTCACAGACATCTACATGTGATATCAACAAGTGCTTCACAGACATCTACATGTGATATCGACAAGTGGATGACAGACATCCACATGTGATATCAACAAGTGCTTCACAGACATCTACATGTGATATCGACAAGTGGATGACAGACATCCACATGTGATATCAACAAGTGCTTCACAGACATCTACATGTGGTATCGACAAGTGGATGACAGACATCTACATGTGATATCGACAAGTGGATGACAGACATCTACATGTGATATCGACAAGTGGATGACAGACATCTACATGTGATATCAACAATTATCAAATTCAGAGAAAATTCTTGACCTCTGATTGGTCTACTAAGCTACCATATTCGCAAAACAGACAAGTGATACAGAGTCAAGAATTTCGCATTGGCCAGTAGAAACACTTGTCAGCAATGTACGAGTCAGTAACTTTTCTTACCTTTATTTTCCAAAGAATCCTAATGATTCAACAGTTAACAACAACAACATATAGAAAGTTTCTCGTAACATCTTTTAGAGACAATTAACTTGCAAACCCTTGCAAATTGAATCAAAAATGATTACCTACATGTAGGAGTCTACTTAAGGAAAGTATTTTTTGTCAGCGCAGTGTCCCGCTTTGAGCTGTGCTCTTCTCCTTGTATCAGCCGTTATGTCAGTCAGGGGCAAAGAGTCGGTGAAAGATGGCATGTTGTGGCTGAAGTACCGGTATTAATTTAATAAAAGTCAACCTGAATGCTCTTCATTGTGATAAATTTGTGACACGAGCATGTCAAAGAGCCCTTTGGGCTCCTGAAAGTATTAACTTTCTCGACGAAATAGCAGGCCATATACCTTCGCAACACGCTGATATAACTTATAGTGCATGACAGATCTAAATGCGATATTGACAAGTGCATGACAGACATCTACGCATGATATTGACAAGTGTAATGACAAACACATAAGTCACATCGACAAATGTATAACAGAGACCTACATGTGACCTCAACAAGCGCATGACTGATACGCACATGTGACTTCGACAAGCGCATGACTGATACCCACATGGGATAGCGAAAAGTGCATGACTGATATCCACATGTGATATCGACAAGTGCATGACTGATATCGAAAAGTGCATGACTGATACCCACATGGGATATCAAAAAGTGCATGCCTGATATCCATGTGATATCGAAAAGTGCATGACTGATACCCACATGTGATATCGAAAAGTGCATGACTGATACCCACAGGTGATATTGACAAGTGCATGACTGATATCCACATGTGACCTCGACAAGCTCATGACTGATATCCACATGTGATATCGCAAAGTGCATGACTGATACCCACATGGGATATCAAAAAGTGCATGCCTGATATCCATGTGATATCGAAAAGTGCATGACTGATACCCACATGTGATATCGAAAAGTGCATGACTGATACCCACAGGTGATATCGACAAGTGCATGACTGATATCCACATGTGACCTCGACAAGCTCATGACTGATATCCACATGTGATATCGCAAAGTGCATGACTGATACCCACAGGTGATATCAAAAAGTACATCACTGATATCCACATGTGATATCGAAAAGTGCATGACAGTTATATATGTGACCTGGACAAGTTTAGTGCTCATGTGTGTGCACGTATAGGGCATATGTGAGTCCATCTGATATGGTAAGCCAATTGAGAGGTTCATGTCATATCAGTAGATCCAAAACAGCCTCTCCAAC
Source organism: Acanthopleura granulata (assembly GCA_016165875.1). Lineage (NCBI taxonomy): Eukaryota > Metazoa > Mollusca > Polyplacophora > Chitonida > Chitonidae > Acanthopleura > Acanthopleura granulata. The sequence goes on along the minus strand of JABBOT010000006.1, from coordinate 21,934,440 downwards.
AATTCTGTGTTCCTAGCACTTGTAGATCACATCCCATAATATTAATTAATAAGCATGTAAAAATGGGTTTTAATGAACAGGACAAATTTTCCACCGACACAAAAACAGACTACACATGTACAAACAATAGCACAAGTACTGCCATTCTCTCGCCTTTTGCCGTGTTTCCTGGATGTTTATTCAAGCATATTCTGAATGTATTGTTCTATGTAAACTGAAAAAAAATTATGTTTTTGTGAAGCCCTGAAGCTGATCAGCCAAACCAAGGTAGTTTTGTCTCCAGAATCATATTAAAAAAGTGCATATGAAATTGCACGGAAAATTGACCTTTCACCTGTGAAAAGGCTGAGGAATTACAGTAAGCCTATTTTCATACAGTATTATCAAAGGCAAGAATTTGTGTCAGTCTGTCAGCACTAAACAGACAGTTTCTTCTTGATATATCAAATATATTTTTAGTACATGAATTTTGAGCTTTTAGTATAATTTCAAGGCTCCCTGGCCCCTGAATGAAGTAAAAAAACTGAACCTTGAAAGTGAAACCTAGGGCTTGCAGTTATGTCTTTTGGGCTAGCTTCTACAAGTATGTACAAGTGTGTAAACCTCGCACACTGAACTCTGAAAACTTGAAAGCTCTAGTCCGACTTACCAGCCTGTCTTTTGAGATTCCTTAAGTCTTCTAGAACTCGCTGATTCTGTTGTAGTTGCAACTGAATGTCGGCCTGGAGTTGATCTAACTGGGTCTCTACATTCTCATTGGCCAGTCCCTGGAACAACGAAAGTAACAATCATGGAGTTGATTGGAAAACCCAGTACTTTATGCAGTACTCCAGTAATTCAGAGAAGAGCCCCATCACAATCTAAGGTCATGTACAAGCAATCAAGTAAAAATTCCCTTTCCCCACACAGGACAACTCAAGAAAAGCTTGTCATACTCTGCAGCTCTTCAGTGGAACAGTCTGCCTGCCTTCGTCCATGCAATCTGCCTTCTCAGTTAAATTGCTGAAAACTTTGTATGTATATATATATACATATGTATAACTTTGAACTAATTAATGCTTTACGTATATTTTTTTTGCGTAGGTGTGACTTCCGAGTGATTGTGTGAGTGAATGGAGGGCCTCAGGGAAGATCATTACTGTCATATTGACTGAGTTTGTTAACCTCTGAAAATAAAGATATCATTGTCATTACTATTATTAATTCTCTAATATGGCTGCTCAAGGTAGCCAGCATGACAGAGCTGATAATGTAACTTTGGAGATACAGTCAAACAAGCTATTTCTGGTTACATAATTTCAGAAGCCTGTAAATCCAAACTTAAAAGTGTCCTGTGAAAAATTGAAAAATGCCATTTTACATCCTGTAAAACAAACTTCGGATTATGATCAACAGCTTTTTTTATACAAAGATATTCTTTATTTCAGAAATAAACAAAAGAAGTTACTGGATAGACATCTGCTCTTCTCTCTACCTAATTTTTTCTGAACCGTCTGTGTGCGATATCCTCAAGGCATTTATACACTTGAAAACAGCTATCTTTGCTCTCCCTTATTTGTATTAAGCAGATGTAAATTAAACAACAAACAATGGCCACCTTTCCTGAAACTGCTGGCAATTTCTCATCATCTGAATGCATGGTCAAATTTTCAGCTGAGTGAGAGTTCACAAATGTAGTTACAGTCACACGGAACTAAATTAAATGCTAAATGAATTAAATCAGTTTACTGCCCAAACAAGTTTTCCACTTGCCTCAGACCACTGTCGATTTCCAGCCAGTCTTAGTCTGCACATGTTTACCACAGAGTTAAAAGTGCACATTTCCTGATGTATCTTTCATAATAACCAGCTAGTACCATGGCACTTCCGGCCGTGTAGACACACAGATAACATGGTTAGCACTCAATACCCTGCATATATATACCTGCAAACTGCCTGTTTGTCATGCATGAGCTGGTATCAATTCCCGTGATGAGTTTACCCTGTCTGTCTGTCGATCTAGACTGCATGCCTTTCTTACCATTCCAATCAAGCTGTGAGTTTTCCTCATCAACAAGCTCATTATGTGATGTGTTAACAGCTCTGTTGTACTTTTAGCCACATAAGGCTTCACGTTATATGTTAAAATGATCTTATAATTTACAATTCATGATAAAGGCAGTATGCAGATTTCAAGACACAGTTAACCAGCGCCATCTACATGTATTCTATTCAAATAGTTACACAGTAACATTAATTTGTTAACATACAGAATTTGCAGGCAGCGTATTTCACCTTTTGACCTCGAAAAATGCAGTTTTGAGAGAGACACAGAAAGGCTTTGCAATGATCAACTGATCAAAAAATGAACTGAATTTCCCAAAAGTCCTCTCAAATTGACCTTAGGTGGGTGAACCATCAGAATAAAGAAAACTGTATCACTTGAAGGAAAAAAAAACAACACCTCAACTTTAGGTGAAATATAGTAATTTATTTTGTGAGGAACTTCAGTTCATACGTACTGATTCATACATGTATGTGCAAGTGGAGAACAGCTTTGCAGGCCTTGCCACAGCACCCTATCCTCACAACAAACATGACTAATCGGTTTAAGTCAGACTCCAATCCAGCTCATCTGGGCTGTAGCTTTATGTCAGGAGGTTTATTTGGTACCTAGGCAGAGGAGGTGGTGCTGGTGGCGGAATGAAAAATCAATACAGTTTTCGCCACCAATAAATAATGTGCACATGTTTTTTTTTTTTTTTTTTTTTTTTTTTTACAAAACATGCAGAAGCCCTGTGTATTTAGTGGCCAGGCAGAGTTTGCTGTGAAATATTTACATAAACAGTCAAGGAGCACACTCGATCTCATTAAAATCAGATCCTCAGTTCTGGCTGCGCTACACCACTGGGGATCTGACACTGGGCCGTTGTTTATCGTGTTCTGAGGAATTATGGGAGCTCTTCAAAATACGTAATGTTTAGCCAATCAGCGATCTGATTTTAATGAGATAGGGCCGAACTGCAAATTATATGGTGTTGACTGAATTAAATTTTTGTATTATTTTGTACATAGAAAAGCAATTTTTTTTCGTCAGAAATAAACAGCACATATCTGGAGAGTCTGGCAATAATTTCCTCAAAATCTGGTCCCCTTGGACACAGGAATGTTAAGATGTCAAAGTGCTACATACTGACCACAGTAAAGAAAGGGAGATAAGCCAAAAGCATTTTCTACACAAATGCTACATTCAAGGACAACTGTGAAGATTCGCCTTAAAATGTATTGACAATCCTACACACTAATAGTTAAAGCCATCGTACAGCTTTATTTTTGGCAGTGAGGATATGAGTTCAAATTTGGCTGTTTGTACCATCACTTGGCAACATAGGAGATCCAAAGTGATTTATTTGAATTTTTTTGGATTACTGCACCAGGACAGTATTAAATGCTACGGATCTGCTCATAACTATATTTCTCTGCCAATAAATGCCATCATGCCTGTAATGTTCCCATTCCTAGACTATCTGGCCTGGTATAATTCAATACGACAGTGATGGAGTGATGTTTTAGCTATTCCATCGCTGTATTTGACAACGTATAACTAGTTCCCTTGACATGTCGGTTCTCAAATTCATTTGCCCTATCAAAAACTCCTAATGCAATGAGCAAAATATGGAACTGAGCGCCACATCAATCTCTGCTCCTGTTTCAGAGATAATCCTTGAGGTTTTCCCAAAGTTTTTTCTGCTCCCAAATAACAGAACACTGACACTCTAAAATCTCTATCAATTACTGTGAATCATATTACATGAGTACATGTTCAATAAAATGTGAGAAGTTCCATAATATTTAATATTACTCAGCGGCAAGAACACAGCCTGATGCTAAGTGCTAGTCTCCATAAAAAATGTTAACCATCTTTTTCTAATTCTAATGAAGTTGTTTCACATGTTTTAGTACATAGCTATCAAAGAGTTCTACTTTGAATTGATAAGTTTAGAATGAATTGTTTTTTTTTTTTTTTTAAACTATGCAGTTACCGAGGAAACCAGCAGCATGGGCATTATATCACCAAGGCAGTCAGTACATGTGACATTAGTAGGGACTCATGAATACAGACAGCAGAGCCGGAAGTGAGAATCAGCAAATATTAAAAAGAGATTAAAAGTACTATTTAGGAATAAAAGGTGGAAAGATACATACAGCAATATCTGTGGCCAAATAAGAGTTATTTATTAAGGTTAAAACTCAACAGGAGCTTGAGTTTACCCTGAATGAATTAAAATTTTGTCCATGAACAAGTTCCTCCTGTTCCCTGATTCTACATGTAAGACTTCTGTTGATTTCAGGAAGCTTTTAAAGTTTGTTTGTAAGGTGGGGTCACATTCTGTGCGAAAATGTTTCAACACACTAACTTGCCTCTAAAAACGCATTTTTGGGGCGAAATTGTTTTCATTTAGAGCATTCTTGGTTCATATTAGTATGTACATGTATCTGCTATGAAAAAAAACTCCATAAAAAACACTCCATACTGGCCACTTGACCAAAACTGCTGTCAACATCACTAGTACTGTCCTAATTGCACTGTGCTGGTTTTAACATTATTACGAGTGTTCATTGCAAGACAATGGAAGGCCTTCAACTGTACACACCATCGTTAATAAGAACATTTAGTCCAAGACCATGAATGGCCCAGACATTTAATCTCACAGCCTGGATTCTTTTTCTTCAGTAATGATACTGGCTCCACAACCACGCATGGCCCCCATTTGACCTCGTGACCTTGTTTGGTGTGAGACTGGACCAGATGCAGAAAACACAGAGCGTTTATCTGCTTACCTGTTGTAAACGTATAGCTGGGCAAAATCCCAAAACTGTATTAAAGATTCATTGCCAGGACCTTACATATATCTCAAGGCCAAGGATGTAATTCTGCCATCGGCACAGGAGAGATATAACCCTGTGAAAGATGCCACGAACCTTCTACATGATTTACACAATTACAGCCGAACCCGGGGAGACATGGGCAGGAATAGAGGGGCATACATATACACCACACACACACACATCCGAGTCCCTCTGTATCCCCTGGTCTGATCAAGGCCGCCCACAGAGCATACTGCCACCCAAAAGACGACGTGTTCCATAGAATTCAATTTCCGCCCGTCTCTGTTCCTGGGCGAGTGCTCGTAGGCCCGTCTCGAGAGATCAACTAATAAGTTTAGGAGGAAGCCGATGACAGACTAGACCTCTAGAGAATTAAACTCACCAAGGTCTTGATGAGCTGTGTTCAATGTTCAGGTGGGCAAACTTGGGGGGTGTTTTCCTTAAACTGGCCTCATTTGCCTGCTTCTTGGAGAATATGGCCAGGTATGCATGCAAACTAGCACACTGTAAATCACCTTACAGCCTTACACTGATATCAGCTCTTGCTATTTAATGGTTATGTCAGTTTTTACAACACCGGCTTGATTGTTGATTTCGCCAACTCTTGGATTAATTACTGCACGATGGAATCTTATGACCTCTCGCATGGCTGTTTCTATCAGTTTTTGCTTTACTTATTCCATCGAATCTTTAATACTCAGATTTGATCAATTATTGCCTCACTCACATTACAGATCAATACTCACCTTATTCATCCTATTAACTCTGGTCTTCTATAGATTTTATCAGCCCTTCTTAGATTCGATCAATAAATTTCCTTAGATTTGATCAATTCTTGCACTACCGATTCTATGAATCCTGTCAAGTTTTACAATACAGTGAAATCTGCGAAAACCGCACCCTCAAAACACTCCTGTCAACAGTGGCCTTTTCAAGTGGTGCACTTCTTAGTCCATTCAAAACATATACAAACAAAACTCAGCATATGGGAACTTGTCAACTCTGAACACTGGATATGTGTATGGATCCCATTTCGTACAAACAATGCTGATCTGACCTGTGAAAACCAACAGTACACTGCCTTTACATTGTCTGTGTGTCTGTGTGGCACGTGTCCACGGGCCCCTCCGGCTCTCATTGTCTGTGTAGCACATGTTCACGAGCCCCTCCGGCTCTCATTGTCTGTGTGTCTGTGTAGCACATGTTCACGAGCCCGTCCGGCTCTCATTGTCTGTGTGTCTGTGTAGCACATGTTCACGAGCCCCTCCGGCTCTCATTGTCTGTGTGTCTGTGTAGCACATGTTCACGAGCCCCTCCTGCTCTCATTGTCTGTGTGTCTGTGTAGCACGTGTCCACGGGCCCCTCCGGCTCTCATTGTCTGTGTAGCACATGTTCACGAGCCCCTCCGGCTCTCATTGTCTGTGTAGCACGTGTCCACGAGCCCCTCCGGCTCTCATTGTCTGTGTGGCACGTGTCCACGGGCCCCTCCGGCTCTCATTGTCTGTGTAGCACATGTTCACGAGCCCCTCCGGCTCTCAGTGTCTGTGTAGCACATGTTCACGAGCCCCTCCGGCTCTCATTGTCTGTGTAGCACGTGTCCACGAGCCCCTCCGGCTCTCATTGTCTGTGTGTCTGTGTGGCACGTGTCCACGGGCCCCTCCGGCTCTCATTGTCTGTGTAGCACATGTTCACGAGCCCCTCCGGCTCTCAGTGTCTGTGTAGCACATGTTCACGAGCCCCTCCGGCTCTCATTGTCTGTGTGTCTGTGTGGCACGTGTCCACGAGCCCCTCCGGCTCTCATTAATCCCGCCAACAAAGTCACACTAACCCAGAGCAATAACTAACAGCCCCTGAACCGCAATATTCCAGCTGATATGGGTAGAGTTTTACCTTTTAGTGACTATAATGATGCTTAAATGAAACGATTTGATTGCGACAAAGGCCGTATGTCAGGCATCCATACTGCTGTGATGCTGATGAGAAAAACTATCACAGAACAACATGACATGTTGCCTGATTCCTTGATGGATTATTGGTGAAATCCAAGACATATAAACCATTAATCACTAAGAAAAGCCCATGTAACCATGTTCTATTTGCACTTTAGTTTTAAAACATTTTCCTTATCTGGATTCCTTACTGTCATGTTAGCTGTACAGATGCTTTCAATCATATATTATAAAAGAATGTACTTTGTGACTCCCGACAAACTGTCCGTCTGTCAAACGCAGCATTTTTGATCGGTCCTCAACATGGTGGGTTTTCACAGGTTTCTCTGTACTATGTATAGACATTCTATGTGTTTTCATCGACAAAGCTGGATAAAAAAATAAATTCCTGAGAATGGCATTACACACCAGCAAATAAATGTACATATATACATGTATTTCATTTCTCCTTGTTCGGCTACATGTAGATACACCTTCAACCTCATACATGTAGATACACCTTCAGCCTCATACATGTAGATACACCTTCAACCTCATACATGTAGATACACCTTCAACCTCATACATGTAGATACACCTTCAGCCTCATACATGTAGATACACCTTCAACCTCATACATGTAGATACACCTTTAACCTCACACATGTAGATACACCTTCAACCTCATACATGTAGATACACCTTCAGCCTCATACATGTAGATACACCTTCAACCTCATACATGTAGATACACCTTCAGCCTCATACATGTAGATACACCTTCAACCTCATACATGTAGATACACCTTTAACCTCACACATGTAGATACACCTTCAACCTCATACATGTAGATACACCTTCAGCCTCATACATGTAGATACACCTTCAACCTCATACATGTAGATACACCTTTAACCTCATACATGTAGATACACCTTCAACCTCATACATGTATATTGTGCATATTTTTCAACACAATCTGCCTAAAACATATGCTATCCTGATGTATGCAGGGCAAAAGACCTAAAATCTCACGCCTGACTAAAGTTAGTCATTCTGGCGCATTTTCACAGTTAATCTTCGAAAGATGCTTATAGGCTGATCTGGAAGGTGGGATTTATGACGTTCATTTGTTTTCAAAACTTGGGGTTTTTGGGGTTATTTATTGTAAACATGCATGCATAACATCAGGTAGGTTTACACATGGCTTGGATGCTACAAGGAAGGGGTGGGGCAAATGGAGGAGGGAAGTAGATCCATACATTTCATGTCTGCCTCGCAACAATCTAATGTGTCCATGCCAGACAAGAGCCGCCCTAGGGATCGGCCGAAGACTTATAAATGTCACCTCTGGGAGACGGAACAGACACTACTTGTATAATATTCCTCAGACATGCACTTGACTTGTCTAACAACGCAGAGATCAATCTACTCTGAGAAGAATGGAAGTCTGTGCACAGATTCAAGCACTACACAAAACACTGGCCACATTAGTGAGTAGCTAGTAGTCTATCAAGAGGGGCCTGAAGTGGGTGGTGTGGTTAAGTAGAGCACAATAACCCAAGAATCTCTCACCAGTGTGGTCACTGTGAGGTCAAGTCCAGCCCTGGCCGGCTTTTCCGGTGGCATGTGGGAAGGTCTGCCAGCAACCTGTGGATGATCATGAGTCTTACTCGGGCTCTGCTCAGTTTCCCCACCAAAAAATAATGCTGGTCATTTTGTCTTGTCATTGAAATGTTCTTGAGAGTGGCACAAAATGTCACCAATCAAAATAAATAAAAAGTTTATCCAGATGTACTACCATGGAGAGGGCAGGCCCACATTCATTCCTGACTTAAGTCTGCATCCATTTGATCCCTACATGTACAAAACACAGAAGACTGGTGCAATTTTTTCCATAAATATCTCAAACCAACATCAAAATGTTAGTTTATACTCACAAGTACACACATACACCACACCATGGAACATCCAGGATTTGAACTCTCCAAAATCACATATACTGAAATGTGATTAATAACTCAAAAGTAAGTCGCCTAAGCAAGCCACACCTAAGCTTTGTAGTCTCTAGTTCCTTACGGCTTATGTGATGATATGTTGTGCACAAACTGGTCAGGCACATGTATTTCTGCTGCACTGCAAGACAGCAACTCTCAATCAGAGTAGCCACTGCATATCACGAAAAGACACCCGCACCCAATTAATGACTTGTCACTGTTTTATCAAGTTAAGGTCTCCAAACTGACTCTACGGCAGCTTGCAGGCATACCTGCAGTCATCTGTGCCATCACGACAGTGTTTTAACAACGACGTGTTCTCGTGACGTATTCGCCCTGGAGGACGCTCCGCCGACGATGGCGCCATTACTCGGATCCTCTATTAACATCACACGCCATTAAACTCTGTTTGAAGCATCCCCACTGACCCATTCACTGTTAACCCACATTACACACCAGCTAACACAGTGCGGAGATGGCCATTTCCAGCTCACGCAGGCCATCAGTACTGTGTTTCTCCTCCAACGGTCACTTAATTCATTCTCTGAATCCCGGTGCAAAATCTCTTGGCAGATTAAAATTCTGGTCTTTCACAATGAGTCTATTCACTATCAAAGAATCAAATAAGCAACCTCTAACCCACCCACCCAAACACACACCGCAAAGCTCCACAATCTTAAAACCCAAAACGTTTCGTTTCACAATTATATCAAAATAGTGAAAAATCAAAGAGATTGGATTAAAGCTCAGTACGTAGCTTATGGGACACCCTCACCATATTCAAGAGCGCAATGATATTAACATATGACCTGAAAATGTATGCTGAAAATCTTTTGAACTGCTGACTGACAGCTGGGAGGGGAGGAAATATTAGCTTGGAAACTTGCATTCAAACCTGTCAGTTTACATCTGCTTGATTGATTGTAACAGGACAGGAACTTGCTCACATATAAGTTTCCTTTAACACTTGTCTTGGTGTCACTGATAAACTCTTGGTATAATTACAGACACTGAATTTTTCAATAGTTGTAAATGTACAATAAACTTATGCTTTTTATTACTTCATATAAACTTTCTTCACTTTATACATACAATGTATGTCAAGCAACAACACTCCACAAAATCTACACCATACAAGACATTCTACTGTAGTCTACCAGAAAAACACACATTATTCACAAAATCTTTAACATCCAACTATTTCCATTAGCAATTCCCTAAACTCCTGACCTAAGGTAATTTTCTGGACTACAAGAGTTTACATCCTCCTCCCCTCCCCCCAAGAGGCCCCCTTAATCAAAATCCTGCTGAACTCGCCCAAGTTAAGCCTTGTACCCTTCAGCAGCCCATTCCATCCCATGAGGCTATGCTCTGAAAGGTCAAGCGCTGTAAAACCTGAACCGTTCTCACCAGTGAGGACAAGTGTGGAAGCCAACTTCCATCCAAACAACACCCGCTTCCTGGCTTAATTAGATTTGATGATTGAAATAAATAACTCAAAATGGCTTTGGGACATTAGGTAAAGCAAAGTGAGTAATATTTTTTTCTTTTTCATTTGTCATTTTAATGACGCCACATTTAAGAACTTTTCACTTCCATGTATTTGATTGCAGGAAGTCCATTACATGATGTACATGTATGTTTGGAGGAAAACGTACTATCTGCAGTACTCTACTCAGGTGTCAAGACATATCATCAATCAAGTTTAGCTTCAGTCCGTCAACTTAAAATCTGTTGTTATTTTAACTGCAACAATGTAGTTATCTATATCCACAGCCATGATACACGAAGGCCACACGATAAAGATGCTTCTGACAGAATTTGATTGGACCAACTGTGAACAGATTTCTGACAGAATTCGATTGGACCAACTGTGAACAGACTTCTGATAGAATTCGATTGGACCAACTGTGAACAGATTTCTGACAGAATTCGATTGGACCAACTGTGAACAAACTTCTGACAGAATTCGTTTGGACCAACTGTGAACAGACTTCTGACAGAATTCGATTGGACCAACTGTGAATGAACAGACTTCTGACATGAACTACCAACGCAGAGCATTTCGATACATAATTAAACTGAATGAAGTAAATATGTGTGAGAGAATTTGATTAGACCAATTGTGAACAGGAAAGAGTTTGCAGTAGAAGCCATAGAGGGTGGGGCTACATGTATAATCCCAGGTAAAAAGCAAGAGTGAGTTTTTTAAACAAATAAAGAGTCAAATGAAACTTGAATCTGAAAATTAAACTTTAACCTGCAATTAAAACCAGGGCAAAAATAATTCTCTGAATTATAAAATGAAATTTATCATGAATTTTATTATTTACAGAAGTAAATCTGACATGCCCCCCCCCCCCCCAATTGAAAGTGAAACTTATTGGTCAATCTGTCAGATGGGAACCTGAAAATGAAACTAACCTGTCCAGCCTGTGCTGGTTTGGAGACCAGAACGTAGTAGGTGAGGACATTCCAGGAGAGGAAGACCATCACCACCACAACCACCATATACCGCTTCTTCCTCAGTCTCATGGTGACAAGGTCAGAGGCAAAGGTCAAAGGTCAAAAGTTATCCAAGGGGAGTACACCAACATCCAAGCCATGGAGTCATACACACGGCAGGTCTGCAAAAGAATAACACAAGCGATAGAATGAAAGAGTAAACATACAATGCACATTATTTTAAATTATTTATGGATTTGATTAGTTATTTTTAACAATGTCATAAATTTCAAGTGCCACCTCAGTTCAATAGGGACCGAGTAGAAATATCAAAATAATGTGAAGGAGACCCTATGGAACACAGCTAAAACCATGATTCAAAAGGATTTACAAAGAAAAGCACTATTTAATCCGTGTAACTGAAGAACTGTCTGTAAAATTTTCCTTGTGTGATGTGATAATATCCCTTATATGGTATAATGTCGAATTAGGCAGCTGTGACATCGAGTAAGGCATGCATGCTGGGATGACGTCCACAGCACTTGACAATACAATGTTACTCATGGATATACGTCAGTGATTGGTGATTGGTCATACGTTGGTGATTGACATCACGCCAGGTAGACTGGAAAGCACAGAAAAATTTTGTTTCCGTATTTTCCGACGAAATGCACAATATCAGTTTAAATACACCACCATTTTTTTTCACACTGTAGTACAAGAAGTTAAGCTATCTTATTTTTATCATTTTCACACAGACGTTTTGACAACAAAGTAAAACCACTTTCTTTGGCCTTTAAGTTACTGATAAATTTTCATACGTTACATAGCGTATTTGTGGAAATCAATTCAGTGGTCTTCAACAGACATATAACACAGTACAGGTAGCACCATAAACTACTGACCATTTACAACCATCAAGGGCCCAAGACATGGACAGCCAAAGAATCTACAAAATTTCCTGTCCAAGACCAGGATTGAACTTGTTCCTGATTTCCGTTGTGGACGTAACTGGCACCCCTTACAAGTGAGCCACAGTGTATGTACTAGCTGCCTGAATTACTCCTCCTGAAAACTAGGCCACAAATAACTCAGTACATCCAGCAGTGTTGCAACATCACTGCCCCACGCAGACTAGCGTGTAAACGTGGCATTTTCAAAAGAATTCCCCTTCCCTCCCTCCGACGACTCCACTAGTGCTCCCTGGTGTCCAACATAACACTGTTACATTTGTACACAACAACAGCGATATTTAATATTCACCAGAGAGGCTTTCATACAGAGCATAAATGGCATAATACATGTATCTAAAATTAATATCAATGAAGATATTAAAAACAAATTGCTCACACATGTATCTACAGAGTCATGCTAAGTGGCCCACAATGGACATGTATATGTGCACCCACATTCCACACTGAATTCCACAATCTTAAACTCGGGTCATTTTCCCTAAACCCTGACCTATTACAGTGATGCTCATGTGCAGCTATACATGTGTATCCAAAAGTAGGCCTTTATATCGTATTTGAGGTGTGCTATCACACTCAAAGAGCTAACACACTCCTGAAACAATACCTACAAGTAGGTGTGCTGTAGTAGAGTAGAGTCAGTCTAGGTATAGATTACTATGCAGATACAGTGTGTGTGTTAGGGGGCTAACTTTAATTGAGAATTACTAACCTTTGTATTCATTTGTGTAATATGCATGTAGTATCAGTAGATTTGTCTAGGGTTGCACTTTTATTTAGAAATAATTAAATGTAGGAAGTTGTTGCGATGTAAGGGAAAATAGCAAAAATGCAAACAAGTTTTATCTTCTGTAGCAGAAATTTCACATTGAAAGGCTTAAAACTTAAAGTACCATTTACAGTATAAAATTCATCTTTCACATAGTAATGTGTCACTATGAAATCTAAATGATGCAGTTAAATTGATTGAGATGTAATGTTTAGGAAAAGAAATATTTAAAGAGATTATGTATGTAGAAAACACAACTTGGCTCTGGTTGGTGTTCAAATCTGGAATGGTCATTAGGGCAGGGTCTGTCCTCTGTGAGGTCCGCGCTGGGGCTATAAAAGTCCAGCCCTAATGAAGCTCTGGGGAGACACACGGAGAGACACACCAGGGGAGACGCCACACCCAGAGACACCCCAGTTAGTATGGTCAGCCCCAGGGATATGTATGTATCAGCTTACTACATGTACCATGTAACACAGCCAGATGGGGTTCAATATAAAGGACAGCCTTCCACTATACCATGTTGTTGTGGTTTTTACTTTACCAAGCTAGTCTCCCCAGATGACAACTAACCAGCCTGGTTACAGTGCTAATAACACACGCCTGAAATAAGGAAGAATCTAGGGAGTGTGAATCTAGGTGTGTAAATGACACTCCTGGTCCTAGGATCACGAAGTGGACTCCCACCACCCTACTTCTTCTGCGGGTTGGGACAGCTGCGGGGACAGGTGCAGGGACAGGTGCGGGGACAGCATTATTGGCTGCGTTGTGGCTTTCAGCGTGTATATGTACATGTACCTTGGCTTCTCAAACCACACGATGCTTTATCTTGTTTTACACATGTACATATTAATGTATTTTTTGATTGGACTCTCAAGTATGTGCTTCCTATATATATCTGTGAAGGCCTTGGGGAAGAACAGTTTCAGTGTAAACTGACTGAGCTACTTAGATAAATAAAGACATTATAATTATTATTATTTCACTTTAGTCAGACTTAAGTCATAATTTGTGGTTCTAATCCTACACTTAGATTTGAGCTTAAATGTTAATTTTCATTTCTGTCATGAGCGTCTAACACATCTCTTCATACTGAAACAAAACTCATTACGGTGAGTCACAGTTTTAGTACAAGGAACCTGCTTCGACGTTAAGGCTAAGTTTGACTTATGCCTGAAACAACTTCGTGATCCTGATGACAGGTCACCTGCAAGAGAGGTGATGATCACACTTCTGCTCTAAAGGAAAAAACAAAGGTGTGCAAAAGGTACATAGACATACACATATCCATGTAGGCAGTTAAAGCTCATTTCATGATGCCCTTCAAGACGATGTCTGAGTGTTTCCAAATTTTCCCGCCAGCACTGAATGACGTACATGTTTACCTTATTGGTCGTGAACAAAATCTGAATCTGAAACTGCTTAAACCCATCAGCGCTGATCATCACATGTGTGACATACAGGTACGCAAACCTTACTGGTGGATGACAGGTGTTCCACAACACACGGTACGCTGCACAAACGCCCCCATGACCATCATCCAGCGTTTACTGTCACCAAGCAGTAGGAGTATGGAGAAACTATGAATTCCCTGTCAAAGCCTGGTTTTGAACCCTCACCTCCTGTGTCTTACACTGTAGCTGGTGAACTGTACGATACTGAGGAATCTGTACATGGATGATGCACATGAAGTTTTATATAAGAACCCGGTAAACCGTTCCCACTCAGTTCAGCCTTCATCTGATCCTTGTTCCCGTTGTAAAAGAACAGCTGGTGAAACACTGACGTATCCTGATTGATTGTCAAATCCGCTGCCCCATGGTTAAACATTCAGAAGCAGAGATCACGCTGAATAAGTAGTTTTATCATGTTTGTCTGTTTGCACAGCAAAACATGAAGTTGTGCCAGATTCCAGGGGCTTATTTCTAGACCGACTGGCCCATGACAGCTTGGATGTGTCATAAATGATAGGAACATTTTCTGACAGATATACACTTGATACACGTTACAATATTTCCTTGCCATAATTCGAATCACACTCACAAAAGATGAATATTCACTTGGCCATTAGCAAATGATGCCTATGAGTCCTGAAATACAAATGTGTAAGACTCACTGATTGCTTTTTAACTTCAGACTCATTTTATTCCACTTTAATTGAGTGTTCATGTACATGTATATGCAATATGGTGGTCAGTTTTATTGATATAAGAAACCAGAGTGTCCGGGATAAACCGCTGCCCACTGGCTAGTTACTGATGAACTTTCCCTAATCTGTGACACAGATGAGACTTGCATGCTATACTGGTGACAAGTTGCATGCCAGGGCTGGACAAATAGTGCCAACAAGTGTTTCATTTGAACAGTTAACACAGATTATATTTTACATAACCTACATGAAAAACCCAAACAGCCCTAAGAGCGCCGTCAAACATTTCCTACAATCAAGGGGTCAATAAGCAGAGAGAGAAAGTAGGTTAATCTCCAGTGAACATATTACCTATCGACAATCACATAAGACAGTATAACACCAAGCCGTCTTGAGAGCCGCTTCTTCATGTCCACCAAGCCGTCCTGAGAGCCGCTTCTTCATGCCCACCAAGCCGTCTTAAGAGCCGCTTCTTCATGTCCACCAAGCCGTCCTGAGAGTCCCTTCTTCATGTCCACCAAGCCGTCCTGAGAGCCGCTTCTTCATGCCCACCAAGCCGTCCTGAGAGTCGCTTCTTCATGCCCACCAAGCCGTCTTGAGAGCCGCTTCTTCATGCCCACCAAGCCGTCTTGAGAGCCGCTTCTTCATGTCCACCAAGCCGTCCTGAGAGCCGCTTCTTCATGTCCACCAAGCCGTCTTGAGAGCCGCTTCTTCATGTCCACCAAGCCGTCCTGAGAGTCGCTTCTTCATGCCCACCAAGCCGTCTTGAGAGCCGCTTCTTCATGTCCACCAAGCCGTCCTGAGAGCCGCTTCTTCATGTCCACCAAGCCGTCTTGAGAGCCGCTTCTTCATGTCCACCAAGCCGTCTTGAGAGCCGCTTCTTCATGTCCACCAAGCCGTCCTGAGAGTCGCTTCTTCATGTCCACCAAGCCGTCCTGAGAGCCGCTTCTTCATGCCCACCAAGCCGTCTTGAGAACCGCTTCTTCATGTCCACCAGTCGTCCTGAGAGCCGCCTTCATGTCCAATTGCCGCTTTGAGAGTCAGCTTCTTCATGTCCACCAAGCCGCCCTGAGAGCCGCCATGCCCACCAAGCCGCCTTGAGAGTCAGCTTCTTCATGTCCAATGCCGCCCTGAGAGCCGCCTTCATGTCCACCGCCGCCTTGAGAGCCGCCATGTCCACCAAGCCGCCCTGGAGAGCCGCTTCTTCATATGTCCACCAAGCCGCCTTGAGAGCCGCCTTTTCATGTCCACCAAGCCGTCCTGAGAGTCGCTTCTTCATGCCCACCAAGCCGTCTTGAGAGCCGCTTCTTCATGTCCACCAAGCCGTCCTGAGAGCCGCTTCTTCATGTCCACCAAGCCGTCTTGAGAGCCGCTTCTTCATGTCCACCAAGCCGTCTTGAGAGCCGCTTCTTCATGTCCACCAAGCCGTCCTGAGAGTCGCTTCTTCATGTCCACCAAGCCGTCCTGAGAGCCGCTTCTTCATGCCCACCAAGCCGTCTTGAGAACCGCTTCTTCATGTTGACTATACATGTATATGTATGTAAGAGAGGAGAATAAAAAATAAAGTCCCAGCAGCCTGGCCATCATTCTCACAAGTTCTCACCAGTTGAAGCACGTCCCAAAAAGATAAATGTTCACTTGACAGGCTGGAGAATAACGAGGCTATAAAAGCAATCTATCCTGCTGGCTTCCGCTTGTAAACATGGGTCGACCAATACCATTAGCCGACCGGACGACAACAGTGTCGGGGGCAAAAAAACACTGGATAATGGAAATGTCCATCCTCGACAGTCAAACTGTTTTCTGCAGCTATTGAGATCGCTTTTTCTCTGTCTCAAAATGTTCGCTAACAACAAAAGACTTGCTGGAGTTAAAACGCTGAAAACCTGCAGCAGAGGTAATAAACAGCAATTAGAATGTCGCAAAAACGACTTGACACGTTACAATCTGGAAGAGTGGAGTGCTGCGATTTGTCGTAAATGGGAACAGATTACCAATTAGGAGCCGGTAAAACCTCTGAGATGCCGTCTTATGTGCAAGCCTTGAATTTCTCTCGATACACAGCTACAAGCAGGCAGAGAAAACTTTAGCGTGGAGCATGTTAAAGCTACTCGAAAATAAAATCTATATTGATTTGTGGTTCTCCCAGTGTTTCCCTTTTTCTTTTTTTTTACATTCTACTTAAGGATACTTCACTAATAACACTGAATAAAGACGGAGGTTGGGTTTATAGGAGGAGCCTATGGGAAAGCGCAGCCTTTCTGTCAGGGGTACAGTTCTCGGCTAAATTGTGGAGATGAATATTAATATAGAATGCCAACAACAAGGACCAGGGCTCCTCGGAGATTCAATGTCAGAACTACATCCATACAAAATGTTCCTACATAAGCATTTTGATCGCACATGATCAACAAAATGTTAAATTATCCCTTAGCAGAAAAGAACAACTGGAACTTCAACCTACATGTACATGGTCAAAATAATTACCTCTCAAATGCTGTTTTTGACTTGCAAAATTCTGGACTAACTGTGCGTCTGAATTCAACTGCGACTTCTCAAACTGAGATGTAATTGTTATCAAAAAGCTCTAAATTTGCATTCTGTATCAGCTTATGTATGAAAAACCGTCAGCTTAACCATCATTTAGTTCAACAAAAATGACAGATGAACAGATAAGTATGATGTTACATATGGCTTTGATAAGGTCCACTGGTCCTCAGGCAGGCACACAACAATGGTAACGGAAGGGTTTGTCTCGGTTTCAACTCCTTGGTTTAATATTTGTTGGTGTTGCTCGCATTGTGCAAACGTTCACATGTCTGTTCTATGCATACACTATATACATGCAGCTCATGCTGGCTTCCTCTCTGGTCGTACGTGGGAAGGTATGCCAGCAGCCTGCCGATGGTCGTGGGTTTAACCTTGGCTCTGCTCGCTTTCCTCCCACCAAGATGCTGGCTGCCATCATATAAATATTCTTGGGTTCGGCGTAAAACACCAATCAAGTAAATAAATAAATAAATATATGTACATGTATAGTTCGCATGCTCTTGATGCACACACACTTGTATGTAACTGTTTTAAACTGAAAGCAGACAGAAACAACATTTTACATCCTCCGCACCCTAATTTCTTTTTCATCCTAAACACACTAGACATTTAAACGGTGTGTGCATGTGTGTGTGTGTTTGTGTGCAGAAATAAAGGTAACAAACTTCTATTCACAACACAGGCTTCCAACACTATCAATTTGGCCTATTCTAATATATATTCAACAAAATTCAAAATCAAAGCTTATGACAACATATCATAGTACGAACATTCAAATTTTAATAAACATTTAAACAAATTTTAATAAATTCAAATATTTTAACAGAATTTTATTAAACTCTCAAAAGAAGTTAGCTGTATCCTACGTGTTCCTGACGGCCATGTGATTGGTTAAATAATGTCACGAAGCCAGAGCAAAATTCCAGAACTCTCAAAAGAACAGTGACCATTACAAATACAGTAAATTGGTTCCTGTTAAAGGGGCCACGGGATGAATTCTTTGATTCGCAAGAGTGTTCTGCGTCCAATGATAAAACAGGTAGATGAAGTCATCCAGTCAATGCCCTTTTACCCAACCAATCCACATGATCATCATCTATAAGCATCAGTTCATCCGTACCTCACATGAAACTCACATCTGACAAGTTAAGCTGATTTATTTCATTCGAATGAGTCAGTCTTGAAAATCATCTCTGCAAGCAAAGCATTTATAACCAAACATTTATCTTGCAAGGTTTGGCCTTGAAATCATCATGAATCAACAAACTTGAAAAGCAAGCAGCTTTGCCAAGACAAATTTGTATGCAACATGTACACTATATGTGCACTCCTTGGTTTTACACACACATAAATACTGAGTAGGGTATGTTTTGGAAGGGTCGGTCAGGTTACGGCCAACAAACTTATCTTTTAGGATGGCCCTTGTAATGTGACAAGGTTTTAAATTTTGTCATCTTATAATTAGTCAGATGTAGAATCTCCTAAAGCTCCATGATTTTAATGTCATTTTGCTGAGGTCAAATGTTTCTTACTTTCCCAGCTCCTGAACCCCTAGTAATGAGGCCACATTAAAAAAGGTATTGTTTCATTTGAATTTGATTTTGAAGACAAACTACACTGGTTCCGCTAATTTCAAGATTTCACTAAAATTATCATTGTTACATGGATCAGTTTACTCAGAATAATAAAAATTTTTTTAAAATATACACATTTTGAAAACATACGATAAGATGGAAGAATTACAGTGAATTCTTAATCTTCTCATCCAAAATATTTAGTGAGCCTGGAGACATTCCAAAGTATGAATTCTTTATGATAACTATCACGTCCTGTGCTCTTCAGAGTCACACAAAATGACAAACTACATGTTTACATGAACACTGTAATTTCTAAAGAGACAGAGAACATGGCACAAGACAGCCACGACGGACAGGAATTTGGTGAGAATTGATAAATGAGCCAGCAGCTGTACATCACACCAGTCTGGGTCTAAATCACAGGTCTTAAGGTGTGTTACCATACATTCCTGTACCTCCATATAAACCTTGAAATACTGAATCTACACGTACAAGTAAATCAGAGGTCCTTACATGTGTTATCATATTCCTGTGCCTCCATATAAACCTTGAAATACTGAATCTACACGTACAAGTAAATCAGAGGTCCTTACATGTGTATGAAAACCATATTTCTGTATCTCCATAAAGCCCTCCAAATACATGTGTTGATCCTAGTACATATATGTAGAGGCTAGCAGAATACACGCGTTGATCCTGGTACATACATGTAGAGGCTAGCAGAATACACGCGTTGATCCTGGTACATACATGTAGCGGCTAGCAGAATACACGCGCTGATCCTGGTACATACATGTAGAGGCTAGCAGATTACACGCGCTGATCCTGGTACATACATGTAGAGGCTAGTAGAATACACGCGCTGATCCTGGTACATACATGTAGAGGCTAGCAGAATACACGCGCTGATCCTGGTACATACAGGTAGAGGAGAATGGCTACAACAGTTCAACTGTATGCATATCCATGGCTGTATCCTTAGAGTTTTATGCGCAGCAAATCAGACTTTCAAAACTTCAAAAACTTTATCACGCAAGTGTGAATGGCCAATCTGAATACAGTGGCCATCTTATTGACATGAGACACCTCAATACTATATTAAGCCTGAAGAATCGCCGCAAAAAAGTGCATTTTTACAGGCAAAAAAAAAAAGGGTCGTGAAATAACACTCTGGCTGCTGAAACTTATATTTCCCCAGTGGGATATCATCCCGCCAAACAGAGCTCAGAACACCTTTGTACAATGAACAAAAATCCAGTAGAGTCATAGGCAAAGTCAAGCGCAGTGATTACATCATGTGCAGATTTACATGTCATTAATTTTCATTCCCAGCCACCAGCTAATATTTCGCTTACATGTACACAAGTACAAGACGATGAATAAATCAATGATAGCATGCGTCAAAAAGAAAATGCCTTTAAACCAGCGACATAAATATTAATGTGTGTCTCCATGCAACAGCCTAGTTTCCAGGTCACATGTTACTTGCGGTCCATGACATGCAGAGAGATTCATGAATTCTGAGTCAAAAACAACACCAATATTTGTGTTCGCCCAACACAACCTACTAAATCTGTATAGTTGTGAAAATCTTCACCCTGTAATTTCTGCCCTGGATAAACAGTCATTCTGGAAGTACTGCAAAAGCAATTAAACATGAGCATTAATTACCAGCAAGATTGGTTTGAGCCATCAGAATAAGATCATGTACATGTCAAAGCTCACCACAGTGACATTAACAGCCATAAACTGACTGAAAACGGACAACCCCGCCCCCCCCCCCCAAGTCAAATCAGTCTGTAATTTGTCTTGATTTTTTTATTTAGAATAAAAAAACATTTAAAAAAAAAAAAAAACAGGTCTGCCCTAAGAAGTTCAAAACCAGGCCAGGAGTAACCATATAATTTTGTCCTAAAAGGAATAAACCTAAATGTAAGCATCAAAACTGAGGACAAAAA
This sequence comes from Acanthopleura granulata, assembly GCA_016165875.1. Taxonomy (NCBI): domain Eukaryota; kingdom Metazoa; phylum Mollusca; class Polyplacophora; order Chitonida; family Chitonidae; genus Acanthopleura; species Acanthopleura granulata. Next base: position 21,913,226 of record JABBOT010000006.1, on the reverse strand, counting down.
TGGGCATACCGGGTCAATAATCACAAGACCAGGTCCCCAAAACTCATGGTGAAGTCATAAATGGGCATGTGTAGTAGGGTAGAGTCAATCCAGGTATAGATTACTATGTAGATACAGTGTGTGCGTAGTAGAGTCAGTCTAGGTATAGATTACTATGTAGATACAGTGTGTGTGTAGTAGAGTCAGTCTAGGTATAGATTACTATGTAGATACAGTGTGTGTGTAGTAGAGTCAGTCTAGGTATAGATTACTATGTAGATACAGTGTGTGTGTAGTAGAGTCAGTCTAGGTATAGATTACTATGTAGATACAGTGTGTGTGTAGTAGAGCCAGTCTAGGTATAGATTACTATGTAGATACAGTGTGTGTGTAGTAGAGTCAGTCTAGGTATAGATTACTATGTAGATACAGTGTGTGTGTAGTAGAGTCAGTCTAGGTATAGATTACTATGTAGATACAGTGTGTGTGTAGTAGAGTCAGTCTAGGTATAGATTACTATGTAGATACAGTGTGTGTGTAGTAGAGTCAGTCCAGGTATAGATTACTATGTAGATACAGTGTGTGTGTAGTAGAGCCAGTCTAGGTATAGATTACTATGTAGATACAGTGTGTGTGTAGTAGAGTCAGTCTAGGTATAGATTACTATGTAGATACAGTGTGTGTGTAGTAGAGTCAGTCCAGGTATAGATTACTATGTAGATACAGTGTGTGTGTTAGGGGGCTAAGTTTAATTCAGAATTACTAACCTTTGTATTCATTTGTGTAATATGCATTTAGTATCAGTAGATTTGTCTAGTTTTGTAGTTTTATTCAGAAAGAATTAAATGTAGGAAGTTGTTGTGATGTAATAGAAAATAGCAAAAATGCAAAAAAGTTTTATCTTCTGTAGCAGAAATTTCACATTGAAAGGCTTAAAACTTAAAGTACCATTTACAGTATAAAATTCATCTTTCACATAGTAATGTACCAATATGAAATCTAAATGATGCTGTTAAATTGATTGAGATGTCATGTTTAGGAAAAGAAATATTTAAAGAGATTATGTATGTAGAAAACACAACTTGGCTCTGGTTGGTGTTCAAATCTGGAATGGTCATTAGGGTAGGGTTTATCCTCTGTGAGGTCTGCCCTGGGGCTATAAAAGTCCAGCCCTAATGAAGCTCTGGGGAGACACATGGGAGACACACAGGAGACACCCAGAGACACCCCAGTCAGTATGGTCAGCCCCAGGGGGATCTATGTATCAGCTTACTACATGTACCATGTAACACAGCCAGATGGTATTCAGTATATATGACAGCCTTCAACTATACCATGTGGTTGTGGTCAGTCTTGCAGTCAGTCTTGTAGTTAGAGTCTTGAAGGCAGAGTCACCAGGAGTTACAGTTATGTCCCCAGTCAGTACAGGATGGCAAGAATAGAAAAAGATGTCTCCACTTCTGTGTTGTGTTCCTCTTCTGTTGGTTCTACCAAGCTTGCCTCCCCAAAGCTTAGATAAACTGGTGGTCAATGAACACCCACAACCAGCCCGGTTACACATGCACATGTACATGTATCAAGTCTCTATTCGATACCATGAACTGCTTCAATAAAGTGTCGGGAAAATAGATTCATGATGCAGACAGACAATCTGGGTATAAATGCATGTCCGTATACATAAACATGTAAGGTGCGCGCCTGTTCCAGATGGGAACAATAAGCAACCAAAGTTCATATGAGCAAAAATGAAGTCAAACATCTTATAATGCACATCCATACATACATCCAAATCAGCCTTCAAATCATCACTAAGTTTGTTGTACAGTACATTTACCTGTGCATGTATTGAACAGGTACAGTACATTTACCTGTGTATGTAATGTACAGGTACAGTACATTTACCTGAGTATGTATTGTACAGGTACAGTACATTTACCTGTGTACGTGTTGTACAGGTACAGTACATTTACCTATGCATGTATTGTACAGATATAGTACATTTACCTGTGTATGTATTGTACAGGTATAGTACATTTACCTGTGTATGTATTGTACAGGTATAGTACATTTACCTATGCATGTATTGTACAGGTACAGTACATTTACCTATGCATGTATTGTACATTTACCTGTGCATGTATTGTACAGGTATAGTACATTTACCTGTGTATGTATTGTACAGGTATAGTACATTTACCTGTGTATGTATTGTACAGGTATAGTACATTTACCTGAGTATGTATTGTACAGGTACAGTACATTTACCTGTGCATGTATTGTACAGGTATAGTACATTTACCTGTGTATGTATTGTACAGGTATAGTACATTTACCTGTGTATGTGTTGTACAGGTACAGTACATTTACCTGTGCATGTATTGTACAGGTATAGTACATTTACCTGTGTATGTGTTGTACAGGTACAGTACATTTACCTGTGTATGTATTGTACAGGCACAGTACATTTACCTGTGTATGTATTGTACAGGTATAGTACATTTACCTGTGTATGTATTGTACAGGTATAGTACATTTACCTGTGTATGTGTTGTACAGGTACAGTACATTTACCTGTGCATGTATTGTACAGGCACAGTACATTTACCTGTGTATGTATTGTACAGGTATAGTACATTTACCTGTGGATGTGTTGTACAGGTACAGTACATTTACCTATGCATGTATTGTACAGGTATAGTACATTTACCTATGCATGTATTGTACAGGTACAGTACATTTACCTATGCATGTATTGTACAGGTATAGTACATTTACCTGTGTATGTATTGTACAGGTACAGTACATTTACCTGTTTATGTATTGTACAGGTATAGTACATTTACCTGTGTATGTGTTGTACAGGTACAGTACATTTACCTGTGCATGTATTGTACAGGCACAGTACATTTACCTGAGTATGTATTGTACAGGTATAGTACATTTACCTGTGTATGTGTTGTACAGGTACAGTACATTTACCTATGCATGTATTGTACAGGTATAGTACATTTACCTGTGTATGTATTGTACAGGTATAGTACATTTACCTGTGTATGTATTGTACAGGTATAGTACATTTACCTGTGTATGTATTGTACAGGTATAGTACATTTACCTGTGTATGTATTGTACAGGTATAGTACATTTACCTGTGTATGTGTTGTACAGGTACAGTACATTTACCTGTGCATGTATTGTACAGGTATAGTACATTTACCTGTGTATGTATTGTACAGGTATAGTACATTTACCTATGCATGTATTGAACTGGTACAGTACATTTACCTGCGCATGTATTGCATAGGTACAGTACATTTACCTATGTATGTATTATACATTTACTATGTACAGATGCCCTGGTTAACCACAGATACGGTACTTGAGGCCATGCCATCAATATACCGGAAACTGTACACATACCTGTACAACCAATGCGACATATGCGACAAACAACCTAAATTTGCAACTTACAGCAGTCGTGGAAGAAACTTAGGTCACTCACTGTATACACACATGTATATGTACATATGATTTCCCTGTAATCCTGTAAATACATCTACATAGGGTTTCATTGCATACTTTGTGCGATAGATTCCAATCAGTATGAAACAATCATTTCCAAAATTTTTTTTAAAAAGCCGCTAAAGTGAAGACAAAAACCATGTCATTGTTTATAGACTTTCAATCAGTAAGGACTCTCCAAATGACACAAACTCAGGCTGGGACAAATTCGATCGTTGCTGATCGTAAATCCCCTTCTTCATTGTTCATCACATGTACTATCAACAGGACCAAATACCCTGGTCTAGGGACCATCGAGATCTGGACTCCCTTTAGAGACACAGCACGCACATTGCATCCAGTACATGATTGCAAAGGGTGCGCTTTTTTTCTTGGGCTCTAGAGGAGTCCTGTGAGCTTTGCTCAAAATCCAATGGAGAGACTCTACGGCAAAAAAAAATGCGTCGGTCTGTGCAATGCAAAAGTGTAATCCTCAATAGTTCTCCAACAAAACAGCAAAGCTGGTTTCTGTGACCCTTCCCAGCATGCCTCAGCAACAGCCCTGAATGAGGATTATTTACCACCAGAATGGATTTCATGGATTATTTCTTTCAAATCAGTGGCTAAATAATTCAATCATCTTGGGATTATAATGTGCAGCCATTGAACTGTTACGTTTTTGAACTCTGACCCAAACATCAACATTTCCCATCTCTCTAACAACAGATGCAAGTCGCATTTATTGCAGAATGCTATAAAAAAAAGAGATGAATTCTAAGACATTAATAACATGAATATTTATTGCTACCAACAGACCTTAGAAAAACATGCTGTTTTAATATCTTGACGCATATGCGAAGGGAAATATGCTCCTTGGGTCAAGCAAGAAAGCATGAACAGTCAAACAGGTTTTATACTGCCTCTGAGGCCACTCATGGCAAATGCAATAATATTTGCTGCCTGTGTTATAAGGCTCAACAGAACAACATGGCAAAACATAGGCTCAAGGCCTGTACATGTATCCACAATGGCACACCAAAGGCTGAATCCACAAAACCATATCAAGTAAAAATTTGAGCTACGATTTTAGAGGGTTTGGCGGGAGCAACAGAAATGAAAATTTTGACCACCTCACAACCGTTGTCTTAAGACAACTGCGTCAAAGTTTCAACTTCCACTACAAATAAATACGAGCGCTGTTACGTCAGAAATGGCTACGTAGACTTTCACCTTCTGGAGAGGTCTCTGTTACCAAATCTCTGTAATTCTAGATTCCAATTTTATTATTCACAAACTCCGTAGTTTAAAATGATGCTAAAAGAACGGACAACAATTTTTAGGAAGCACACATCATCTGAAAGGCAATTTCATGCTGAATCCAAATATGGTTGTCATTATTTTTGGCATTTTTTTTTTTACAGTGATTAAAACAGAAATAAAGACTGAGGTGCTACGGTGGAACTCTTAGGACCATATTGAAGCGCAGTGACGTCAGAGATTCTGTTTAGCTGCAAAACATCCCCTGATCGCTACACATCAATGTTCTACGTGAATATACATGCAGTGCAACACCTGTATGTGCATTTATAGACGAAACATAACAGTTACAGCATGTTTAGCAGCAAAAAAGAATCTGTGACATGACCATTTTTCAATATGTTCCAAAAAAGTCCACTGTAGCACCTTCTTCTTTCTTTCCGTTTTAACTGTAAAAACATAGGGCAAAAAATCAGGAAGACCATATTTGAAATCAGCACAAAACTGCCTTTCAAAGATGTGTACTAGATAAAAATGTGGTCTGTTCTTTTGAGTTTCAGCACAAGAAATGGTATTTTACCACATTATTCAATTATCCACTAAAAATCATATCTGAGGTCTTTTACTGTAAATTGAATTGCACTGTGAAAATTCAGTCAAAACATGCATTTATTTCATTGGAGTGTTAATGAAGTTCTCCGAAACATTTCCTACATATATATATACACTGAATTTCAGACAATGAAACAACCGAGAGGCCAGTGAAAATACTGGCTCAAGTGAGGCTTGAATACTAGCCTAATTCCTCTCATGTATGATGATGGCAACATAGGAATTCGCATGGCAGCATGAGTCTGCAAAACATTCAGGCAGACATCACCACCATCCACGTCTCTTGGTGAGAACAAGTGAGGCTTTTGAACGACTGAAAACCTGAGCAAGGACCTAAACAGTGTTGAACCCAACATCTTCTCTCCAACAGTCCAAGATCGATGTATTCAACCAAGCCTATGCCACAGCATGCTGTTGGGAATGGTTTTTGATCATGTACATGGATGTAAATTTGCTTCGCATAAGCTGCGAGCACATATGGGTGCATGGACGCCCAATGGTGTCTGAACAGTCAGTGAAAACCCACGGAATGGGCTATGTTTCTATCTTTCTTGATCTGCTTGGCTTTTGAAGTTGCCGTCAAGATTATGTAAGTCATGCACGGCCTGTAGCCACAGGGATGCCAGACATTACACGCACTGTTGGGGCTTAAGGGGTTATCACCTGAGGTGGAGATGACTGATCACTGTTATTCATCTGACCAGCTGGTATATAATACTCCTTTCGTTAGCCCCGAGGTTGATTATGTACTCGCTGACCAGGTGAATAACCGCGATTAATCACCGAAAGCGAAGGTTATAACCCACTTATATAAAGGCTCTTTTGTTCGTCCGCGAATCTTTATGGTGCGTATGGTCCAGTTTCGAGAGATCACATCTCCTGTTGCTCATCAGTCTTAATTAGTTCTGGAGAATCTATTTCATGTCGCACATGTATTGAGAGCTTCATGTAACACCACACAGTTTGTGAATGTGCTGAAGGCATCGGCAGTTTGTCTGTGGGTGATTGTTAGCATGTCCAATGACGACACTGGTAATCTGTGCTGAAGGCATCGGCAGTCTGTCTCTGGGTGATTGTTAGCATGTCCAACGACGACACTGACGATCTGTGCTGAAGGCATCGGCAGTTTGTCTGTGGGTGATTCTTCAACGACGACACTGACGATCTGTGCTGAAGGCATCGGCAGTCTGTCTGTGGGTGATTCTTCAACGACGACACTGATGATCTGTGCTGAAGGCATCGGCAGTCTGTCTCTGGGTGATTCTTCAACGACGACAATGACGATCTGTGCTGTAGGCATCGGCAGTCTGTCTGTGGGTGATTGTCAGCATGTCCAACGACGACACTGACGATCTGTGCTGAAGGCATCGGCAGTTTGTCTGTGGGTGATTCTTCAACAACGACAATGACGATCTGTGCTGAAGGCATCGGCAGTTTGTCTGTGGGTGATTCTTCAACGACGACAATGACGATCTGTGCTGTAGGCATCAGCAGTTTGTCTGTGGGTGATTCTTCAACGACGACAATGACGATCTGTGCTGAGGGCATCAGCAGTTTGTCTGTGGGTGATTCTTCAACGACGACAATGACGATCTGTGCTGTAGGCATCGGCAGTTTGTCTGTGGGTGATTCTTCAACGACGACAATGACGATCTGTGCTGTAGGCATCGGCAGTCTGTCTGTGGGTGATTGTCAGCATGTCCAACGACGACACTGGTGATCTGTGCTGTAGACATCGGCAGTTTGTCTGTGGGTGATTCTTCAACGACGACAATGACGATCTGTGCTGTAGACATCGGCAGTCTGTCTGTGGGTGATTCTTCAACGACGACAATGACGATCTGTGCTGTAGACATCGGCAGTCTGTCTGTGGGTGATTCTTCAACGACGACAATGACGATCTGTGCTGTAGGCATCGGCTGTCTGTCTCTGGGTGATTGTCAGCATGTCCAACGACGACACTGGTGATCTGTGCTGTAGACATCGGCAATCTGTCTGTGGGTGATTCTTCAAGGACGACAATGACGATCTGTGCTGTAGACATCGGCAGTCTGTCTGTGGGTGATTCTTCAACGACGACAATGACGATCTGTGCTGAAGGCATCGGCAGTTTGTCTCTGGGTGATTGTTAGCATGTCCAATGACGACACTGACGATCTGTGCTGAAGGCATCGGCAGTCTGTCTGTGGGTGATTCTTCAACGACGACAATGACGATCTGTGCTGCAGGCATCGGCAGTCTGTCTGTGGGTGATTCTTCAACGACGACAATGACGATCTGTGCTGTAGACATCGGCAGTCTGTCTGTGGGTGATTCTTCAACGACGACAATGACGATCTGTGCTGCAGGCATCGGCAGTCTGTCTGTGGGTGATTCTTCAACGACGACACTGACGATCTGTGCTGTAGGCATCGGCAGTCTGCCTGTGGGTGATTGTTAGCATGTCCAACGACGACACTGACGATCTGTGCTGTAGGCATCGGCAGTCTGTCTGTGGGTGATTGTCAGCATGTCCAACGACGACACTGACGATCTGTGCTGTAGACATCGGCAGTCTGTCTGTGGGTGATTCTTCAACGACGACAATGACGATCTGTGCTGCAGGCATCGGCAGTCTGTGTGTGGGTGATTCTTCAACGACGACACTGACGATCTGTGCTGTAGGCATCGGCAGTCTGTCTGTGGGTGATTGTCAGCATGTCCAAAGACGACAATGACGATCTGTGCTGTAGGCATCAGCAGTCTGTCTGTGGGTGATTCTTCAACGACGACACTGACGATCTGTGCTGTAGGCATCGGCAGTCTGCCTGTGGGTGATTGTTAGCATGTCCAACGACGACACTGACGATCTGTGCTGTAGGCATCGGCAGTCTGTCTGTGGGTGATTGTCAGCATGTCCAACGACGACACTGACGATCTGTGCTGTAGACATCGGCAGTCTGTCTGTGGGTGATTCTTCAACGACGACAATGACGATCTGTGCTGCAGGCATCGGCAGTCTGTGTGTGGGTGATTCTTCAACGACGACACTGACGATCTGTGCTGTAGGCATCAGCAGTCTGTCTGTGGGTGATTGTCAGCATGTCCAACGACGACAATGACGATCTGTGCTGAAGGCATCGGCAGTCTGTCTGTGGGTGATTCTTCAACGACGACACTGACGATCTGTGCTGTAGGCATCGGCAGTCTGTCTGTGGGTGATTGTCAGCATGTCCAACGACGACAATGACGATCTGTGCTGTAGGCATCGGCAGTCTGTCTGTGGGTGATTCTTCAACGACGACACTGACGATCTGTGCTGTAGGCATCGGCAGTCTGTCTGTGGGTGATTCTTCAACGACGACACTGACGATCTGTGCTGTAGGCATCGGCAGTCTGTCTGCCAAACAGGCTTGGCGTTCACGTGTCAGTCCTTTCAGTTTGAGAAAATTCATGTTGAAAATCGGGATCTCACACTGCATGAACTGCATCCCACTTGTTAGCCTCCAGTTTGTTTTCAACAAATGTTTGGCCCATTAACCAGTAAGTAATCTTTTCATGATAAATTCATGATATTCATGGACAGCAAAAGAGCCAGTACGTAAGTGTAGTTACCAGGTGGCAGATTCCAGCAGGTACACTGTAAACAGCATACTGACCAGACTGAGAGAGTAGACTGACCACAGGGTCACCACAGACAACGTCCAGTACATATTCCCATTTAATAACAACTGATAAAGCAGAATGGTTTAAGAGAAAAGTTATCAAAACTTAGATGTGAAGAGCTTACTTATAGGGGACAGATTCTAATATGCAGCACACTAAGTCAGGAATTCTGTACTTCATGGTATTTAATACGAACACACAGAGACAAAAATGGAATATCCCCTTCCTGTTAATGTGCTCTACATGTGTGCAAACCCTGTGTTCAATGCATGCATTACTTTTAAGATACAAGCGTTCTGTTCAACAACGCTTTCCCTGCTACTGGATGCCGACACCGACTCTTAGGATATGACATTAGCTATGCCTGTACTCAGTACAGGCGGGCTAAAACTGATACATAGTGAGCCCAGTACATGATATGCTCTACATGTAATCTCTGGTGATGAAATGACAAGATTACATGAACCAGCAATATGGAGACCAAGTCCTGATAGTGGCATCTAATCAATCTTAGTGACAGGTTGAATTCAGGGAAGGGGGAAGGAGTTTTTGAGACACCCCATTCTGAAACAATTAACATGGGAGAGTTAGGACAAATACACACGATAGAAGGACAAAGTACAAGTGGGACACTGTGATTTCAAAATTTGGCTAAAATCTATGATCCCAGGATTCTGGCTGAATGTAAGGTTTGCATGTCAACAGAAAAGGCACTTTATTTTGTTTCCTCTCTTAACCATTATCTTCATATCACCAAGACCAGGGAGATCCAATTAATATAATAAGTACATATCACAGGATATTATAGATCCTGTCAGCTGAAGTATGCATAAGATTGAATTCAAACTGACAGCCACTGCTAAGAAAGAAAATATGGGGGGGGGGGGGCAGATTACAGATGATTGCTATGGTAGATGTCCAGCAGAGCAAACAGACAATGACTGATACGGAGACAGAAAGTTTAACATAAAACGATACCTTTTGGGAAAATCAATTATAAGGCAAACAAATCACATCAGGGAAAATACCACACAGACTTCCAATGAGCCGCGGGCAAAGAACAAGAGAGAGAGAGAGAAAAAAAAAAGGCTGTAAGGCCCAGTGCAAATTCGATCAAACAGTGATGGCAGCAACCTTTTGTGTGCATAGGAAACTTGTTTTTGTCAAAATGCGGATATATTCCACAACGCTTCAGACAAACGGCCAGCTTTTGGTGGACAAGGTGGGAGAGCAAGAGGGGGAACTGCTGAGCCTATTGCTCAGAACGGATGATTGGATTGGCCGATGTCCAACGGGCGGGAAACAAAACGTGTCGAGGAGCATTATGGGATAATAGACTTCCTGATAGATTTATTAGCCTCAGATTTCCTACTAAGAAGCTATGTACTAGAGAAATCTCTAGGAGGATTTAAGGGCGACATACAAGACTACTTTCCTAAGGTCCGGAATGTACTGTTGAAGATCTACATAACACACCTAACCATGCAGTGAGTAGTCATCTCTGGCTTCATCAGCTGAAGTGTTATTCTCACCATGACCCACAAACCACTGATCCTGAAATGTAGTCGCTCAAATACAGCTGGAATTCCTCCATCCATAAACCAATGTTCTTCACATGAAAATTCTTCAGTAGGGTGTTAAACGTCAAGTCAAATAAAAACATAAACAAGCAGTGATATATAGGAATTACCATTCCAGAGTGATGAACAACACAAGTTCATGGAGCTGCAACAGCAACAGGATCCCACTTTCATTTGACATACACGTTTATGTGGACCCTATTTTAAATTTTCACAAGATTTCTGCGATACCTGTGATATCCGACAATTCACTTCGAGCGGTGGCATGTACATAATGGTGCACGAGTGTGGTTTCTTAGCTTGATAAATTCACATGTACCTTCTAAATGTCCCTCAAGTCCTTGTCAAACCTCTGTTTCAAAATGTACATTCCTGGACTTTTTCATCAGCAATTTGGCCAGATGTACATGCATCTCTTACATACAGGGCCATATGTAGAAAATAATTTAACGTTCTGATCCCAAACTGTAGTGGAGTGAAGCGACAGCACGAGGCCTCGCACAGCCCCCCCCCCCACACCCCCATATGGAGGGGTGAGCCCGGCAGGGCTATCCTCCTGCCTGGAGGGAGAACTTTTTTTAAAAAGCAAATCAAAATGGAGCTTTTTCTCAGAGCTTTTCAGCATATTAAATGTGTAATTATCACTTTCAAACACCAATCAAATAAATAAAAAAAACAAGGTACCTGTGTCCTTATGTCGTCTATTCCCTTTATTTTCCACTGTTTCACCATTTGAAGCACCTTGACGTTGGCCTTGTGACATTTTGATTGTTCACGATTTCCTACATTTATAGTCCACCTGTCATCCTTAAGTAAACTATGAGCTTTTTCGGTCCAAACCTTTACTTTTTTCGATCCAAGGAACGCTGCTTTGCATATAACACAATATGCCTCTTCACAATTTCTGTATTCAAGCCATGGGAATTTTGGCAAAAATGAGACAAGTTTGTCGTGAAATTTCTCGCATTTTTCAGCCGTTTCCACATGTATAGCAGCAGAATCGGCGATGTCTTGCCCCATGGTCGTGCTATTCGTTCCTTCACCGGACTGGTTATGGTATGGAACGGATGTATCAGTAGTTTTACTTTTGCTCGTGGGTAACAGTGACACTGGCACTGACCGAATCATCGGAGCCCGAGATTGTGGCGACAGTGGTGGAGCTAGAAATTGTAGAAGCTTTCGATAAATATACTGCAACAGACCGGCAGATCGTTGCAGTCCTTTTCCCCTGACGCGTAAGTCCTGGCCAGCTTGTCACGGGATCTTCCGGTCATATTTGGCACTCCTCCAGCCCGTTTCATTTTACATGTATTACACTTGTCTCCGTACGCTCGATAAACTAACTGAAGAAACTGCTAGATGGGGCATCGCACGTCACAAGCCGAATGCTGCCAGTCATTGCCGACTATGGCTGGGGTGTCTCGCAAAGACAAATGGCGCTATACTGCACGATACCCATCAACCTCGGTGATTTTTTTCTCAAAATTCATGACACACTGTTCGATTTAAAATACTACACTTTAAATATAGCACAGTTAGTTTGGGTGCCGGACAGTTTGGGAGCCCAAATGTTTTTCGGAACAGCTCTAGATATGGCCCTGACATTATGACTGTCTTGAGAAACAGTTGCTGGTGACACATATAAACATTTACATATGCATGTCCTTATTAGTCTCCATAAAAATCGATCTTAAAAATTTCCAAAGGAATCGTAAAGAGGCAGACTTACTTGTGAGAGACATTCTGGAAGCCATCTTGTATCGCTATGACAACAGACTGACAAACTAGGGAAGATGATGAGGATGGAGGTCACAATGAGCGCCGCTGTTGTCGTCAATGAGGCTTTTCCCAACAACTACCTCTCAAATCATAATGGTATCAGTCCTTAAGCAACGACAAGTCACTCTGCAAACACAAACAGAAATTTATCATCCATTACAACATGTACGAGTAGACAAGAAGACAGACGATGGGAATACTCTCCTATGTGTTATGTTCTTCCCAACTGGGTGCGTCCCAACATAACCGCTGATATAAACACACATAGATAAACCTGGACACAGTTAAGCTTCAAGACATAATGAAATCATACAGAGAGTTGTATCTGATTTGAATAAATGAATTTCGTCCCAAAATCTGAATTTTTAGAGGAAAATAAACACCACAAAACATTACTTTTGGAACCGAACCTTGCGTTTTCCTCCTCAGACATCATCCTATATTCCAAACAAACTTCAAATCACCTTTCTATAACCAACATAACTGTCAGGGGTCAGGAAAAATAAGCAACTTTGTCATGGACAAAACTTTTAGGTCATTTTATACAAAACCAGACGCCACTAATACAGCACAATTTCTGTCACAACTACAGGCATATGTATAAACTCTAGCACCACAGACAGAGGAACATCATCAACGTTTCCACCCAATCTCCAATGATGAAGAATTGTTTAAAGATTCCAGCCTAAGAATGAAGTTTCCTGTCACCACCAGAATTTACTGAATTGTTCATTGGTCCAAGGCCAAGATGTCTACAAGATTTCATCAACATCAGTGCAGTACTCTTTCCAGAAAGTTGCAGACAGTCCCAGATAGACAGACAAATAAATGCCTCCAAAAACCCCTTGGTCATGTAAATTGCAGATGTAAAGATAATTTGTAAACCCTATTTTTCATATTTAAGATGTAAACGTTTAAATGTATATATACTTGAGTGCTATCCATTCGCCTATTTGTGCCTGTTCAAACAGACTGGGTTAATGCATTAATCCACATATCTGAACACTGTGACTTGATTCCATGACAGCTCATGGTAGAAGACTATACGTGTATATAGGTATAAATGTACATTCACATGACATGTGTGGTGTAAGTGCAGGTTTCTTAAAACCTGTAGTACTAAGCAATGTCACAAATTGTACAAACGGACCCAACCTTTTAAAGACCAAAAGAAATAAATGTAATTTAACAATTTACGCCAGACTGAAAAAGCAAAATGAACAGAAACCAGAAAGTGAATCATGCATTTCAGTTCAGAATCTCATTTTCATAAAATGAGACCAAATAACTTATCTCAGAGATAAAAATCACAGTCCATTCCCTTCGGGCATCTTGCAAGCAAAAAAACTATCCATGCTTGGAATTCATCAATGTCAAAATCTTCAATACTGAACAAAATCCTTTTGAGACTTGCAGAAGAGCAACAGACAGGGCTATGCCAATATGCAGCAGGCAAAGAGCTCTGTGACTAAGGCCATTCATAACATGTTCTGCTTCTGATTTTCTTCTGTGTTAAACCCACATTATGTAAAACTTGAAAAACTGTCACCAAAGAAGACGTACACTGTACATATCAAACAAAGAGAACATGATTCGACATCAAATAAACACAACTCTAAAGATGGGGTGTATAGGCAAAGTTCCTGTTCATGAAACAAGGAAAATCAAGAATTCAAGAACCACGCATTATATAAATATATAAATACAGTAGGTAGCGGAATAACAGGTCAAGAATACAAAAATACAAACGTATAGCCATTGAAAGGCAATCAACTTGCGTTAATCATGCAGCAGAGATATCCAGAGAGATGTCGTGACGAATACCAAATCCTGTATATCCAATGCAAAGAGGCATTTTCAGAGTGGCCTACGTGTGCGACAGAAAGCATACACACACAAAAACAATTACTGGGAAGGAAAAAAGAAATTGATGGCGCTTTTAGGATATTGAAAGTCATCAAAAATTGAAGATGTATTGAAATCCTGCAGCAGATCTGAGAAGCTATTCTAAGACGACTTACAGAGTGAAATACGTGTCCTGATGAGGTGAACTGCCTCGCACATGAGACCGAATTCATTTGAACTGAGAACGAAGAGGAAGTTCTCTGTCTGTACTACATGTATGGGTGTCCCTTTCCGTGTCCACCTGTTTTGGTCAGCTCTCAGATCTACAGGTACAAGACTAGGTAATTACAAAACGTGCTGTATGTCTCACACTGAAACACCCAAACCCACAGAAAATCTGTTAAGTCTGGTAAACAAAAACAAAGGAAAAGGACAGGAATCAATGTTCTTCCAAGATTTATCAGAATGCAAGGTGTCACCCAAGTCGCTAGCCAAATTTGATCCAATGTTAATACTCTCCACTAGTTCTTGAGATGCGATGTACATGTACTCTTTGTAGCAAGTTGATTGCCTTTCAATGGCTACACATTTGTATTTTTGTATTACGCCATGAGCACACAATCATAAGTGCAGTGCATATACTAGACAGGCTATTTAAGGGTCTCTATGGCAGGCAAGCAGTTCACTTCTACTGCTCCTGTGACAGGCTTCTAGGAATCCAAGGCCCCTGACCCTAGAAAACATGAATGTAAGGATGCACAAGTGCTATCTACTCTGACTGTAAAAAAGTAACCAGTGAACAGCAATATCAAACACAGAACCCCAGCGGGATTTTATGAGCCACTTACTCTTCATGGTCACCACAATGAGAAATACTGGAAAACTGAGTTTTAGACAAACTTTGCATTGAGTTTTCATGACACAGGTTGGATTTTTGATACACTGACAAGAAAAAAGTTCTTTGAACTGTTCAAGAAACTCGTCAGAGAAACCCCTGGAGCCCACTCGTCTGTTCGAAGTTCTCAATGACCTAGAGCCCTTGTGGCAGGCTTCGAGCACTCACCAATCACTCTTACACCTTGGGAATGTGAAGTTAATACAATGGCCAATAAATATGGCAACACAGCAGATCTGAGACAATCTTCTGGTGTTCCACAACTATACCACAGCAGCACCACAGGCAGGCACATCAGGGGTAGACAATACACCTATACTGTATGTATCACATGGGTGCACGGGTAGACAATACACCTATACTGTATGTATCACATGGGTGCACGGGTAGACAATACACTTATACTGTATGTATCACATGGGTGCACGGGTAGACCACTCACTTATACTGTATGTATCACATGGGTGCACGGGTAGACCATTCACTTATACTGTATGTATCACATGGGTGCACGGGTAGACAATACACTTATACTGTATGTATCACATGGGTGGCTCGTTAGAAGCTTGTCTGTAGATGGTTAGTAGCCTACATGACACAGTTTGCCTACGAAATCTGAACACAGAAAACCTTTTGGGTATTTGAGAGGAAGTTATACCGGCATGTGCAGGAATATGTCCACAAAAAATCCTATAACTTCTCTTAATTTTAGTCAGCCAGATTTCAAATTTCGATACCTTTCATAGAGCTTCATACCTTCGTTTTGGAGAAGAATTTACAACTGTTGGCTTCAATCAGCCCCAGTCATTACAAAACTACTTTTTGTCAACACATAACACCAAAGTCCTGAAAAAAAAAAATGCCTTAATGAACGCTCTGCATGTCTGTCAGCATGCAAATACATTTTGGGCATGCATGTCACTGCAGCATGAAACTGTGAGGCTATCTCATGACTCGCTGCATTCAAGAGATCTGCTGGACAAAGGAGAGAGGGTAACATTGATCTGCAATTCTACATTTGCCCACATTAGGACGTATCAATAATTCAAATACAGACACTTTTGATAACATAACCATAAAAGTTGGAAACAGCTGCTGATATTTTTTTGATTGGGCCTCTTGCTACAGGTTGACTTACAGCCTCTTAAGCTTGCAGATTGCTCCCCGTAACTTCACAGCCAGTACATAAGGAGTGGGTACATGTATAATGTGATCTGGTGCATCAATACATCTGTCTCTACAAAGGCATTTAGAGCATTTATATCTCTCCTCTGTCTCCTTCTGATGAATGGGACATACTCATTGCAAACTGGTTTTTAGCCTTTCGACTGAGGGGCCACAGGAGAAACCTGTTGTTTTTTTTTTCCGAAATACTACAAGTACTTGGAGGAGTAATTGCATGGTAGCCACTTACTACTGTGCATGTATGCATGCTTGAGCTCAATATTGTACTCAAAAATTTTTCAGTCATATGACGATGAGGAGTCTTTAGAATGTGATGAGGGACACGAGTGGCTGGGCCCCACCAGGTGCATGTCAAACTCCCCCACATAATACACAGCTACATCCGATATCACTTCATTTACACATCGTCACTTTCATTTGTACATCTGATTGAGTAAAAACCTTGACTCAAGAATTTTTCTTTACACCTGTAAATCAATGACAGCCTTAGTACAGTTTGTGCAAAACTTTGCACATGTCAAGTCTTATTTCTTGGTTGCTTTTTCTTTGCGAAAGATGCTGTCTATACTTGTGTGCACATTGTGTGACGTAATCTATGAGAAAAGTTACAAAAGACTTATTCAAAATGTTTTGTAAAAGTGGGCTATGGTTTGTGAGGTCCTCCAAACTTTATAACCTGAACACCATACACTGAATTCTTAGCTTCAAGAGAAGTGCAAGTACTTCAGCACTGACAGCAGGTGCAAATGTAGATCATGACGGCTTTCTCTTTCCGAACCTACAAAACCATAAATCGCACTTTCAATGATGTTTATCAGCTGAACCAAGTCACAAGCCAGGCCAGCTGTGCACGTGCTCTAATGCTACTGTCACACACTAAGTACCGATGATTAATTTAATGCAATCAATCAATACAAAAAACATTCGATATGTAACAGTTTCTACTGGATTTCATAGATGTACAATCATGTGTGTAACAGTCCATATAATTGACCTACATGTATGAGCATATAAATACATTTATATGACTTAATGCATGTAAAGGGCTCAATTTTAATGGTGATCCAATGGTCTGAGAAAACTGAATTTACCTGCGGGCGGGCAAGTGCAAATTACCTCTCACGAAA
Source organism: Acanthopleura granulata (assembly GCA_016165875.1). Classification (NCBI taxonomy): domain Eukaryota; kingdom Metazoa; phylum Mollusca; class Polyplacophora; order Chitonida; family Chitonidae; genus Acanthopleura; species Acanthopleura granulata. The sequence goes on along the minus strand of JABBOT010000006.1, from coordinate 21,895,821 downwards.
TACCACGATGATGTGTTTCCATACACCAAAGCGGTGTTGCTCCCTCCAACCTGTTAAATCCAACCTGTCCTCAATAAAATTAATACCTAGTTGGAAAAGCATGAAACTTTCAGTGAAAATATACAGAGTGAATTGTTCCGGCAATGAAACTTTGTTACAGACAACCTCAACCAACGGGTGCTGGTTGCCTTGTGGGCACCCAGGAAAAATCCTTAAAACTGAGTCCTGCATGTCTATGATGCAAATCCATATATCCTCACATTAATATAATTAAATGTAGAAGTAAGTCATTATCAATTCGGACTGCACATATTTGTTGCTGATATGTGCATGATTGAATAACGTCATGTATATTTCTACAACTCACTGCCGTCACAAAACTGTTAAAATTTTGCAACCTGAAAAAGAATTCCTCTTGAAAAACTATCCGTATGGACATGTATAAAATTTGAATACTGTGAAGCTGGTCCTATGAACCTGTAAAGCATTGATGCACTGTATCGCACTGGAGAGACAGGTGTGCGACAACCAGAAGTCTTGATAGTCCATTACATGTAGGTCATCATTAAAACTATGTTTGCTGAGCCTAACCTGTCTGACCCTCCTAAAGAGGGCCCTATTCAAAAGATTTTATTGGTATTTTGATAAATGCTTTTCTTTCCCATTTTTCTCTCCATGTTAAATTTTCTTTAAAATCCGTATCTTTTGGAAAAGCCAGAATAATAATTAACAATTCCCTAATGACTGACCCTATTTTTTCTCACCGAGTTGAGTCAAGCCTAACAAACATTTTATTAAGGATGGCCTTAGGCCATTCACACCTGATTCCATGCTTCCAGTCATTGCATACGGGTCATTTTACCCCTATCATTGGAATTCAGTATTTCATTTTTAGCCAGAAATGGTCACAAAAAATGAGATTATCACAAAATTTAGCCAAATAATGGTAATGAAAAATGAAAATTGTTCTGCCATCCACACAATTTTCCCCAAAAATTACTGAGGGAAACAAGGCATCTAGCATCATTGGCCTTGTGACGTGAGGTTCTTTCCATATATGCATAGCTACTGTACGTTCATTACCTCCATCCAAAAAGCACAAATAAGCAATCCACTCAAGCTGATGAATAATAATAACTTTGATACAGTATACATTGAAATGTGGGTTTCCTGCATGCCACCATGCTTAGACTGCCCACGCTCACAGGCCTGACAGATGATGACTTGCACTTGCCCCTCCAGAGAAGGGAAAAAAACATCCTTACATGTAGACATATCACATAAAACGCAGGAAAAGCCTTCCCCTTTTTCCTGGCATAAAAGACTGACAAAATATTTATGTCCTTTCACCACAATCTTCAGTGCAATTTGATTAGCATGTCAAAAATTTCATATTCCCATAAAATGCTTTGGAAAGTTCATCAGCTATACGAACACACCTAACAGAATAACTGTGACAGTCCTTAAGTTCTAGAAAGTCTAGAAAGACTTTTGCTCGTGCAGCTGTTGGTCCAAGGCTCAAAACGGACCTATAAAAAGTTCAACAAAAGCATAGCGTTGTATACATTACGGTACGTAGTACCTGGACTCACCTGATGAAGATACAATTGCTATTTTTATTCAAGCAAATTTGCCGACAGCTATGACAAGCACCACTCTAAGTAAACTTTGACTTGGCTTACATGCCTCGAAATCATACTGGCCGCACACTCAGCGCATACTCCCTGGGGAGAGCCTGTAATAATGTAAAGTGTTTACCTTTTTTTTTTTTGGATACGGGCTCAACACCATGATGCACGGGTTCAAGTACAAGTATGTATCAAGGCCTAGCTTCTATGCGATGAATACAGTACAAGGAGCATTGATCAGGCCCTGTGCATACAGCAAGAATTGATCAAATGACCCTACAATCACAACTACACATCATCTACATACATGTACATGCACAGAGTACCACTTCCTGTGTTTGTGTACAGTAGGTTTACATACATGAACGTGATCACAAAACTACACAGATCACCTATCGGTATCTAGGTACGACAATCTTGTAAAGCAGTCCTGAATACGTAACTGGAACTGGAACATACACCGTAAAACAAATCTCGTACAAACCTGGCGAGCAACTGCAGTGTGCCATCATGATAACATGAAGATCCCCAGTCATCAACTTGAAGGTAGGAAACCTTTACCTATGGCCATAGTAAGTGGCCTCCACACAATGATGCAGTACAGGGCAGGTAGAATACAGGTACATGGAGATGTTACTGGATATGTACAGATATGTTTAATCTAAACTATCGGCACCAATGACAGTGTACAAATTAAACCACAAATAACATTCAGGATAAACTCAGGATTAACACTACAACTACAACAGCCCAGAGTTCATATACAGACATACAACTATAAATATGAATAACGGCACATACATGTCTGAAATCTTTACTTTGTCAATAAAAGTGAACTGCTCATCCTGATGTAGAACAGATTATATACAACTGGTACCTTGGATAGCCACTGTGACATTCAAACTCGGCATGTGTGTATATACTTGTACACGTATGGCACCAATGCAAGTGTACAAAGTACAAGGTTCAGCATAACTTGGTGCTACAGGTGTACAAAGTACACCGTTCAGCATAATTTGGCACTACAAGTGTACAAAGTACACCGTTCAGCACAATCTGGCACTACAAGTGCACAAAGTACACCGGTCAGCACAATTTGGCACTACAAGTGTACAAAGTACACCGTTCAGCACAATTTGGCACTACAAGTGCACAAAGTACACCGTTCAGCACAATTTGGCACTACAAGTGCACAAAGTATACAAAAGTAAAGGAATATGAAGTCTTCACCTTACCATCATATTAAGTGGACTCCATATCCTTATATAGTGCAAACCAGATTACAGTTGTTATTGGATGTCCGATGATACACTCTACCCAAACTTGGCAACGATGACACATGTACCACTGACAAGCAACAGTTTCCTGACACAGTGTCTGTAACGTGTCTACACCCACTTTGGTCTGATCAGAAGCAAAACGCCTCCCAGCCCATACGCAGCCAACTGCATTAATGTGGACGCAATTGCCCCGAACTGCAGTCTAATTTCATTGCATTGGTATTGATCGCTCTGGCCGTCGCAGCATTACGCCAGAGTCCCGACATCTACCGTGGCCAAGTGCGCCTCAAGGGGTGTTCTCGATGTGCCTCAGACCACTGGTAAATGGTAAAAGACCCACATGAGTCAAGTGTGCCTTGTATATGGCCATTTTAGTACAATGTAGTGGATAATGCTTTAGCTAAAGTTTATGTTATAAAGAGGACTGGCACTGAAGTAAGAGCCCCCTGGTCAGTCGAGCTGCGTGCTGTCTGGATTACAGTGTCCATTAAATCCTGTACATTGACAAGCTCAGGTCACTGGTCTGTCTTGGTCTTCTCCGAGATTAGGGAAAAAATGGCATTTTTTTTTACCTCTCCTAACAAGAATCTACATGCGTTAAAGCAAATCTCCCATTAATCCATGTTAGTGGTCTTAACCAGTGTAAAAATACAACCCTAAGGCAGCTGCAATGTAGGTGACACTTCAAAAGAGCACTACTCTGCATTTGAAAACTGGCTGATCCTGACTTTATATGTTTAAAAGCGTAATCTCGAATGTTTATAGAACTGCTACCGTAATCCCTGAACCATCTCCCACATAAATGCACAACATTCTGTGTCACTGATAATGCTCCTTTTCAGTTTGGTTTTGTAGATGAAACTACACTGACTGGATTGATCAGTTTCAGGGCTTCCCAAAAAGTATAGTTTTACCAGCATACATGAAGAGAATAATGCTTTCAGACTGTCCTTGAATAAACATCGTGCAAATATACATGTATGAAAAGGTTGAAGAAATACCATAATATTAAAACCACTTTCTACATGATAAATCTGGCGATCTCTCAATGTTTTCTGTGAACCTGACTGTGGTACATCATGCGCACACTGCATGTGAAGAATGAAGGGCATATGATACATGTGCATGCATGCCGAAAGACGAAAGACGAAAGACGATTTATTTATTTATTTATTTATTTATTTGATTGGTGTTTCACACCCTACTCAAGAATATTTCACTTATACGACGGCGGCCAGCATTATGGTGGGAAAAACCGGGCAGGGCTGTTCCACAGCTCATGAAACTGGTCAGCACATTTGTGATCAAGGGCTACATGTACACATAAAAATGAATACCATGACCTATTGAAGCTGAACAAATGAACAATTTTACACCATGTAAACCAACAAACCACTTCTAATGGTTAATAGTTAAATGTATCACAGACTGTTCTCATTTCAGCAAAGCCTAATTACAGTATGTGTTGTATGTATGAATGTGCTCAAACATCCACTCGAATATACGTGTACATGCAGGAAATCAAATATAGTAACACTCAGTTTGCATATTTGCATATGTATGTGCAAAAATTGAGAGCCTCTTTATGATGGACTTTACATACTTACAATGCTTGAAGATTCCAAAAATCTGGAATCTCTTTGAATGTATGTAAATGGATTGAAGTTTCTTAATTTGCCTTGAAATCGTGGAAAGTGCTTTCTGAATGAGAATTCAGGTCAAACCATTACTCACTTTATATGGACTTGCTTGGGAAATCCTTCTCGTTTACTTGACTGTACATGTCTACAGATGTACACTCTGCGTGATGGTTTTAATGAAGCCTGCGACCTTCATCAGCCTCAAGGTCATCCGTTAAATGTTGTTCATCAGGCAGTCAGGGCAGGGAAGTGGCTTACGTCTGCTGGCTCGTTTGTTGTCGCTCAATCATTTACCGAACTGAAGGTCATTTACAAGAAAAACGGCAAAGGGCACAGGATTACTGACCCATGACATTCACACTGAGAGATTTGATATCCACATGATAGCTTTGGATCAATGTTCATCAATATGATACATATATATATACCTGATCAACCTTGGTTAATGTGAAATGATCTCCAACTTAATGAAATCATTATTTAATTTCTATTTATAGCTTAAATACCAGTACTCAGTGTTCATGCATGCAAAATATTGGAAGGAATATCTGGAAGTTCCAAGGTTATAAAATGTACAGATGAGAAATTTAGGCAATTATTACACTGTGTTCAGGCTTAAAAATTTGTAATGTAACCTTTGACAGAATGAGATGTGTAGTGTGACAAATTGTGTATGGAACACATATATATACATGTACTTTGACCATGTTGACAGCTGAGGTTGACAAAGCAGCACAAAACTTATCAAAGCTGGACGGCCAAAGGACATCCATCTGGTGGACTACATATGAAAGATGCTTATCTTGAGGGGAAAAAAAAGGCCGCATTTTTTTAACAGAACATTTAAAATTTCACCAAAAAAACAAAAAGAAGCATTTTGAGAGGCAAATAGTTGTCATAAAATATTTCTTTTTTTTTCCTGCAGAATCTTCGACTTGAACACTGTCTCACAACAAACATTGGATTGCCGTGGTGCGTTGTTCACTGCCATTTCACGTTAAACAAGGGTTTCACAAATCCTTAAGATCTCACTCCTAAACTCTGAACTCCAGGAGACAACTCCCTTCCCCAAAGTGCCTCATAAATACCATTTAACCCAGATGACCTTGTGATGCCAGCAAGACCTCTGTTAACGATCATGGACGACAAGGCAGTAAAGGTCACATCAATGTCAAACTACTCTGGCCAGAGGTTAGGATCGTGACCTAAAACTCTAAACCCTTTCCAGATCATAACTCACCATAAAGTCCCAGAGGTAATGGTTTGCCAATGGTGACTCAACCATTCTGTCCCATCATCATGCTGAACCATGCCAGACAGACGAAATATCAAAGCTATAACAGGAGCAATATTCTGTACAATAACTGAACAGGGCCGAGACTGCTGCATTTCATCTCAAGCTTAGCATCTAGAAAGTGCACTGTCAGAAGAACTTAAAGGCTTTAAATGTGACTTTTCATTCTAACACTTAATGTTTGTTTCTCACAAGAAACGACGCAAACTTTGTAAAACAAAATATGAAGTTTAGTATCTAAAAATGCACTTTCGGAGGCACATAAAGGCTTTCAAATGATACTTTTGATTCTAACGCTTAATGTTTTTCTCATAAGAAATGAAGTACATGTAAAATTCACGAAAAACTCATTCACATGTAAGTCGTTTTATACGGTGGGTGACTAATAAGCAAACTGTGTTGCTTCAGAAATGCTGAACTTAAGGTGAAATATGATATTTAAGTGTTATAATGTGGGCTGTAATATATTCCTGACAGAACAACATCAGCCTCAAAGCCTCTGTGTCTTTATGGCAGGATTACATGTACATGTAAATGATTTGGTGTCAGCTAATGAAGCTGACTAACTTGCTAAGTAGCCTATAGCATTACAGCGTGCTTCAAGAAAATGGCCTGCTTTGCTTTCTTACATAGTAAATTGCATAAAATTTGCAGTGTATTAAACCAGTATTGTATGTTTTGGATGATAACATGCAAACAAAAGTTTTGTACGGTTGAATCACTCATGCCAGATGTGACTTCATGCAAGAACGCATGGACTGTGATCTATATAGGGAACAGCCAGTTGTAAGCTGTCAGGCTCACATAGGTTTGTGAAGTCACTGGACCATGCACATGTCCTTCATTATGTACACCCCCACCCCCACCCCCACCCCCAACCAGTAAAATGTTGCATTACAGAAGAAACAGGAACTGACAGTTTATTGATGAACGGGCCACAAGAGGAGGTGTCCTTACACTCACAAACAATAAACCCATGACTGATGCTCTGTGCAAGATCAAGAATGGACTATATTATTCACCAAATGCCTGTATGTAGAGTGAAGTTGCCAAGTGAACTGACACTTTAGCTGTGTAAGTTGATATGTATGGGTATCTTCCACCTCTCAGTGTGTTGAATAAAATATAGCCTGTCAAACCAAAAACAGTGTGGGTCAGCAGCCTTACAGGGCTACTTGTCAATGTACCACACATGGCGCACACACACAGGTTACCCTTTCTGAGCGTTACTATCGCAGCTTAATGCCAAATCACACAAAGGCTCTTGGGATTCCTTCTGCATTGCAACAAAAATGCTTCATTTCACTCGGATGGCCGAACATCACCGCCAAGACCGATGGTTGTCCGATCACTTAATATTGACCAATCCAATCAAATAAAGCCATTTCTGTAGCACTGCTATCTGTGCCTCCCTCCCTCCCTTCCCTCCCTACATTACCCCTTAAGAGTGTATTGTTAATGTAATCTATCACTGCAGCTTAAGACGTTTCTGTCTCTGGCTATGTGGCAACCAATTTCCCTGCAGCGAGAGGAATACTGGAGCTTATCAGAATGGCCTTGGAGAAACTCTTTTTCAAAGAGAAAATGTTAGCTAGAGAGAGAGAGATGGGTGCACGGTGGCCAACCAGGGACGACTGTACTGGAATGTGAAACACGACAGCTTTCACCCTGTAGTAATTGATCACCAGCTTTTTGTCGGTACATTCTGTCTCCCTTAAGTTTTTCTATTCACTTCACACCTGCGATTTTTGTCTCCCAGGTACATGGACCATGTACAGATGAATATGTTCAGGCTACATCAAGCTGAACTTTCAATAAGTTGAACTACAGACTTTACAGCATGATCAAAATGAAAATGTAATTTCTTTCTATGACAAAAGATGTCAGTATAAATACATGCATACAATAATAAGTATGTGATATACAAAACGGTGTTTCAGCAAGGGAGCATTCTCTTGAATGGATATGTCCAGAGTATAAAGAAACACAGAAATTTAAAAGCGTTGTTCTCTTTAATGAGTAGGTAGATAAAAGGCCTCTTAAGGTTCAGTGTACATGTAAGTTACTGACAGTGTGAACAATTTTTCTTGGAATTAATCAGTGTAAATGGTGTGGTATCCGAATATCAAAACAGTACCGTCATCTTTTAAACTGTAACAGAACAGTGCTCTCACTGACAGAGTCCTCTACGACAACCCTGTAGGCCTTTCCTGAACAAGTTCTGGGCTTACATGTAGTGAAGTCACCTGTTCCTCATACAACCCAGGCGTACTTCGACAACTCAGGCCATGAAAGAGCTGTCTCGCTGTTACTGTCAGGCTCTTGACCGACGGGGTCTTTTACACAAATCAAGCTCTCTGTTTGGCTGCAGCCTTAAGTCAGTAGGTTTGTCAGATACATTTACTTAGGGAGGAGTCTTGCTTCACTCCGGGCATTCCAGTTTCCTCCACCCATAACCCTGACTGCAATGCTGCCTGGGGATTGCACTTTAGGCCATAAAAGTGATTCTTCCAAGAATTCCAAAAAGTACACATGTACACAAAAAACCTTTCACCATACAATAACAATCCATATGTGCCTGTGCATGTACATTGGCAAAGCAAATATAATCTATATGCTGCTTACATCCAAAGCCGTTACAAACTGACACCCTGGATATAAACTGGACACCCGTTTGTGCGCAGCGTCTACATGTATTGGAAATTAGAAAGAAAATCTTTACTAACACATAATTTCACATCACGTTCATCAGCTGTTCAACGCAATGAAACATTCGCACCGCCATTTTCACAACTTGGCTGCACTTAAAGGTGGACGCGAGCAGACGTGTGATTGTGAGCAGCCCGCGGGGAAAACCAGCTGGCTCTTTATTGACCGAAGTCTATCCACCCAATGTACGTGTATGACATAAAGTTTATCAATCACTGCAGGCCAAATCTAGACTTGTCAACCAGCTCTGTGGATTACCCCGATCTATATACACGTGTACACAAAACACACTCTACATTTACCTGTATGGATTTACCTACTGACAGATGGAAGGTTTGAACAACCACACAGCTGGACTACTCACTGAATTGACTCAAATAACACCCCTCAGCCCTCCACCCTCCGGCCAGGAAAATAAAATATTGATTTGAACTCCCATCACAAAGTCAAAGATTAGGATGAATAAAATTTCAACAGTTTCTCTCAAACCCAGAGCTGTAAATTTGCCTGTAGATATTCCAGTAAGCATCCTTTGTACAACTATATGTACCTGTTTGTCTGTCATATGCCACAGCACACATTTATAAGATTCTTTTCGTGACATGTATTTATATCAAATAACATTACATCGAAAAAGAAAAATGTGTTTGAGCCTTCTGGGAACCACTGACTTTCATAAGGAAACCTGACAAATCTGCTTGAACAGTTGTAACCTATCGAATGTGAAAGCTGAATTGCAACGCACCTTACATTGCTCTGGGGTGCAGACATCTGTGGAGAAACAAGTGCTTAGGATGACTAAGTTAGAGAAAAACCTTTTTTGCCAACAGATCTAATATTAACAGTGCATACTGATCAATACTAAACTGAACTGGGTCAGGAATAAACAGCAGTAACAGCCAAAAGTGTGGTCTTATATTAAATGTTAAAAAGAACAAAAAAAAAAAAAAAAAACAGAAGCGAGAAGAACAGAAATAAATACTTCAGAGGACAGCGAATAACACAGCTTCTGATGATTCTTGGACTATATACTTGGCAGCTAAAATTTTCGTTTCAACCAGAAATGATGTGGAATTAAGTTACATATCATTATACATAGATGTAAGATTGGATGAACGTACATTGTATATGAACGGTTTCTAATACTCCACTCTGAATCAAAAAGTACTAATTGCAAAAATAGTCGGGTGGGGCTGGCATAACAAATCTAACACCTGTAACACATTGTCGAATCTCTAAAAGACTTACAAGCGACAGAGCATGACACCTGGGTGTTCTGTTGACTAAAGGAGAGGTTTGTCTAATCAGATGCTTACACAACATTTCGGTTTCATTGATGCTCCGGCCTCTTTGGAGCCAGAGACAACTTCCGCACCTCCCGTGCCTGCGTGAGTTGATCACTACTGCCTGTAACTGTCTCCTCAAACTACTCTTAGCTCCTTGTATTTAACTTAGCACACCTGAATGCATAAACACACCTCTTAGCAATCAATATCCAGTTAAAGGTGCTTCCCTGTGAACATGAGCATGTGCGATGATAATATGCAAGCCTGAACCTTGGTCAGAATTGGTGATTTGACACATTAGACAAGCACAATCTTGCCCCTCATAATCACAAGCAAGCTTTAGTCAGCTTCATACATGTACACGATCAGCTTTCTTATATTTTTAATAAGGGGTATAAAGGTCTAAAAAGATATGTACATGAACCCCAATTATGTCTTCATTGTCTGGGCTCATTCAGTCCACGTGGCAATACGGCATAACAGGGGTCTCATGACTTCACAGGGGAAACGAGGGCACTGGGCTTCATACATGGTTAGCTAAAATTGATAGCATGATGGTGCACTTGACTTTCTCTGTGTGTAACTTCGCTTAAATTAAACTGTGATATCTCCCTTACATACGCATGACATATATACAAAGCTTCACGAAAATGAAACCACATGCTGTGGGTGGGATACTCATTCAATAAATACACACAAAAATACACACAAATATGTATATGTTTGTGTGTGTGTAAAAGGACTCCGAAGTAGACTCAATTAAATGCAATGCATACATAAAAATACAGTTGTGTCAATAAATACACAAGTGTTCTTCATGTCTGACCTGTATGTTGTCACACGTGTGACGATCCGCAGATGCCGGTATGTACGCATAAATGCACGTCGTGCGTTTATTTTTTTAATCGCACAAAACCGTGCAAATCACAGACAATGTATGCACTGTATTTCTACATGTACGGCAAAACAACGACACAAAATTTCAGCATTATGCTGAGATACATCAAACCTGAGGGCTGATATAAAAATTTTTTTTTTTATTTGAAAAAAAAAAAGAAAAAAAAAAGGTCGCCTTAAAATAGTACAGCATTGCATGCTTCACCCAAGGGCACATATTATACGCTGCGCGCAGAGCAGAGAAGCATGCAGTATGTACTGCAGTACGTTCAGCTAAACACAGAAGATGATTACGTGACATCGGTTTATATATATATATATATATATACTTGCAGATACGCTGAACATGCAACATCAGGTACATGTATTTAAACTGAAGACACTTGGTGACCTTGGCTAAGTTAGTGGGTACACCAGCTGTCTTAGTTGTGTAAGGCAGATGTAAGAACTATTCATATTTGATCCATACATTATATGTATATAGAGCCGCTGTACATCTATATGTTATTATTGAAGTGTAATACTCAACAGTCTGAAATGATACCTCTACATGTAATTAACACCGCCCTACATCTCCCAAGGAGGTTATATGTCTGCCTGGCAGCTATTTGTGGAAAAAGTTATGGGCGTTTTAGGATGAAATTTTGCACATTTTATTTGGCCTTGAGCCAAGGACCAATCCACTGGCTTTTGCTGGTCCAGATCCAGAACCAAATTATTAATTCTTCATCATCATTGCGAGATGTGACAGAAATCCAAAATCTTTCCCTTTCATCTAAGGACGTTATTTGTGCACTCTCAAAAGATGACTCCTAGTTTCATAATAACTTCATTAGAGACGAAACTTTGAGGGGAGAGTGAGTTCATCAGCTTCCAATACAACTTCACATTCTCCACGAGACTGAAATGGGCTTAAATTATCACCGTGAAACTGTCAAGGGGCATTGCATGTGATGTCCACGGGCAAAACACTCGAACAAATCTTGCACAAGTTCAACCTAACAACAGTTTTTATATATTACACGACATAAATGACTCACAATCCAGTGTCTGCTGTGTTCAGAGCCAACTACAAATTACCTGGATTCTCAAGTATTTTCAAGCCCCAACTATAAACTACCCTGACTCTCAGGAGTTTTCCAGGACCAACTACAAACCATGCTGACTTTCAGGGGTTTTCCAGGAACAACTACAAACCATGCTGATTTTCAGAGGACTTCCAGGCCCAACTACAAACCACGCTGATTTTCAGGGACTTTCCAGGCCCATCTACAAACCATGCTGATTTTCAGAGGACTTCCAGGCCCAACTACAAACCATGCTGATTTTCAGGGATTTTCCAGGCCCAACTACAAACCATGCTGATTTTCAGAGGATTTCCAGGACCAACTACAAACCATGCTGACTTTCAGGGGTTTTCCAGGCCCAACTACAAAACACGCTGATTTTCAGGGGTTTTCCAGGCCCAACCACAAACCATGCTGATTTTCAGAGGATTTCCAGGCCCAACTACAAAATACGCTGATTTTCAGAGGATTTCCGGGCCTAACTACATGTACAAACCATGCTGATTTTCATTGGTTTTTAAGGCCCAACTACAAACCACCTGGTTTCTCAATAATTTTCCAGGCCCATCTACAAAACATGCTGATTTTCAGGGGTTTTCTGGGCCCAACTACAAACCAACTGGATTTTCAGGGGTTTTCTGGGCTGAACTAAAATCTACCCAGGTTCTTAAGGATTTTCAATACATGCATTCGTATACTAGCCATAACCCAAATCATGCATTTCAGGTCAATAATCAAAACAATGAGAAATAATACCAAAGGTCTGAACAAGTATATAAAATGTTAAAAAAAAAATAAGTACAGATTCAAGCCTTCTCAACATAAAAGACTACTCGTACAGCATGGAGAGCAAAACGAGAGTGATGATTACAGTTTGATGGTTCAGATACAACGAAATACTCTTAAGCGTGAGGTAAAACACCAATCAAATAAAGAAAGAAAGAAAGAAATTCTAACCAAATAAATAATACCAATAATAATAAATTCTGATTGATTTAAATCCTTGCATGTATATATATATATATAAAAGCACAACGGAACTTAATTGCACATGCCCCCTTACACCATGGTTTAAGTAAAGTTTTCAGAAGAGGTACTTCCTACATGTATTTCCATGGTTTTCATGGTTGCATACAGGTCCTGCTTACTGGCATCCTGTTTGAAACGAAATCTCCACGCCCAAGACCTTTCCCCCTCTTAGCCAAGAAGAAAGTCAGGACATCAAGTCCATGTAATCAACACGTGCATGTGAGTAATTCCATAGGAGCCTGGTTGTCAGCACAGATAACACGCACATGTACATGTATCAAATGTTGAGTACCGGAAAAGGCCCTTTACATAATCCTTCAAGTGTTCTGACATATACACCGACATACAAGACCTCTTATACATAGGTCCTTGAGGCACAGCCGTGACAGCGAGCACTGGTCAATACACAAAAATGTCACACTGTGCATACATGTACATATTCAATAACCGAAATGCGAGAGACCTTGGAGTATTAAATGAGGAACTGTCAAGAGTTCAGTGAACAGCCCCTTATCCCAGACACGCTATGTACGGGGGAGTTTACAGTATTGGAAGCCTGTCAATTTAGCACAGAAATGTAACCATAATCAATATCAGGTTTCGTATACATTGTAGTGGGGGAAATAACCTGGTTCCTATACCACTATACTAAGTCTTAGCTCAGTATTAAGATCAGAGGCCACCGTGACGACCTGAAACCATCCTGGTGACAAGCTTGTGAATTTATTTAGCACAACAATGCAATCTTAATATTTATAACACCATAAATTTTATATTTGAGGAGCTCACAATTTAATTGTACATGCACACGAAGCTTGAAGAAGTTTAAATTAAGTTTAGGTTTTGCTTTTATAAGATCAATTACATAAGTAATGCTTAATTTGTACTCAAGGAAAGTTCAAAATGTGTAATTCGGACAGGTATAACATATTCAAATCTGACTGGAATTCCCTACTTAAATTTCTACAAATCAAGAAAGTGTAATTTCCAGAACACGGCTTTTATATTTTCAAAATGACTCCTAACATTTCAAAAAAATCTGAAATTCGTCTTTATGAGCAACTCGAAATTCCTTCCGGTGCCCGTAAATTGCAATGTAACAGTACCGTGTACCGACCCATTCACCACCACAGAATGGAAGAGTAAAAACTGTGTGCAGTGCCTGCTAATTGACGTGAGAGTCTAGCTGATAGTGTATTGTAAATGTGCATGATAGGATTCCAATTAAAAATTAATGAAGCCAAAAAACAAAGTGTAACTATCCTGAACTGGATGTGCAAGTGAGGGCAGTTAGGAATGGCAAGGACTGATGGGCGTGCGGTATGAAGTACAAAGTGCCCGTATCAAATATTCAACGATTCACTTCTGTGAGTTCCAGCAATAGCTATTGCCTTGGCAGGAGTCCAGAAAAAAACGTCAAATAAATTTCACAGCATCCTCTTGTAAAACTGATTCTTTCTGGCAGGCTGAGTTCACTGAGTTCTGATGGTACAGTACAGCTACTACATGTAGGTGGACTTCAATCTCAAATGTGAACTTGCATGTAGTTTGCTATTCAGCAACAGGAATAAAGGAAGTTACATGAAACTTCAACAAACAGCTTGATCCTTTTCTCAATATGTTCATATTGTGACGATCAAGCCCATAAAATTGAAATTTATAGACAAAGTTTCCAACCACTCAGAGGGTGATGTTCTCCAGCATCGATTTCTCTCATGATATAATTATCAGTTTTCCACATACAGGGGTACTAGTACTGCATGAGATGAGAATGGGAACAATTAAGTGTGTATGACATTTTTTCTTCTTCAATTTTTTTTCTTTAAAAGCATTTTGCTTTAGGGATACATTTACCATGCATGAGCAATCTGTGTAGTGTTCGACTTCATATAAAGGTCTTTTGACGAACTCTCCACGTTGAACTTTGACCAAAAAATTACTGACTCAAGAAATTCAGTGAATCAATTTTAAGACATGGATTTGATATTGAAAATTTCATACGCCAAGGAAAAAGGAACACTGCTGCCCCCCATTAATGTTACAGACTGTTTTCATATGAAAACACTCACAGTGATTGAGACAATCTGAACTCACACAGAAATCAACATTGTCAGAAGTACTGCAGGAATTACTGTAAAAATTCAAAAACACTCTGCAAAGTAACTCATTTTTTCTCATTCTAAGTGTAACATTCGTCTTAGAAAGTTGTTTTAAGGTTTATTTAGGAGCTAAGTCATTCAATCACTCTGCTACATGTGGAATCCAATGACATGCTACTGGAACAATGCAAGTTTGACCACAAGTAACTTTTTATTACACTTACTTACACAGATCTGACAACTGATGCATGTTTTCGTGCTGCAGTTCATGATACATACTGTACACTGCTTTCATACATATAGATATACAGGCACATTAACGTACACAGATGTACAAGCATACCTGTACAAGCACTTGCACAATGGGTGGAGCAGCAATCCAGAAACACACCACACATTCGCCCCTCGCCGGACTACAATATCCGCTACAAAACAACCACCCATGGCTCTATTAAGTTGATTCCTATCATGATTGAACACAGATGTGCATTTGTGCAGGTGTTGGAGCAAACCATGTCCTGGAGACAGTCTCAGTCTACCGCACTTACATGTACTTGTATTCTCTTGACATGAAAAACAACTGAAACATGTGCCTGCCTGTTTAAACTATAGATTAAGACACATAAGAAGACTGGCCAATCACCTTTGATAATAGCACAAGGTAAATCTCGTGTTACACCCACGACAGTCACAAAGTTTGCCCGATTCTGAAAGTTATATCGATCTTTACAGACAAATGTTTTGGGTTTGTTTGGAACATACGATGATTTCATCCAAAAGAGTAGTATTTTTAGACATTTATTTATTTCTAAAAAATTATGTTTTTGTGAGCTGAATTTTACAATAATCATGATATACCTAAATGCTTAAAGTGAAAGACAGCCCATGTGTGAATGTTCCATGTTAAGTTTGCCAAAAACAGTGGACAATATTATGTTTATTTCACTCGAGCAATTATTCTAATACTACAACAGAGGAAACTGACATCTGACCATGCGATGTCACCCAGCATGAAACGCAGGAATTCTGTCTGGGCTGTGATGTAATTGTTCCAAGCGCAGAACATTCTTGTTACCTAAGAACTGTAATAAGCTGCTAAGGTTGTCGTTGAAACTTAAGTATACATATGTAAAGTTATAACATGAAATGATCAATAAACTTACTCCCACCACAACATAATGGTCTGGAAACACTCTGCAGTGTTCTTAACACATCTACTTATTATAATTAAAATATATAACATTAAAAGAGTATCATGTCCCTATGTTACTTTATGTTACATTCGCAGACAACTCGGAACATTTACATCACAGCTTATGAACAGCTGATATCTCCTAGCTCTCTGATTAGTCCATCTCTCAGTCCAAAGTCCAAAGCTTAAAAGCACGGGCGTCTCCAGATGCCCAGTAGCCAGCAACATACTCCACACTTCAAACGAAGATAATTCAGCAAGGAAATCATACAAATTCAAACAGGTTTTTGCATTAAAGAGAGAATTCTTGTAATATTTTTAATGAACAGTGTCCCAATCATGAGCTGTCTTTTACTTTAAGATCAGTGCTCCATATAAGGCCTTGTGGTATTTTAGAAGGACTTTTTCAAAAATGGTAAAAAATCAGAGAATGAATTAAGCTTTGGGCTCCTACATCCCTGCATCGTTCACAGGAGTTCATTCAAATATGAATATTTCAGGCACTGACATGAATGCTATGTATTCTGATTAGATTGACCAATTTCTGAGCTTAACAATAAGTATAATTTTATCATTCTGTACAGAATAGTACCCTCTGAATATGCTTCAATAAACAAATAAAAACAAAATAAATAAATCTATTGGTTTAATATACCCGAATTTGTGTCTTTAACGTACAGTTATGAATGACACATGAGCGTGCCATTAGCATAGATATGACAACCAAACACATTCCACTCTTGCTGTCAAAAATGTGCACTCCTTGTCAGACAGAAAGCCATCAAACTATTACAGTGGGATTATTTGGTAGCTCCATCCTGTTGCATGTCAAGATCTGTTTACTTGATAATTTACAAGTATATGTATACATCTCTATATGCAACGTATGTGGGAAGGTCTGCCAGCAACATGCTGATGGTCGTCTCTATATACAACGTATGTGGGAAGGTCTGCCAGCAACGTGCAGATGGTCGTCTATATATGCAACGTATGTGGGAAGGTCTGCCAGCAACATGCAGATGGTCGTCTATATATACAACGCATGTGGGAAGGCCTGCCAACAACATGCAGATGGTCGTCTCTATATACAATGCATGTGGGAAGGTCTGCCAACAACAACACGCGGGAAGGTCTGCCAGCAACATGCAGATGGTCGTCTCTATATCCAACGTATCTGGGAAGGTCTGCCAGCAACATGCTGATGGTCGTCTCTATATCCAACGTATGTGGGAAGGTCTGCCAGCAACATGCAGGTGATCGTCTCTACAATGTATGTGGGAAGGTCTGCCAGCAACATGCAGATGGTTGTGGGTTTCTCCTGAGCTCTATGGAAGATGACTAAATACATCTACATGTACACACAAAGAAGACCAATGACATCTACATTCCACATATGTACACAATTCATCTAAGAGACAAATCTTCAAGGCACCTCCATGTACAAAGGTACCTGTATATCATCACTCTCCCTTACGTGTCTATCATTACCAGTATAAAAATTGACTGAAAAGCAAATTAGCTGACAGGACATGACAGAAGTGTGCAGCGCAGTGTCACGACCCTGCCTTTGATATCGTGATAATTTGTCTGATGAGATGGAGTGATGTTGGCAGACAGATGGCACGATACTGTGGGCGGAGTTCTTTTTTGTTGAAAGTGGTGTACAATGTTGTAATGAGAGACAGATGTGCAATGTTGTAATGAGAGACAGTTGTATAATGTTGTAATGCGCGAAAAGTGTACAATGTTGTAATGAGAGACAGGATTACAATGTTGTAATGCCAGACAGGTGTACAATGTTGTAATGAGATGACAGGATTAGTACTCACAAGTATTACAAATGTAGCACACATTTTCAGAGCACTGTTCTGTCACAAGATTAGTACACACATGTATTACACATGTAGCACACATTTTCAGAGCAATGTTCACAAGATTTGTACAAAAATAGTACCTGTCGCAACTGTGCATGTCTAAAGATACATTCAGGGTGATAACGAAAACTTCCTGCGTTGGAAATTGTACAAGCTCGCTACTGGGTGAATATGTCATGTGACCGAAAAATTCCTTGTTTGCTAATAATTTCTACACTTGTACCAATGATGTCCTACAAACAGTCCTACCTGATGCAGTTCTGGACCATGAGTCCAGATATGCAAATTTTGGGAAACTGGAAGTGAT
Source organism: Acanthopleura granulata (assembly GCA_016165875.1). Taxonomy (NCBI): domain Eukaryota; kingdom Metazoa; phylum Mollusca; class Polyplacophora; order Chitonida; family Chitonidae; genus Acanthopleura; species Acanthopleura granulata. The sequence continues at coordinate 21,877,519 of JABBOT010000006.1, read as the reverse complement.
GTCATCAAAACTGAAAATAGGTATATCTCCATAACCAATGAAGTCAGAGTAGCAGTCTTAAGGCCTAACATCATCCCAAGGCATATAGACATACTTTACAAAACCCAAAATGATGTTAGCAAACTGGAAGTTGTACATGCCAAAAGAAAACTGCCATTTTTGCAACTTTCAAAATTGAAAAACTTCTGCAGCTCATGCATGAAATTTAAGTAGGGAGTAGGCCTAAGTACTGTCTTTCATGAATAAAACTTTGGGTGTCCTAGGTCCCGCGACCTAGCCGCCACATTGGGTTGCTACTAAAACTTTTGACAAGCATTTCCTTCTGAACTCAGAGTCCGATTGACCTGAAATTTTGTACATTTAACAATCGTTGCCTATGAATTATTTTGACCGAAACAGAAAGCAAATAACCGGAACTGGAAGTGATCTCATGTGAAAACAAAAATTTTGAAATGGAGTCTTCTAAACATGTTACCTGACATAGTTTAACATCCTGATCATGAATCTGATCTTTGCTACAATGCACATTTTTGTTGTAAATTGTGATCAAAGTGCGAAAAAGCGCAATTTCCCCCATACCCACTTGTGACGCGACAGAAAACGGTTAGAGCTGCAAAGCTCGTGACCACTCAGTGGAAAGTGCTATACACGTTCTGTATGTGTGCTCAAAATCTCTGAGCTGTCTTATAAAATAGCTAGAGCTTCAAGATTTGACAAAAGGCTGATTTACTATATTTGGAACGTGTGCCTCTACACAGTAAGATATCTAATGCATCTACCATGCATTCATGTTTAGGATGAATGTACAGATCCTGACCGCAGCTACCTGACGTAGTCAGATGTCCTAATCACGAAGTCTTATTTCTTTCTTGTGATTTCTTGTGAAAAAAAGCAATTCGACCCACATTTGTAGGTAACATGAATGAAATCTGTTACAGAAGAAAACCTGAAAATCTCCGAGAGCAAACGGCTCCACATCTACTGTATCTGTGCTGATGTAAGGAAAGAAATAATACTGACATTCACATACAGATCCTACTGGCTTGAACCCCGGCATCCCTGTCCCTAACAGCTGTTTTTCTTCTTCTTATTATTATTATTTAGGCTTCCAAGCTATCAGCTTGGAAAGCCTATTGTTATCGTACAGATTATTTTCTCATTATTATTATTTAGGCTTCCAAGCTATCAACTTGGAAAGCCTATTGTTATTGTACACATTATTATTCTCATTATTATTTATATCGCTCCTCAGTTTTTTTTAACTGTCTTTAAAATTGTAAACGTCACACAGCAATACTAGGCCTTAAATAACACATAAGGGAACAGTCTTCTGCACAATTTTCAACTGTCTGGGTGACTTACTTTTGCAGTCATGTTGACATCCAATGAAAATATTTAAACATCTTCTTCTTAAGAACAGCTAAACCGACTGCTCTGAAATTTGATACGCTGATGGAACTTGATGAGGCAAATACAAATCGCGGGGCTCATGTTTCTATCTGAAAAACTGTGAAAGTTTGCTCCTGTCACGTGACCAAATATATTTGAAAATGAGCACAGAAAGAACTGAACTTGGTACAGTTCAAGCTTCCAATCACGAATCTGTTGTCGTTTTTTTTTCATTTGCTACAGTTTTGCAACAATTTGTGACTAAAGTTGAATGTCATAAAATAAAAAAAGCATTTTTTTGGAGATGTACTGACAGAATTCTGTTTAAATCAGAGAATTGGGACTGGTAAAGTAAGCAAGTTTAATCTATTCTCTAAACAACGGTGTATTGAAAATTGCTGTGATCTTCATAGATCCAGTGCTATAGCAGTCCTCACATTTGCCTGATTCGACATATAATTACCCCATTACACCTGAAAAACTTGTATGTTTTTTATAAGAAAATTCTTTTATAAGGTTTAAACAGTGCCATTCATCATAAATCATTTTGAGCCATGGTGTTTAGCTCTATTTCATAGAGTTTCATTCATATCATTTGACTATTTCTACCCAGCTTCTATAGGGAATGGCGTGTCACTTTAAACATTTCAGTTTCTGATAAGACTCTGTGCAGCTTTAAGAGAATTATCTCTCTGCAACACCACCTGGTGCTCTTCCAGGCTTTTAGGATCTCTAGAACGTTCCATGTCACAAGCTGTGGCCGAACAGATAACATCAGCTTTTAACGAACTCACCATTTTTTTTATTTTCTTCTGACATAAGCTTTGTCCACTCAAAAGAGACTTTTATTTTGCATACAGAACACACTGCTCAGGCTTGCCATATTAAGGTGTGTCATCCGCTCCTACACTTATTACATCCTACTCCTGACGCTTTATTCGCATGTTTATTTCACTTTTGTTGAACATTATTCTTAAGAATTTGTGTAGTCCAAAGGTCACAAGCATTACACTAGCATTAGCAGCAGCTTATTATGACCAAGACCTCAGGAAGAGTGAAGCCCAAGGGTCAGGAAAATCACAAAACCATCAGCTGGATTCTGGGAATCCCATTCCTAACGCCAAAGTTATGGGATTCTATCCGGATTCATCATTCCCATGAAGAAACGTTTTGAAAAAAGTATTTATCGCTGACATTTTCATTTTTATGTTTTATATTTGCCTTGAGAAAAGTGATCAACAAACAACCTGAATATATGGGAATCTAAATCTGGATATTCACAGATCACCAACTGACATGAAGTTATTGGAATCTGTTCAGATTCTGACGGAATATTTGTCAACAAATGAGTCCTGACAAAGGTTGAACTGCAATGTGCTGCACATTTAGATAAACATGTACATACCTGAATGTACATGTCAGCACACAGGAGGTATTCTGGACGAGGCAAAATAATACCCAACTGCTGGATGCAACTACGCCGTAACTGGTAATCAACTTTTGCGGAAATCTCACAACAACCACAGGATTTTGCCAGTAGGGGGGCAGCAGACTGACGAAAATTTAGCGGAAATCCCACAAGAGCCAGAGAATTTTGCCCAGTAGATTGAGGAAAAGCCTGTCGCTTAAATTTACTTGACGTCTGGGTTTCTAGGTTTGACACGACTGCATGAGTGTAGGCAACAGTTACGACCTGATATCACAATACAGCACCTCCAACCTCTTCCTTCCCTATGCGTCTGATCTAAATACCTGATGGGTCCACGAAGAACCCGTGTTTCCCAGACTCCCTAGATACATTACTGTACAATGAAATTACCAGTGGTTAACATACAATTCTAATACATGCATATCAATGTTCATGTCTCCATAAATATACATGTACATACAGAGTGCATAAAAACCCAAACATACGCGTAACAAATTTAACATGGATTCACCTTCATGAATAACTAAGGCCTGAGTCATGATTATGTGAAAATATTACCCACGTCTGTGTATAAGAACTACAGAAAACAGCTGGAATCTCATATCATCAGATTATCATATATAGTGTATAACCTACATGTAGACTTAGTGCACCCTTCTCACATGCAGTATTTTCTGATTCAACAGGGAGTTGGCCGGCTGTACGAGTATCGATACAAGTTCAGAGCATACATGTATTTACCCTAATGCAGAGTTATAGTTTATTGAGCTGGGCTGTGTTCAGCCATGCGTGTTTTCTATACCCTCTGGGCATGCTTGGATTCGTTGGTGTATTTTGGTATTGCAAAAAGCTAAGACAAAAACCCCAAGCATAAGAAACAAAAAATAAGCTGCATGTGGCCTTACATGATGGTGAGAAAATGTACGTCTCCATTTATAATAATACTGCTTCTAGTGCATGTACTTTTCTGAGTTTAAGATCAACCCCTGCATACCTGTACAAGTAAAATGACTTGACATAAATGATGTGAACGTCACATGCACCATACATGTATTATATCTACATAATCAAGTATCAACAACGAACGTAAACCTCAGATTTTGACACATAATTTACCAAGTCTCAAGGAGTCCACGTATCTCTTGAGTGTTAGTGGAGAGGGAACAAAATTATTATATGTCTGCAGAACGTGGAGTCATAACAACAACGTGGGGTCATAACTACAACCTGGAGTCATAACTACAACGTGGGGTCATAACAACAACGTCAGGTCATAACTACAACCTGGAGTCATAACTACAACGTGGGGTCATAACAACAATGTCAGGTCATAACGACAACCTGGAGTCATAACGACAACATGGAGTCATAACAACAACGTGGGGTCATAACTACAACATGGAGTCATAACGACAACATGGAGTTATAACAACAACGTGGGGTCATAACTACAACCTGGAGTCATAACGACAACATGGAGTCATAACAACAACGCGGGGTCATAACAACAACGTGGGGTCATAACGACAACATGGAGTCATAACAACAACGTCAGGTCATAACTACAACCTGGAGTCATAACGACAACATGGAGTCATAACAACAATGCGGGGTCATAACAACGTGGGGTCGTGACTACAACCTGGAGTCAAAACGACAACATGGGGTCATAACAACAACGTCAGGTCATAACGACATACATGAAACTTTAACAGACATGCATTAAGCTGAACCCCAAGCTATGCAAACAGGCAGGTGTATTTTATGGTGATGTACAGGTACAGTAATCAGATTGCATACACAGCGTCCTTCCATATATGTATACACGCTCTATGTAAATGTGCATGTAAATACATGTAGGGTAAATGGACTTATCCTACACTGTCCACACGATCTCATGATCCAGGTGGTACAGATGCACACGTGTACATCAATGTCCTACTGATAATCAGCAGGGTTTATTTCCACAAGGCCCGTCTTCACAACAACACAAGTTCTTCCACCCACACTCCCAACTTCTGCAAGAGTTTACACAGGTATATTAAAATACGTTGTATGCACTGTACACACAACGTACAAAGGCAATGCACTAAAAGTCTACATGTCTTTTACATGATACAGTAAAGTTTAAGGAAGTTTAAGAAACAGCAATTTGTCATTAATTCAAAATCTGGGCTAAAAGCTTCCTTTCACACCTACAACAAGCTTCAACTGTGTGTTGAAAGAACCGAGTAAGGCTATAGATAAATTAAAACATCTTTACAGAAATGCGTAATATCTTAAGTCCACTTCTCTCTCAACCAATTGTAAAGAGAATCTAACATTTTGTTACAAAACATCCTTGGCAAACCACAAAACACTGAACAAATCAAGCTGTCGGCTTACAGCAATGTATGTTGTACATATACATGTGTTAGATTTTTAAATCCCAAATTTGAAAATATTATTCATACCACACCCTGACATGACAGTTTCTAAGCAATCTGCAAGCACATGTTTATTTATATGATCTGAATACCTTAAATGGAGAGCAGCTGGAATTAAAATTTAAATGATGAAAAAAACCCTGGTCTGGGGCCAATTTCCCAACATTTCATATGGATGTTTTTTTCCCACCATTTCAAATGAATGTTTTGGAACTGTGGCCAGGATCAACCTTGCACACAGATAGCAGTTCATACTCAAATTAACGTTTCACCTACACGTACATCAACAGAGGGAAACTCGGTGCATCAAGCAGTCTGAAGTTCATGGGATCAATTTTAGGGAGAGCATGACAAGGACGCATATGTATGTTCTCACTGACTCGGCTGCAGGCGTTCTCTCTGATGCCGGTGTCCTTGACAACATTCCTCACCTTGATTTCGACACATTCGTCCTCAAAATTTTCATCCAAAGCTTTCACAACTGGTCCGTCTAAATGCCACAGGGGATGAGTTTCAACAGTTTTCTTGTAACTTTAAACATATTTTTTTTCACAAATAATCAACTGAACTGGGTGACAAGTTAAAAGTTACTTTGTACCATTCACAGAAGTTTCTTCAACATGTCAATAGCTTCACATGTACGTACATGTATACATGCTATTCCAGCTCATTTACTTCCTAGGAAACACACAAGTTCACACGTCGCTGTGGGTGTCATGAAGAACTGACTCAGGTTGAGAGTGGAGAGCAGCCCGATCCAGGTATTATAGCTGTACCGGGGTGTTATACCCTGACTGAAGTATCCCACTATAGCTCGTTCGAGGTATTGCATTGGTACAAAGGCAAACTTGCTCTACAGCTCTCCTCTGGTTCAACATCGCCGGAAAAATTGAGTCAACAACAACAACATAGGTTATCGGCCTTCAAGCCGTGTACCTTGTACCAAATAATTTGGTCTCGTTTGAAACTACCTGAAGTTTAAACAACATACTTCACTGTACTATTTCTTACTTCACTATCTTTACAGGTCCATTTCTAACTTAATTTACTGATGTTTTCCTTATTTTTTCTACCCCCATGTGTTCACTTTCACACTAAATCACATGACTACAAAAAAGTGCGTACGTTCAAACTTCTGCAGATATTTCTGTGATAGTCTAGTTTACATATGCATCACTACACCAAGTATGGTGTACTGGTTATACCAAACGGATTTTCACCATAATGCCACTGCTTAGATGTTTCCCTTCAAATCCCAGTGTTTCTTAATGGCTTCAGACATGACATGATAGATCCAGCAGGCATTACAAAGTGTGTTTTGACACATGTTTTGAGCACCTATACACACTGAATTACAATTTAACTTGGCAATCACATGCTAATCAGACCCTTTGTCACGATTAATTTTCATAAAATATATATACCATTGCTTTTAGATTTAAGGAATGAGTGCAGCTGAATATATGTCGACAGTATTATATTTTGCACACACTGTTATAATTGTTATACTTCTCACTTGGTGTGTTACCTATAAACGTCTTTGGCTTATAAACATTTTTGTATGAAGTACATGTACACAGCCAGTACATCTGTAATCATAGCAAATGTGATAAAATTATGTGAAGTGGAAGTGGAATTATTATTATCTGTCAGCTTGTGTTAAGGGTTTGTCACCAGCTATGCCTGCTCCGTACTATACTCAATCCAGCTCGTGTATCAGTGTGAATGGACTTGTGTGAAGTAATGCACGGTACCTGCTTCATACGTAGCCCCAGGTTGCCATTTCAATCCTTCTTTTGTACACTGGACTGGTGGGACTTCGTAGCCACAGAGGGAAGCAATGCTAGAGCTTATGCGCTTTCATGCCAAGTCAGGTAAGTCCTTTCTGAACGTTTGCAGCCCAAAACAGGTGTCAACTGTGTCTCTTACCTCTCTGCTCGGTCGTAAACACAGCATCCCACATATATTCTACCTCGCAATGGCAAGCCAGCCCAAAGTTCGCTAAAGGACAAAGTATTTCACAAGCAATGGGCCATGATAAGCATTTTTCGGGTTTAACATGCATGCGCCGTGACAAGAACAAGAACTCCTCAACACCTATAACCATGGTTGACGCAAGATGGCTGACTCTCAAGCGACCACAGTTTCGCGAACTCTCGGCTGGTGATCCCTTATCCAGTGGAATATGCGTGGGATGTTGTGTTTGCGGCAGAGAAGTGGGATTGAAATGGCAACCTGGAGCTACTTCATATGACCTCTCACAATCAGTAGCACTCCATCGAAAGTACTTTAATTAATGTTATCATTTCATCTTTGAGAAAATACTTCAAATGTTGAACATTTCTATATTGAAAATGCACCGGGTACTGCATAAATTGTGAATCTTTTATATAAGTTGTGTAACAGTTAAAAGTTAAGTAAATGAACAGAGAAGTTTATTGCATTTTGTGTGAATTTCTTTGAGTTCTTTACAGTCTTAAATATTTTTCTATAAGACAGTTGTGTACGTAATTCTTAAGATGAAGTCTTGAAGACATATGGTGTCCCACATTCACATGTATGTGCATGTTTCAAATGGCCGACAAGCTTTGTTTCAGGAATGGTAAAACTGAAATGAAAGTGTTAGCCCATAAACCATCGTTATTCCCTAGTTTGAATCGACGATCGTTTTATTTATCTACTTATTTATTTATTTATTTATTTATTTGATTGTTGTTTTATCCAGTACTCAAGAATATTTCACTTATACGACAGAGAGCCAGCATTATGGTGGAAGGAAACCGGGAAACCCACGACCATCCGCAGGCTTCTGGAGGACCTTCCCATACACTGACGGAGAAGAAACCAGCATGAGGTGGATTTGAACTCACAGGGACAGGTTTGGTGGAAGGCTTCTAGGTCATTATGCTGCGCTAATAACCTTAATAACAGCAGTGAACGTTGTGTTGCAAAGCCATATGGTTCAATTCCACTATACATTTTCAACTCTGGTCCATATATGAACCAGGCTAGAACAGAAATATCTCAGTAATTTTGACAGTACGCACTTTTGCGCAGTCATGTGATTTAAGGTAGAGAGAGTAGAAGTGAATGCACATGTGGGAGAGCAAAAATAAGGAAAACATCAGTAAATTAAGTTAGAAATGGACCTGTAAGGTAGTGAACTGAGAAATGACACAGTGAAGTATGTTGTATAAACTTCAAGTAGTTTTAACCGGGACAAAATTAATTGGAAAAAGGCGGAGGGCTCGAAGACCAGTAATCTATGTAGCCCAAGATTGCTCTGACGTTCGGATTTGCATTAGAAATGACACTATCACTCAAATACCCACATCAGAGAGATCAAGTGTGACAAATCTGGGGACTCTCAGCTGGAACCCCGATGAAACACTCCACATACTTCTTGCTGGTCAAATCCTCATCGTAACATATCCCTTTACCATCGCCACACATAATTTTGTACTTGGGTAATCTACTTAAGCATCATTTATATGGAGAAAGCATGCAGGCTGTGTGGCACTGACATGTTTTCAAGATGCGTGCCATGGGAGTAAACCAGTAAATGCAATTTTGGAAATGTGCCCATGAGCAGATGTGTGTAATATCTCTGTCAACATTTTTTCTTCTTTTTTTTTCTTCAACTCTCTCAAATTATTTTTGCAATGCACTTTTGAGATATTTTTAGTTGTTTTATTTATAGTATTGTGAAACAGCGCAAGAAATGGTGGATGTCTCAGAACGAATGACAGCAGTGTAATTTGCAGGATTTTTCGGGAGAAACGAAATCTTACTGGGTTACCTTTACAAAATTATGTGTGGCAATGGGAAGGAAGGATGTTACGTGGAATTGACCAGCTAGAGGTATGTGGCGTTCTTTTTCGTGGTCTCAACGAACAGTCACCAGAATTGTCACACTTGATCTCTCTGACGTGGGTATTTGAGCAATAGCATCATTTCTAATGCAAGTCCAAATGTCAGATCAATCTCGGACTATAACCTATGTTGTTGTTGACTCATTTTTTCTGGTGAGGTTGAATCAGTGGGGAGCTGTGGAGCAAGTTTGCCTTTGTACCTATGAAATACCTCAAACATGCTATAGGGGGATACTTCAATCAAGGTATAATACCCCAATACAGCTATCATACCTCATTCGAGCTACTTTCCTCGACCTGTTACTGTGTGAATTTCGTTTGTGGCCTACTTATACCCGAGTGGTGAGGACACCATGACCAGTGTGATGGGGCCTGGTATTAACAATAGAGGTTAACTAAGCATAGGGGGTGAATAGGGGGTGTGGTTGGCACACATATATGAAGGCCTACATCTATGTATACTACAACAAGCTGACAAGTGTGTATACCCGTGGGCTTCTCTTTATTCCCAACCCTCCCGGACTGTAATACACTGCCTGCCTCCAAAACTGACCACACATCTTGTGGCTAACGTGTGACTCGCTAAGGTAATCTGTACTGGAGGCGATATTAACAAGGCAACTACAAGACTAAACTCGTGTAGACCGCTGTCACCATCATCATTATCAACACGGGGAAGGATGCGGCGTTCATCGACTCGGCCGTTAACAACGAGCTTGTTTTCTCCGCCAGGGAGACAAATCGTTAAAACCACATACCTGAATTGAAGATCAGCTTCCTAAAAGCTCGAATGAGCCAAAAATCGGCCGAAGAAGGACTTCGTCTAGCGTAGAATTGCGGAAATGTCCACGTAGGCAAACGGGCCGTTCTTCATCTGGCCGCCGCCATATTTGATCACGTGACACGCTACTGTCAAGGGGTGGTGCGCGCGCTGCACACGTGTGTTCACAGTTACCTGCGGCAGTTACGTCGTATACAGAACAGTCAACATGTTGTCTTTAACACGAAAACAAAAACAAGAAAAAAAAAAAAAAAACACGGCTTTTAATTTTTTGTCTCAACGGTAGCTACAGAGGGATCCTTAAGACTACTGGCATAGAATATTGTGTGGAAAAAAATAAGCAAACAAAAGACATGTACAACCACATGTATATATAAGTTCTGAATGCAGGCTGAAATCTTTTGCGTCCAACATATGAAATCTGACACCTGTTTTCCCCACCCACATGAAATTAATCGTCTGCATGTCTGTCGCCTTGTGACACAAGCACCGTCCTCGAATTTTATCTATAAAAAAAAAAAGAAAAAAGAACTCATTTAACTGAATGTTTTGTAGAGTGATGATTCGGCGGGGATGGGGTGGGGTTTCGAGTGAGATTTAAATGAAAGATATTTTTAGTGGTAGGCCCTTCTTCCTTAATTAAACGGTTATGACATGGTCAAAAGTGTATAGGGACGATAGGTTCGTTTATTTTGGTTTAACGCCGCTTTGCATATAAACAAATAAAAATAGCGTGATGCAAACACATGAGTTTAGTTCAGCGGGAAAATCTAGTTTTAATATTCCTTGAGGTCGTTTTCTCCGGAACATTATTTAAGAACGCCTAATAGTTTGTTAATAATAAAAGTAATATTTTGTTGGTTCACCACTAAAATTTTACTTACTATGAACTAACTCGCTTAGAACATATAACCTAATTTTTCATTGGCTGCCACAGGTCACATTTCGAGTCATAAAACGTGTAGGGAGGAGACCATGATTACGCTTAGTGTCGACTGACGTATTTGGAAAACAATGTCGGTTCAAAGTTTCTAATATGAAATAGGCAAAGCCTAGGGGCGAACGCAGTAGGCCTATAGATGACTTGAGCTGTGAGCTCAGGCCTAATACCTGAAAAGAGCCGACCGGTACGACTGATTGTTGACTCTTACTCTTATAATACGGGTACCTTCTTTTTACAGTAAGGGTAAATAAACTTTTGATTTTTTAAATTGTTTTAATTAGCGTTTTACACGTATATATTGCACTTATACGATGGCGTCCATCACTATGGCAGCAAAAACCCGTTGAGCTGGGCTTCAACTCGCTGCTACAACACTGGTTAAAGGCTCTTGATTCATTGTGCTATGTTAGCATGCTAAAGCCCTTCGATAACTTGTTATTGAGCTATAGCTAAATTGTCTTCGTCTTCATTCAACACCTTACATCTATACTTTTTCGGCCAACCAATGAATGTCAGAATACCAGACACGAGTATATAACCAGGGGTAGAGACTCCAGCTTGTGGAAACTGTGAGCTGAATTGATACAAGTGCGTGATTAGTGCAAGTGCCTGTGTATATATGTAGTGTAGGGCTGAGCTCATTAGGAACTAGAAGGCAGACCAGAGTCGATGTTAGCCATCCATATTAAAGGGTATGACATATCCAAGAGGCTCGATTTTATTCTCAACTTTATCATTATTACCTATGTACGCCTGCTGTATGAGCAAGGATGTTTTATTCTGACATCACTTAAGCACATCTTTGATTCATTGTTTTTTTATAATTGTTTTTTTTTTTATTTCTGCATTGAGACAACAAATTTCCTTTCTGGAGTGCTGAGGAAGAGAAATTACGGTTGATTACTGGGATGTGTAGTATAACCAGTAAAATTATAAAAGTTTGGGGATATGGCTTTTACTGAAGCTGCAGTGTTTGTAGTGTTCTTGGCGATGCGTCATTGGAAATTCGTGAGCCTTCGGGTGTGCAAGCACAGTTGTTGAGCTTTTGATGATTCCTCTTTGAAACATCATGTATATTATGGCCTTTTTCGATAGAAACTATGCACGTTAAGGCGTTGTCCAAGGTTATACCCTTAGAGATCGTGCACATGTATGCTCGGTATGTTTTGGTGTTTGAAATGATTTGTGACCGCCTCGACGTCGGGAGATCGGTGGTCAATTCCTTGTTAGGTTATACAAAGAATACTCTAAAATGGTATAGACTTGTTTCTGTCTGTCTTAGCTCTCGGCACTGAAATGCTAGAGCAAGGAAACAGGGCTGATGGACCCGGTGTCAGTGTAATATGACTGGGTGAAGTGTCATGTTTGGTGTCTTTGGCATGATGCTCTGGTGACGGTAGCTTTTCGGAGGCATGGATTCGTCCTATCACAAGGGGTCACAGCATGTCTACATTCTAAGGGCACCTCGTTGTTGTATGACTGAAAACTTGTATAACATATGTAGTTTACCTATATTATGTATAAATATATACACACACATATTCTGATTTCAAGAAACTAAGAACACGTGTGTATGAATTTTTTATGCTTTGGTATGGGCACCTAGTAGGGAACCGTCACTAAGAAGTTTGTATCAAGGCCACACATGCAGACAAGCCATCCTCAGATAGTGAAAGAAGAATTTTCCTCGGATGTATGATCGGTGTTCCATTATCATGGTTTGAAAGCACTATATACACTTGTATAATGAGCAGAGTGTTAAACCATTTAAGGTGGGAAAACACTAAATATTTAAATGTACATTTGATGAAAGGCAACTTGTATCAATGACGTCAAGCCATGCTTTTTTGCTTTGAAATGCGAGTATAGTTCGTTTGAAGGTCCATTGAACCAAGACAAATATATCTTTGCACGTGCTCGTATTTTGATTGTAGAGTTCTAGCAGTTAAACACCTGTTATGTCTTCACTGGTCACTGAGGGTTGTTTTAGAGTCGAGTACTTCAAAAGCATTTTACTCTGTAGAACAAACTCTGAAAAAAAGTAAGCACATATATGAACATGTACGTTGAAATCAGGAGTGTGTTAAGTGGTAAAAACCTCCTGCGACTTCACTGGTCAAAGCTTGGTCATTCAAAACACAAACAAAAAAGACGAACACATAAAATAAATACATACATAAATAAACCTAACCATTCTCCTGAGCACTGTTTTTATCAGTCTTTCTTCGGACAGATGCCTGGTGATGGTGCTTTTTTGCCCTTGAATAAAGCATTTAGTCGGAAATACTGTGCTTAGAGCTAAATAGGATACATATTCCTTACGCACAACTCGTCTCGTTTCCATTTTTCCCGGCGCATTAAAGGAGCGCAACACATTAAAACCAAATACTCATTATCAGTAGGGTTACTTCGTGTTGATTCCAGATATGGTCTTCATTATGTTTTGGCCCCTTTTTTCACAGTGACTAAAATGGAAATAAAGACTGAGGTGCTATATGGTGGATTTTTTGAACCATATTCCAGAGGTTCAAGCGCAGTGACGTCATAGATTCTCATTAGATGCTAAACAAGCTCTGATTGCTATGTGTTTACATCTACGTTCTACATGAATATATACGTAGTGCAACACCCCTGTCTGTATTTAACGTGGAAATATAAGCGTTACAGCATGTTTAGCAGAAAAACATGAACCTGTGACGTCACTCGGCCCTACGAAGGCAGTCAATATTGACAGCGTTCGGAAAATGATATATATTTACATACGAATACCACAAATCTATAGATAACCTGACAGATTTGCGAATCGTCAGCCAAATCTCAAGCTACACAGTAACTAAAGAGGTAAGGAAATAGGACCGAGTGTAATTCAGTCGTGCCTGAAAGATGCAAGTGATATTTCCTTAGGAGCGTATATATTTAATTAATTAGTTTCCAAATCATTTAATATGGTAGATCTATTTTATATGTTGTTAATGAAAAATTTATTTATTTATTTATTACATTGGTACTCCTGGGTGTTAGTGAAAAATATCTCAGCCTCGATATGAATGCCACTGCGTGGTGTTCATATATCCATCTTGGCGATTTAATTCAGCAAGCATAGTGAAGAAGAGTGTCTCAGGTTCCGGACTGCGCCCACATTTACTAAGAAGAGTAATGAGCTCTCTGTAAAATTTTTAACAAACACGAGTGAAGGCTTTTAATGGAATACCTTTAAAATACCTAGTTTTTTTTTACTAATGACTTGTGACTTTGATTGTGACAAACAGAGTAATATTTGATTAACATGTGTCACGACATTGACATAAATATGAGGATAAATATAATATATATGCTCTCCGAAAAACACAAATGTTAAACTGTCAGTTTGTTGTCATGGTCAGGACTGATAACATAATAGATGTGTTAAAATGAGAGTGCCAACATTTTAAAACTAACATACATGTAATGCAGGATTTTTGATTACATCCCTTTTTTCAGGTTCTACAAATACTATAATTGTATGTAAGACATTATACCGCTTGTTGTGCAAACGAAAGGCATTTATCAAAACTTGCTTATCAAGGGGGACAACACAGGTCACTCCCATGACCTGCAAGCTAGCCAGGGTTATTGTCCATAGTGCGCCCAGAAATGTGAAGATTAAAGGTTTTATATCAGCTCTACTTGAACATTCTGTTTGTAAATGCAAAACCAACTTATCAGCCAATCTGTGGGCCTTCCTTGAATTACCTCTCCCCCCGTCACTTGATAGCTGCTATTACTGAAGGTGAGATACATTTTTCGCGCGTGAAATTGCATAGTTACAAGGATGGGATCTCTTCTAATGGGGTAATAAAGCAGCCTGGTTTGATATGCAGTTTCATTAAGTCAAGCTAGGCACTACATATATCACTATGCTCTTATTTCCTTCAGTTTTCTGGTAAATCCGAAGAGTCTAACTGCATAAAATGAAAGGGTGTTCTGGCGCTACGGTTACAATTGCTATATATCCAAGAGAATGTAGGCAACTATAGATTATCAGTCACAGAGAATTATTAGTTCCGATGCCTGCTCGTTTCTGGTTCAAAGATGTCTTAACCTTTTTGATTCTTCTGCAAAGAGTAAGTTACATGTATGTAAGCTATGAGGTTGAAAATGACACAGATTTGCGCTCCAAAAACTACGCACAATGATAGTAGCATTCTTAAATCTATATTTTTATTTAAAGGACGGTTAAGTGCACATAACATCAAACATGTCTTCGAAAATCTAATAGCGTATGTGGTCAGGTATTTTGATGCAATGTTATAGCTGCATAGCAGAGAACTCTTATATCCAAGGCTCCTTGTTTTTAGTACCCAACCCCTGATGCATTTTTTTCCCCTTGTATATTTATTTGATTGTTGTTTAACGAAATACATTAAACTTTTCGCATATATACGATATCGGGCAGATTTATGGGTGGAGGAAACCGCAGAACGGATTTAGGAAACCGGATTACCCAGGGAAAACCACGGACCTTGAGCAGGTTACTGACGAACTTTCCCACGCGTGCCGTACATGTAGATATGCGCAGCATATGGGTGGAAGTAATATAATATAGCTGCGAAGTGGATCATTCGGGACAATTATTTAAAAGAGTAAGCATATTATATAGCATGAAAATCAGTGAGTAGTCTTCTTTATTCAGTACAATACATCGGTGACGTTTGTTTGTTTTATTATTTTTTTTTTTTCACTAATATACAGTAACTATTAGTCAAGCACTGATCTTCCGGTTAATATGTTCCAATCCACATTAATGGACTAAAATGATCGGAGACATAAACAAAGCATAACAACAGAAACAAAAGATATTCTAAGAAGTACTTGTCAAGCGAAAAAAAAAACCAAAATAAGAAAAAACAAAGCGAGTTTTACTTCTGCTGTCACTTAGGCGTTTTCAAAAATTTACCAAGGACTATTATAACGGGAATACATTTGACCTAAGCTGGCTTCTACAAGTGTATTAATATGACCCATTCATAAACATGTTCGTTATCTTGAGCTATTCATATACACGTACATTAATTTGATCCATTTATACACATGTACATTGACTTGAACCATTCACATACAGGTACACGAACTTGAGCCATTCATATACCCCTACATTAAGTTGAACCATTCATATACACGTACGTGAACTTGAGCCATTCACATACACGTACATTAACTGAGCCTTCATATACATGTACATTAACTTGAGCCATTCATATACACGTACACTGACCTGAACCATTCATAAGTACATTAATTGCAAAAAATTCGAAGGCATATTCGAAAATACATTATACAAGGTCCGCGATATACATTATTTCGTAAATAAGAACTTTGTCTGCTAGTATTAAGTATAGTTACGTGTACAGTCCTACAGCAGGCTTCGCTACACTCAGTATAAAACAATTTAATCTCTGTGGATTCCAAATCATCTACAGGACAATAAAAATATTTTGGACCACTTATTTAGAAGAGGAATGGTAAATTAAGCATTTCAGGCTGTAGGGGAGGAATGAACTTCGTTACTGTAATTAAGTTCATTTTATATATCGGTAATTAGTCAGCATTTTTTAATGGCGGAAAATATTACAAACATGCAAAACTTGATTCGAGCCTTTTCTTAGCCCTCAGAAATAAAATGTAGCGGTGCGGATAATATAACGGGCGACTTTGTGTGGATGAAATGAACTAAAATTCATACTGAAAAAGACGATGACGGTGGGAATTTTGCGTAGAAAATTTATTCATAAATGTGGATTTGCTATTTACTTATTAATACAGATAAACATTGTACCATACTGTCAAGCCTGTGCAAGTCTTTGGTAGCATGAAGTTCACATCAGTCAGTAGGTTGTTCTCTCATCATTTAAACCCCAACAGAAGTATTATGTGCGTACCTCCACGTGTGCTGTTTCATTTAGAATCTGCCAAGTAGCCTTTTTCTTACAACCAGGCACCGGTTTCCTGCTAAGTACACTTAGATAAGTACGACCTCAACTACTATGATCATATGTGTGATTGAGATATCAGGTGCACTAAGCGCTATAATTAGTACTAAGTACCCGTCATGAAACTGTGGCCTGTAAATCAGATATCTTTATCACCAGCACCATGCGTGTACTTGTCTAGAGCAATGGGTAAAGCCACGAGCTTTCCACTGTTACAACGGCGCAATGCTATCTGCGCTGTGTTACATGTGTCAAAGGAAAGGGCACCTGCAGACGGACTGTTTCATACAGCTGGCGAACCCCAATGTGGCGTCCACAGCGCATACAGTAAAATTAAAGGTGTAAACTCGTTCCATACATGTAGCGAGGAACTTTGGTGCTCTTTGAACACCAGCAAAGGCTTGAAATCACACTGATTGAGAACACCACAGTGTCGTCAGACGTTGATCAGAAAAACACTGAAACCGCGCATTTTGCACAAAGCGTCCGTTTCTTATTGTTCAAAAGCACTTCTATATTTTAATGTTCGCAGAGCAAGACAGGTGTGATCCACAGTTCTCTTCCGCGGTAAGATGCGTCCTAACAAAGTCTACTGGTTTCATCACAACTTAGGCAGAGTGAGTTTCTATCCCGTTTCGCCCCTCAGAATGGACCTCCATTGCGTAGTTCGCATGAATGTTAACTGGTGGTATTTCATTACAAAGTGTTCTTTCCTCCTTTGACATTGTAGGGGATTTTTTGCGCACTTTTGCTGAATATGATACTGCATGGCCGGTGAGTTGTATTCGTCGCGGTAACTGCTATGTCCTGATGCAATGAGCTTGGCGTATTGTCCCTGGTAATGATTTGACTACCTGTTCACGTGCCAGAGTGGTAGGCCGGGTTCCGACAAAGCACAAACAACATGGCGACAACATCCACGATGGCGCAAATGACAAAGAAAAATCTGTCCAAGATCAAAGAGACGAGAATCCAGTCCTGTATGATGGCCTTTTCCACGTCCTCCTTGTCCTCAATTCTCCTGTGGAGGACTCCCAAATCCTCCATAGGGGGCTTTCCCTCCGTATTCAGCACGTAGTTGTCATGGCGATACATAGTCTTTATCGCGTGCTCTTCGCTTTCCGCATCCTCGGAGTTGTCAGTCACGTGACCATTAGGAGCCATGTGATTGGTCGTGTCAGGGTGTATTGATACCAGCTCAACATGCTAAAAAGGAAAAGAACAAGAAGTTGTTAGACTGAGAGTACATCACGAAATGTACTGTCGGCGTATTAAAACAGATTAAATTAGTATGTTAAATAATCCAATCCCATGGGCTCTGCACGGTTCCCTCCCACCACAGTGGTTATGTACAAGCGAAATATTTTTGAGATCGGCGTAAAAAACAATCCAAGAAGTAAATAATGAAACCCAGTAGACATCGAAAGGAGTTGAACTATGGCCAAGGAAGTACAAATGTTATTTATATGTTCTAATCTGAATTTCTTGAGCACAAATGCTCAAATCTACACAGAATGAATACACAGATTGTACCAGATAAGTTTTAGTAAAGCGTATATAAGTGCATTGTTTGCCTCCAGAGGTTTCCCGGCCATCGGTTAATTCACTCACTCCCTCAGGTTGTCAACTAGTCGGTCGCTCACTCAGTCAGAAATTCATCCAGACAGTCTGTCAGACAGCTTGTCAGTTAGCCAATCAGTCAGTGCGTCAACTACCAAGTCAGTGAGTCAACCAGTTAGTCAGTGAGTCAACCAGTTAACCAACCAGTCAGTCAGCCAGTCAGTCAACTAATCAGTATTCTAATACGTAGATATATCAAGATAATTAAATGAGTGTTTTATTTGCAATTTTTGGAACAGTTCAAAGGATGATAATGAGTTGTAAACACAACTGCTGGAGGACCAATTTACCGTTCCGTTCGACGAGGAATACGGCGTTTCCTTAACCTTGGCGATTTCAGGAATTTTCCTTGACCGTTTCTCATCTTGCGACTTGAAAGTTTTTTCAATCAAGTCTCCATAGAAGAGGATGTGGCCGAGTTTTCCGATGACTAACGAACGGACCCATCTCGGCAGCGGAAATCCCCGAGATCCCCGGAAGTGAAGATGTAGGATGAAGACGCCAAGGGCTGTTGACAAGGAAACCAGGCAAATACACACCCCAAAATACTGACCTGCAAGCAAATAATTACATACGGTTTACATTCTACTGAGAATATCACTAAAAATGAATAAGTGAATGATTACGGTTGGACGTCGCTTCGGCGATATTTCAGCATTATCGTGCATGGTGAGAACATGTTTTGAATGCAGTAGACAGATGTCACCAGGATATTTATGTGTGCCATATTTGGGGAATGCAAATGGTCTTCCACCAAAGTATGTCAGACACCACGTAAAGGGCCTTGGCGCGCTGCCGACCGTACATTGTCAAGAAAGTTCCAAGAGCACTGGCAGTATAGGAGAATCTGGAGGGGTAGTTGTCAGACGTCTCAAGTGTGTCTTTAAAGTCCAACATTCGCATCCTGAGAAAAAAAATTTCTTTTTTAAGGGAAGACGGATTAACCCCATCCAGGTAATGAATACTTCCGTTCCTGATAACGAAGTAATCCGTAATCAGAAACGGACTGATTAACCCGTAACTTCAAAAGGAAAGGCAGTCCATCATCCTTCAAATAACGGATTTAACGAAAGATTTCCTCAGGGTATGTCACTCGTAAATCCTGAAGGAGTGTTCGAAGTCGATAATCGCAAGACCTATTTCCAAACAACTTATAGCATGAAGGACAGTTCCCAAAGGATCATGTAGGAAACATTTATACAAATACAGTAAAGAAAGTCGTTAACATGTCAAAGAGAAGCAGTCATTAGTTTTCAGTGATGCAGGAAAGATAGTCCTAATTTTATACCTCCGGTCGCACATGTGAAGGTCAGCCAAGAACCTGCGGATGGAGGTGAGTTTCCACCGGGCTCTGCCCAGTTTCCTCCCTTTGACGCTGACTACCGTCGTATAAGTGAAGTATTCTTGAGTACGGGGTAAATCATCAATCAAAATAAATAAATGAATAAATAAATAAATAAATATTTTATACTTGACACTCAAATCGAGCTTTGAACTCTGTCAACGAATAATTGCTAATAAAAAGACATACATGTGTATTACCATGGCGCTTTGTGTGTAAGGGTTCATAGAACCACCATGTCGATGCATGTAGACCGTCGTTTAAAAACCGTCAACCAAAATGTAGGTTCCAAATCAATTGCAAGACCAACTTCCAAAACAACGTTAAACAGAAACCACCAAAGAAGTAAGGAAGCATATGAAGTAAAAACTTAGGACAGTTTCAAGTATGGGGAAGTGCTCAGATGTCATGGCGGAAAGATGCAGGGAGTGTTTTAGGCGATCGCTGTGAGCTCAAGTCCAGCTCATAATGGCTTCTTCTCCGGTCATACATAGGCTGTTCCGCCAGCAACCTGCGGATAATCATGGGTTTTCAACGGGCTCTGCCTTGTTCCCTCCACTCAAAATGTTGGTAGCCGTCGTATATAAGTGAACAACTCTTGGATACAGGGTAAAGCACCAACCAAATAAATAAATATACAAGCTGTCGTTGATCAGAAACAAAAGTATACCTACCTACGATAGGTATAACCTGAGATTGAGGCGGCATGATTTCCGCCACGAGCAGCAGGAAGACGGTCAGTCCCAACAGAATGGTGACGTTCAGCGAGATCTTCTCCCCGGATTCTGCCGGCAGCAAGAATGACGTCAGATGGAGCATTGTAATAAGTATACAGGGTAGAATGATGTTGTAGACGTAGTAGAGGGAGCGTCGCTGGAGCACCATGGTAAACGTCACATCCGGGAACGGGTGCGCGCAGCAGGGATACATCAGCTCGTTCCGCACAACCTCGATCATGATCAGTCGCCATTCGCCGTTGTCGACGTAAGAACTGGTGTCGCCCTGGCTGGACTTGTTCCGGACGTCCAGAAGGTTTCCGGTGAAGGCCCACGATCCGAACACGAAGAGACACTTCTGGAAGTCGTACGGAAACTCGGACACGTCCATTTTACATGAGGTTTCTATGGTGCGTGGATACAACCATCTCACCTCGCCGTCGTACGAAACAGAAATGAGGAAGTCCATGGGGTCTTTACCTGTTTCTAATCCGACTCTGGAAATGTAATAAACGGGAGAGAAATAGGTGAAAATTGCCGTGAAATGGTTAACAACAAATCGGAGTAAGCCAAACCGATAGCACCGTGAGAATCAAGCTAGGCATCACAGAAGAACACAATGAGATGGTTTGTGGGTCCTTGTGATGTCTCTCAGTTTAAGGCACACGTGAAATCTTCTGAGTATATAAAATATCTAATCGTGAGCCTAGCAGTTATTTTATAATTTTTTGTTCATGAAAAATATTCGGATATTTGTTGTGCTTTGAATGCAGCTGTTCATATATCAATGGTGGTGACAATTTTATTCAACTCCACGTAGGTCTTTTGTATATACAGTGCCTATATAGTCCTGATGACAGGTAGCTCCATGTACTATAACATACCGAGCAGGTCACACTGCACGTTAGTACATCGTCAGATCAACTGAACCACATACCTGCGGTTAAACAACAGGCTGAATTTTGTAGAAGTTTGATCTTTACTCCGCAGCGCTCCTCTGTATATGACCCATGCCTACCAATCTTCACCTATCGCCCCTCAACAACGCTCGCCAATGTCGTATAAGTGAAGTGTTCTTGACTACACAGTGCAACACCAAACAAACACACAAACAAATGAATAAATCAAACTGGACCTACTCGTTATATATGACGATATCGGGCTTCCATATCTCATCGGCGGGGACATGTATTGAACTGACATTTCCGAACTCGGAGCGGTTCCATCGTAACTGTGGGTCATACCAAGTCTGAAAACAGAGAACAGAGAACAAATGTATTTGTAATTTATGTATATCGGATTGGTGTTAAACGCCGTATAGGCTACTCGTGAATAGGAGGAGACTCCCCTCATGAATAGGAAGAGACTACCCCCCTTGAATAGGAAGAGACTACACTCATGAATAGGAAGAGACTCCCCTCGTGAATAGGAAGAAACTCCCTTCATGAATAGGAAGAGACTCCCTTCATGAATAGGAAGAGACTCCCCTCATGAATAGGGAGAGACCATGTGGACGCGGTCAGGTCTATGGCTGGATCGAGGAAACAGGGCTGCCCAGAGTACACCGCATCCCTTCAATAGGCATCTGGTAAAGCTATTGGCGTATTGAAAACCACGGTCTGTTACCCCATTGCCTCAGAGGGATAACCTCAATGTCTCCATCACACTGACAATAAGTGATTGATCTAGCTCACATGGACGTGATGGGAGCTCAAAACCGATACATGTGAACTGGGAATTTTCCCGCTTTCACAGTTCTGAGGGCGTTGGTGATAGTAAGTGGTTAATGACGTTCCTCTCAGGTTTTGTTCGCGCGCTCCAACATTCATGGGAGACCCATTTTCTTCCAGTCGCATGGTGTGCACGTCAGAAGGTCTGCCAGCAACCTGCGGATGGTCGTTGGTTTTCCACGGGCTCTGTCCGGTTTTCTGGTCGCCGTCGTATAAGTGAAATATTCTTGAGTACGGCGTATAACACCAATCAAATAAAAAAAAAAATACGGTGTGCATATCTGTACGTCACGTGTGAGAAAGTCATCAGTAACTTCATAA
Organism: Acanthopleura granulata; assembly: GCA_016165875.1. Taxonomy (NCBI): domain Eukaryota; kingdom Metazoa; phylum Mollusca; class Polyplacophora; order Chitonida; family Chitonidae; genus Acanthopleura; species Acanthopleura granulata. Next base: position 21,854,981 of record JABBOT010000006.1, on the reverse strand, counting down.
AGGTTGGTGGTTTATCCCGGTTACTACGGATTTCCTCCACTCACAAAACCAATCGACATCGCATAAGTGAAAAATTCTTGAGTAAGGCGTTAAACAACAATCTAAGCCTCAAAGCGATGGTCTAAAGGCATATTGCGGTTTATTACTATTTATTCTCCCACATTACCACAGTTGAGCATGTACTTTTATTTTACTTACCAATCGAACCCAAATCTCACTTTGTAAGACTTGAATCTTTTCGTTCTGAAGGTGAAAAAGCAGTGCATATTTTGAAAACGCATCTTAAGCAATGTACTTTGACGTAAAATAGCTTAATTCATGATCTTTCAATACTTTGCAACAGAGTTTTATAAGTCTACTTTTGTGCAGTAAGTGATTGGCGCTAGAATTTTACGATTAGATACAGCACTTAAAATGGATAGGTATACCCAGAACTGCAAACTTCTGTTGCTGATATAAAGTTTTACGGGCTGGAGAGGTTATTCGTTTACTCCTAACACAGAACGATGATATGGTACTTGACTTCCACATTGTGAGTGACTATAAACATCGCTTAAGACATTTACTATGGTACTCCAGACTGTATGTTGTTTGGCCTCCCCACTATTATATCAGGCCGAATTATATTAGAACTACATCACTATATTACGTGTAGTTGACCCACTATATTACATGTAACTATAGACCCTCTATATTACATTGTAGGTAAGCCTTCATATTACATGTAGCTGACTCTCCATATTACATGAAGCTAACTATCCAAATTACATGTAGCTAACTCCCCACACTACAAGCAAATAACCCTCCATAGTACGTGTAGCTAACTCTCCATATTACATGTAAGTAAGCCTTCATATTACATGTAGCTAACTCCCCACACCACGTACAAATAACCCTCCATATTACATGTAGCTAACTCTCCATATTACATGTGACTAACCCTCCATATTACCTGTAGCTCACCCTCCATATTACATGTAACTACCCCTCCATATTACACGTAACAAACCCTCCATGTTACATCTAGCTATCTCTCCATATTACATGTAGCTAACCCTCCATATTACATATAGCTAACGCTCCACATTACATGTAGCTAGCCCTCCATATAATATGTAACTAACCCTCCATAAAAAATGTAGCTGACTCTCTATATTACATGTAGGTAAGCCTTCATATTACATGTAGTTAACTCCCCACACTACGTGCAAATAACCCTCAATTTTACATGTAGCTAACTCTCCATATTTCATGGAACTATCCCTCCATATTACATGTAGCTAACTCTCCACATTACATGTAACTAACCCTCCATATAATATGTAACTAACCCTCCATAAACAATGTAGCTGACTCTCCATATTACATGTAGCTAACTTCCCATGCTACATGTAGCCATAATCACTTATTACATGGCACTAAACCTTCACTTTAAACGTAACTCTACCTTCATTTTATACGTCACTAAAAATCAATGTTACGCTAAAATCCGTTTAAGTACGTTCAAGAAAACAGATGTTGAAATGAAACCAACAATGTTAAGAAAATTTCAAAGACCAACAATCGGAAATGTGAGATTTCAGAAAACAGATGTCTCACGAGATCGACGAGGTGGTTGAGCGAGATGTCCACGTAAATGGTCACATTCTCGTCGACGTCCTCGACCGGACGGACAGAAACGTCATAAGTGTTTGTAAACAGGTGTTCCTTTAACTTCTGTTCCATAGTGAAGCTTCTAAATCCCAGGGCTGCAAAAATAATTAATCAGTACTGTATATCAATTCGAATTATATATTAATTGATGAAATGTTTCAATTGTTACAGCTGATCTGATCTTTTTATATGGTAATTTCTTCGTGGTAAGATGGCATACATTGAGCGCATAAGCCAGTGGAAGCTGAGTACTATAGTTCTTTCATGTCCTTTATTCAGGTGGTTAGCCAATGTAATAAACAACATATACATTATCTTATTTTTCCGAAATATTCAGAGAAATGTATTTTTTTCGCTTTTAACAGTACTTTACATCGGTCCCAAAACCAGAGGAATTAGGATATACTGACAATATAAATGAATAGCTTTCTTAAATCGTGAATTTAAGATGGAGCGCTCGTATCTGAGGCCTGCATACATATACTGTACATGAGAAACCAACAACCGCTGGGAAGAGAACGCCGCAGGCCGTGGCGAAATACGCGTTTACAAAGCTGAGCTGTTATATATTAATGTATTTTAACAGTCTGATACCATATCTGACGGACATTTGTTGGGTGGGCAAACCATAGAAAAGAGTTCTCGAATTACACGGCAATCATTATGAACAAAACACTGATAATCTCCTTAGGCAGTTTTAGTCCTATTCTGTTTGAACACAAGGAAAATCTGAAATTCGACCCATGTAATTTTAGCTTTTCGATACTTCCTGCGCACATATATGTTTACAAAGTTTAAAAGTTTACAACGCTGTCAGGCAAGTCTACAGCGTCTCATTGTTAACAGTGTAAAATAATGTTAATTTGCTTTGCTTGTTAATATCAGTTTTATTTTGGTTATATTACAATGTTATCTCTTTCGAACTTGCGAGTATGCATGTCTCAGTGCAGTCCTATTTAGAGCTTTGAACCCTCGTCGGATCGCCATGTCGCGATCACCGGACATCGTTATCCTCGTGACCATAGCAAAAAATCGTTCATTTCACATGAATCCATGGGACTTTACATGGGCTCAAGCAAACGTTTTGAAAACGTCTTAAACAAAGAAAAAGAAACGTTGTAAACTTTAACTATTTACCGCGTAGGCTGTTGCCAAAGTCTCTGATGTAGTAGCATAAGCATAAATGAACAAATATTTTTACATATCTCACGGATGATAAGTTTTGCGCATGTGTAATACTGGAAACAGCTGACTTTTAGGTTTATCCAATTATGCTAACCTCATGGCTGGGGCCAATGACTATATGCGAGACTTAGTTTTAACTTTAAAATAGTTTATTGTGTGACATGGCATAGGAATTTATATTTTAATATTTTTAGAAATTTTGTTAGCATTTCGAGACAAAATAGGTTAACTGCTAGCATTTTCTTTATACCCGAGCTTCTTGTATGCGAATCAGACGCTCACGGACATTAGACCACCGCAACGCTTGCCGAGATAGCAGTTTTCTGCAGCCAGTTACAAATTTTTCCCGCCTAACTAACTCGAGTCTAAGCTTTGTAGTCTGTTGCTCACTTCTGTCTGCGATGACCTTTAGAGGGCAGACGGTATCACGTACTACTCATCCATTGCAAACAAATAACGGTCATGGGCTCGGACCGCCGTCGAGCGGGGAAGGTACATGTGCTACTCTGGAACGTTCAATTAGCAACATGGCTTCTTTCAATAATAGGGCACAGTGTTACTATCCCCGCCATGGTTGACGGCTGGAGTGCGAATGTCGGTTTCAACGCCAAGGTTAAACAACTATCCAGTCCAACAGTGTAATAAATCAATCCATCAATCATTCGATCAAAAAATTAATGAGTAATGAATATTGATTGTCACCGATAGATAGTTATACCAAGTCAGACGCGGCCTTTCACTGGATAAATACATCTTGATAAACAGTCAGGTATACCATAAATGAAGTCGTCTTTTTGTTTAAACATATAGACTTCGTTTTTCAATACATCTGTTCTGACATACAAATTCGCTGGAAATATTCAGTAGGATTGATTAGATAAGTTAATATGGTGCATGGAGGTTAAGTTAATAAGTGACACCAGAAGTCTGCTAATAGTGGCGTGCAACTCTCCATTACGCCAGTTAATGAAACAACACTCGAAAGCAGGCGCCCATGTTCACGGCACGTCCAACCTGTACGGGATTCCCGATATAAAACTTCCTTGATCTTTGGCTGAAAATTCTAATATTTAATTTAATATTCATCGTGATGTCATCTTCATTATGTAACCTGATACAGAAGATGGATACAGTTGCAATGAAAGTGTGAGATACATATTTGGATTAAAATAACGACAACTTAAAAACTATGATACGGGATTTAGATTTATGATTTAATGGGACACATCTGACGGGGTGCTCACAAAACGGTCCAAATCGCAGGCACACACACCATTTTCTGCTGTGACGCTGCGGTGTTTGTGTACTGTATGAGTGTTTTTTGAGCACAGATGCACCCAGTAGTGTGTCAAAATCCAAGAAAGAACAAAGAAGCACATGACGGAAAAGAGTTTAACGAGTTTCCCATTCATCCGCCGATAGAGCATTCCTTGTGTCTTCCCATTATCACTGAACACTTTTGACTCATTCTTTTGAAACCGGCCTAATTTCTTACTTCATATACTTCTTTGGTAGTTTGGGTTAAATGTTGTGTTGGAAACAGTTTTGCGATTATTGACAAGGAACGCTCATGTTGCTTCCAACGCCTACAACAATACACACTAACGTTGGTCACCTGTCATATTGTAATATATGCATGTTACCATATGCTGACATTAGTACTTTTAAAACGTGTGCTTCACTGCCTATAATTCTGCAATAAATACACATGTGAGAAAAAGATCTAGTGTGTGACTTCAATAGGTATCTGTCCGTCTCCAATGTCCGGACGAAAGGATCGAGAAGCTGTCTTAGAATTATTAAGTCCCTCTTCGACTTAACGTGTAGTATTATCCCTGAACGTACGGATTTGAATTTAAACGGTAATATTCTAAACTCTAGGACATCTCTCAGTATGAAAATAAAAATTCCTGCCTGAATATGTCTCAAATATAATGGAGTAAACCGTTTTTCAAATTAAGCCTCTGTGACTTTAGTCTTAGCTTTTACCTATCTAATAAGTGCACATCTCCACGGCAGCAGGGATTAAACTGTTCAGTTATCATATGGCAAGATTCTGCATGAGTTTTTACAGAATTCTACCGTTTATTATTTTATATTTCGTATCTACATTAAACTTACCTCCTATCCATAGCGTGACACATAACGCTGTGGTAAAAATTCTGCGCTCGGCTCCCCACATTGTCGTTGTCTTTATATACAAAAAGTCAGGGAAGAATTAGCGGATGGTTTCATGACGCCACCAAACCTGAAAAAGCAACGAAAACAAATAAATAAAGAAACAACTACTTTTATTACTGGAAAGATATGCTGATAGAGATTAAAAAAAAGAAAGCGCACCTTACGATGCCCTACAAACTACTCATAAAACCACAAGAATGGTTGCCGCAAATTTATAACGGGCTCTATGACCTGATAATATAAATGCCAAAACAGTAAGAACAATAGGTTTCGTCTACATGACAAGGTGCTTGCATATGTCATGTAAATAAATAAACAACTGTTTATATTACGGGAAAGATACGCTGAAACAAAATAAAAATAAAACACAAAAAAATACATTACAATGCACAACATACCACTCATACAGCCATTATACATGGAATAATATTTATGTGTTTCGTTTTTTACTCTTGGCTTATTCAGAAATGCATGTTCTGTGTTGAACGTTGCACAACAACCGAAAAAAAAGAAAAAGGCTGGAGATAAGCTATGTAAATGAAGCTTCACCTATTAATATTCAATATCTTTACTTACATAACAGTTAGTGAAGCAACCAGATTGGCGTGCATGTCATACAAAGCGCAGGAGCGTAACTGATGTCTTTGGACCATTACCTTGACAGGTCGTCAACTGTCAGACTGAAATCCACAGCGTATTTACATTTCAACTTTAGATGCATGCATAGAAATGGATATTTTAATAATCAAATATATATCGTTGTACACGCAGACCCTTTTGTCTGCAAAGTGTGGTCACATAAACCTGTTTGCAATAGTAACTATGATATAAACGTCATGTCTTTTAGTTCGAAAATCGCTTCCGTAGTTTAAGCGTGGAGCGCAAATACACATACGGTTCGTACTACATCATGACTTGTAGCATTTCCACAGCACTTTACATCAGGCCAATACCATTGTACTTTAATATATACCATTTATAAGCATTTGTACGCTGTATGTTAACAACACACTCCTCATCCCCCCAACCCTGCTCCCACGCCTTAATATCGACTTCCCAGTACCAGGTGATCAAAAAAGAATTTATATACCATACTAAACGCATGCGTCTTGACACTGTGAATATAATGAGAACAAACATAAGCACAGGGTTAGAGCATGTTATGTACCCATATCCTTCAGGCTGCACCGTCTATAGGTAGGACTATAGACTAGACGTATTAGTTAGACAATATCTTCTTTGCTCAATACTATATGACCAGACCTTTTCAGTGTGAAGTTATTGAATTCTATACCCGTGAGACCCAGTCATTGTCCTCCTCTAACGTAGAATTCTCAGCGTAATTAACGGTGGTAGTTAATTTTGTACAGTTTTGCAGGCTTGCGGATCACATTTGAGCACAGCCGATGTTTTTAGGCTATCCGTATTACTCTGCATAAAGTGAGATATTACAATTTGTAGGATCACGAAATTATCAAATTTGAGTCTTTGGAAGAAGCGTAAGACGTACTTTAAGGTCAGCCTATTCATAATTTGGAAATGAAATCATAGCTGAGTCAAATCATCTGCACTCTCTTTAGTCGCGTGAGGGCAATAATAGGGTTGTAAAACACTAATTCAATTTTTAATCCATGATTCAGGCGCACAGAAAACGGTGGGTATGGGGGGATTGGAATTGGCTGTATTTCTAAAGTGTGTTGAAATAATGCCAGGTATTTTTGCAGGTAAAACGTTTGACAAATGATGGTTGAAAATGTCAATCATTTTGTGTTACAATAAAGAGAGAAGAATAATATTAAGGAACAAGTGGGTGCATTATTCCAACTGATTTGTTTTGAGAAAATGTGGGTCAGCCTGTTACGATATTCGCATATGTTGTAGGTCAGGCGTCTAGTTATTTGAAAAGAGGTGTCATCTGGGCCAAGAAAAATTAGTGGTAGGTGGGTGTTATTTGTAAAATTACTGCACAAATAACGAGGCTATTTTTTTTTTTTTGAGTTTTTATACCCAGAGGTTGTAAACAAAGCCATTTTCCGTGGAGCTGAATAGAGATATTAGCTTAAAAATGAAGTTTATATTGAGCTTTTAAGTATGAAAAACATTCTGGAAAAGAAATCATAGCCTAATGTGGACATGATGTTCCAGTGCCCTCTAGTACATAAAATATTAGAGATCTGTAAATACCAGCACTTCGCCCATTTATATCCCCATGGTATTAATTAACTCTTCTCCAAGGGAAGAGCTCCGATACTCAAAGCCATAAATTTGCTATTTAATCTCTTAAAATCATAGATAACAGCTACGAGGGCGACATATGCTGATCTTCAATATGCTATGAAGAATAAAGAGAATAATCCAGGAAACAAAATAGACGACTGGGGCAGTATTGTGAAAGGGTAGCTTCTGTCATAAAAGATATGAAGGTTGGCTGGCTACGGCGAGATTTTTCTGTATCAGGAAGTCTAACAAGTACAGTGCGTCGATTTAATTTCACGTTAGGTATCTGGTTTCTTTCAACCGTAAAAAAAACTTACCCGTTGAGGCCAATGTCTAAATGACATAATCTCGAGTCCCACACGAACTCACAATCAAACAGACACCAAAACGGTGGAAGGGTGACACACCTTACATTCCGATGACAACTGGATCAAGTCATGTCGCGCCGCCATTACAAGTGCCCGGATGTATTCTTGTCTGTGAGGGCAATCCTAACAAAGCACATGGCCTTGAGTGTCGACATATCCGCATTCTAGTCACCTAAGACGTGTGAATGCATGCGCGATTTGTCTTGTATACCGATTCGTCATGCACCACTGGAGACAAGACGCTAAATTAGTGTACCTTAACACAGTTTGTACTAAATACAAATGGTTACAGTACAACGTAGCTCCGAATCTTTTGGATCCCACTTCAAAACATGTTACGGCAGCGTTTGGATAGGTATTTACCTGTGTGAGCGAATGATGAATGGCAATTTAACAAAGAGCTTACAATCGTTCAAAAGCGTTCAAGATAATGGTTTGATATTAGATTAATCCATCTCCGGCCATCAAAGTGGCACGGTTGACTCCTCGAGCTGTTCACAGCGCTCTTATATCAACTGCCAAAACCGCAAAAGGCCAATATCTGCTTGAACAGCTCTCACGGATTAACGGATGAATGGGTTATGAAAACCCTGTAAATATACCTCAGCCTGTCTTAGCGGTGTTGAAAGATTGTTTGCAAGCAGCTGTGTATTCGTAGGGACACTCAAAATGTGGGCTAAATTCTGTACGTCATGCTTGGGAAAATCCGTCAGTCGCTTGACAAAGGTGGGTGGTATAACCTGGAGCAATACGGTTTCAATCAACGTCACAAGTTCTTACTGCCAAAAACTAGTCTGTCGAGGATACGGTATTCCGTCAGACGCCTTCTCCCTAAGTTTGCTAAATGTTCCTATGAGTACACCTCTCTTGTTTGTAAATGTGGGTGGAGCGTTCAGAATGCCTGGGACTCTGGTTCAGGATTGTATCTAAATCAGCTTAACCCGGGGCCAGGGGCAATATCGCCACGTTGGAAATATGAACAGTTGCATTCAAAGCGCAACTGAGATATTTGTTTGTTTAGCAGCATCTTGTAAACCAGCTGCGTGGTACAAGAGTTGGATATTGATCATATTCATCCGACAATGGCATTCTTAGCGCCTCTCCGTCATCATTGAAAACTATCGACTGCCTCTCGCCGCATGAATCCGTGCTATTTAGGGGAATCTGGTAGCGAAACGGACAGAGCACTATGAGGGAATTCCTGAAGTGGTGAAAACTGTCACCGATTTAGCGAAGTGGTCCCACATTTAGAGTGTACCGCAGTGTTGTTTTAGCATCTCTGTAATGTTTTCGTTTATATTTGAGCATATAAGGTCCTACGCGTTAAATTCGGTCCCGGTCAGAGGATTCTTATCTATTTCCGTAAGTCAAACATTCCGAAACACAACCCTCAGGGCTGCTCAGATTTAGTGAAATTAGGCTCAGCTTTGCAGGTTTACTGTCTTTAGAGAAAGGGGAAAAGGCTTTTTGCAGCAGTACATATACCCATCGTATTCATCTCACCTTGTCAGTGTTGGCCATCATGATCTAAGAATAGCATTCATTTATGTGTAGTTTGGGGAAAGAAGGTCATAGCGTTGGGGGCAACGGAAACCGTCAGAGCGTTAAAACGTAAACAAAAGCCAAGATGTATTGGTATGCAAATCGGAAATTTCCGCTCAACTCTGCACGGGCGGCATTTGAAGTCCCAACATAGTTTGTGGAACCCGCCAGTCACAACGGAGACCAGAGGGCTTGAGACAAACATAATGGTTTTGTTCATATGTATTCTATACAGATAGCAGGAGAGCGCAGTCTGGTACCTTGCCAGATCAGCCAGTTACACATTTACCCTTTATGCACCACGGACTGCACCGGTCCCATGGCTTGGAAAGAAAGACAACCAATGACGCGAAGCCAAGTAAGAGGCAATATATCGCGCTGACTTCAACTGATGTGTTCCGAGCTATTATCACTATAAGACGTTGTTAACATATATTTGAAGTGAACTAAGGTTAAATCCTAACTGTATTTATGTATTTATTTATTTGAATGGTGTACTCAAGAATGTTTCAATTATAAGACGGCGGCCCGCTTTTTTGGTGGGAAGAAACCCACGACCATCCGCAAGTTGCTGGCAGACGGCCGGAGAGGATGTCAGCATGAGCACAATACCAGTCAAGCGACCACATTGGTGTGAGGCCTCTGGGTCACTAGGCTGCGCTACCGGGCTAACCGACTGAGCCATGAAGGCCCTCAAGTCGTGATTGTACTTAATGTGGAAACAACAAGCAAGGTTGTAAGAAATTATAGAAAAATTATAAGTGAAGACAATTCTAGATTGACCAGAACGACATACATTATTGTTTAACCTTGAAACACTAAGTGAAAATAAATATGACCAAGAAACAACTCGGCTAAGATATAATTTGTCTTCCCACAGGCCTCCCCCTCTCTCTCTCTTTATGCTGCATGTTCGTTGCAAACAACCTGAATAGCGTAAGGAGTTAACCGGGTCAATGGTCGCAACTACATGACAGTATTCTTTGTTATATAAATGGAATCTCTGAAATGTCTGTGTAGAGTCAATCCCTCCGTCGGGGAATGGAAAACGTCATATAATATATTACCACCACCAGAAAGAAGAAGTGCTATTTTGTCATGGCTTTACTGAAATGGTATTGGTAACAAAAACAAAAAAAGAAATAAAAGAAAAAAGCAAGCCTGCACTTGCACGTCGAAATCAATTCACAGTTTAGATTAAACTACATTATCTCATTGCGCACATATATGTAAATTCATGAAAGTCAGTCTTCTACTCAAGACTTGGCAGCAAATCTTACTTCCCCCCCCCCCTTCTGTGTAGGCGCAGGTTTATTTTACCATGGTGACTTACAGGTCAAGATCGAGTTTTGGGCCGCTTTGTCATTTTCCGACAATATTGTGGTCGTTTTTATCCCATTTTGGACTTGGACAGGTTTCCTGTCTTCTTTTCAAAAGTTGGTTGCGGTGTTGTAAATTTAACGGTTACAATAAAGTGAACCAAGCTTTCATGTATATTGCTCAGAGTAAGTAGAGATTTTATCAGCGGCTGCCGTCCTCAGCCCGATTATAAGCTAGTGTAATTACAGATAAGCTCGAGTTAGGGACCCCTGTATTCAATTTACACAAAGTTACAGCTGTCTTTGCTCGTATCTGGACTTAAAAACTTTTGCAGACTTTAGTGAGAATGCTGTTACAGTAGCTCATTGTGAAAGTACACAACTTTACCATAATGACTTACAGGTCAAGTTTGAGTTTCTGGGCATTCCGTCTATGGCAGACAAATTCTGGCCGTTTTAGCCTTGTTGTTTTTTTCTCTTATACCAAAGATATGTATGTTTCGTTCATTTTGAACCAAATTACGCCTTTTCTGTAGTAGACACTGACTCAGCTATAGTTCTGATGGTTCAAATCAACAGGAAACATGTATTGCTTTCACAACGCTTCAAGAAGGTTTGAACTCACCTACAATTTGCAAAACAGAATTTTAAACAACTCGCAACACTCCTGAGGCCATGTTATGCCATTTGATCCTGCAAATGAACTAAACAAAAACCAGATTTCTTTTAAACCTTGGGGTTGTAGTTTTATTTTATATAGTTTCTTAGTTCTTTCGTGGATAATGTTAAAAGTACTGGTGGAAACTGGTCTTGCGAGTATTGACCCGGAACGCCCATTTTGTTGATGATTTTCTGTTTCGAAGCCTAGATCCGGTGCACATAAATCATACCACTGTCGTGTGAGTTGAAACTTACTGATCATGGTGTTAACTTGTTGGGCAATCAGTCAGTTAATTAAACGAGAGTTTAACCATTTCAGTATAGGCACATTACAGAGACCATACCATTTACCTTTATACATATATACATGTGATTTTTTTTCTTGGGGGCAAGTACTGTTATTCTAAATCAAAGCAGTTTTCAATTCCCATCATAATATAATGTCTTCGCATGATATCCTCCGGCTTTTGGCTTTGATGAAAACCCGTTGTTAAAATTTTCACATGTAGTCATATCAGAATGCAGGAAGCTAGAAAGCGGTAGGGCTGTAATTCAATCAAACTTCCTCATGTAATCTCCTCATATTATACCTGCATTGCTAGAACTGTTTTTTGTGTAGTGAAAACTTATTGTTAAAGCCTTCACGCGTAGCAGTAACAAAATGCATAAATTACAAAGCTGACTGGTTTTCATGACTGGAATACACAGTGCGAAACTGAAAAGGCACCCTGACTTTGACATTATATATTTACAGGTTATATAATCTTACACTGTGGCCTCATGTATACTGTTGTCGTTATATATAGCTTTATTATTGTAGGGAGCGTCGAAGAAAGGTAAACTGTCAAATCGAGTTGATTTACCCCCTATAAAACAAAAATAGCTTCAATTCAATATTTAAAGTACCCGTTCTTTCCATACCTGTGAAGAAATCAGAAGGTTGCTTTCTTATCAATGCGCCAAATGACATTTTATGTCGACATTGCGTTTCGTGCAAGTGCTTTACATATCCCTAATCTAACTTGTAATTACTTTTCTCACATTTTATTGTCACATGTCACAGAGGAAACTCGATTGTTCGAAATAAACCGCGCGGCCTTTGACAATTTACTGACGAACTTTCCCAAGCGTGGCGCACAGGATGGCATCCTCAGAGCGATCCGTTGTGTTCAAAATCAATCATGCGTAAAAGTTAAAAAAAACCCAAAACTCAATAAACATGTCGCCTACAGCATGAGCGTATTACGAACAGATTACGTGGCGTTTCCGTGTGAGCCTTAAGCTATTTGCGGTAAGACAAGGTTGCCACAAATTGCCTGCTGTGTACATGTACGGCTGAGGTGACGGTCACATACATCAGTCCATTTTCCCTCTTACTAACTTGTTAACTAAAAACTGTTTAAAAGGAGCAGGAAATAACCAGGCCAAGTTTACTTTTTTCTTTTTCAAATGAAATAACACACCGGACGGGTGATGAACTTTAACACAAACCATGCAAAAAATTTTGATCAAAAATCCTTCAAAAACCATTGGTCTACTTTTGTAACTCTAAAGACGCAAGTTTTAATTATAAAAAAGCATGCGAAAATACCAGACATCTGACTATATCCTTACATCGATACTGTCTTCAACCCTTTAGATATAATAGAAAGTGCCCTGTGCAGAATATTTTTACCTTTAGCTGACTTTCATTAAACGCTTTACAGCTGAAATTTTCGGAAACATTCCAACAATCACACCTGAAGCTCTTAGTTATGTCACTTCCACGACGGTGCTGGCTTTTGCGTGAGGGGGAGACGGAAAACTCTGGAGACCCGGATTAATTTATACAATCCCTACTTCTCTGCACATCAAAATGATTTAACTGCAGTTTAATCGGATGGTTCAAGGGGTAACTCAGAGAATGTTAAAAAGAAAACAAAAACAAAAAACAAAAAGAAAAAGAAACACACACACACACACACACACACACACACACACACACACACACACACACACACACACACACACACAAAAAAAAAACAGCGATACCCACTTTTCGGCTGAAGTGCTTCAGAGTGAATTAACATGACGTTAATGGCGTTAATTGTTCACAGGCGGTTTTAGAACAACACACTGAGGCGTAATGTTTGTATCCCCATTGTTAAAATACGACATACAGTTTACAGAAAGAAGTATATCAGCGATTCACTGAGTCTTTTTAAGGTAGTGCTTATGTAGACCCTCTCAGTCCTCGACTCCGGTGCCCTCAGCCTGTCAGCCTTTAGAGATCAGGCCACGCAGAAGAACAACCAACAAAACCCCATGCTATTTCCATGAAACACACTTAATATACTTACTGAAAGAAAAAACTGGGTTCAACGAATATGTTTTGCGATCGGTGTTGTATCATCGCCTACCTTGCCGAAGACTGGCTGTGTTGTCAGTTGAACTAGTCGACACTGAACTGACGGGGACAAAGCAAACCAGGTTCACTCTGCACAAGGAAGTCGGTTTGGAATTTTTACAACGTACCTGGTGATGCAAAATGGGTTGGTTCCGATCAAGCTAAACGACTCACTCAGTCATCAGATGGACTGCTCCCGCTCTCCTAAGTAGGGGGCAGACGACATGTCTCTTAACCATCTTTCAGATCTTTTGATCGGTCTATGGGTCACGTGACTGACGTCTCAATCAGACATGTATAGAAAGGCATACGTTATTAAAATTAGTGCGCATATGTACAACTGATCTCATTCCCAGTTGTATGAGTCGCAACGTAAGTTTTTCACGTTAATGACACTAAATCACAGGTGAAATCGCTATCCCGTTTCCCACACTCGGTAGTATTCTCAGCAACAAGGTTTATTTAACGTGGGCATAAATAGGAGAAAAATCAGGTTTTCAAATCTCTTCTTTTCGAATCCAGTTAAAAATCTCATCCCAAATGTCATACTGGAAAATTAATATACCATATCTCTTATTATTCACAAATTTCTTCATGTTTCCCGATCGAGCCTATGTTTATACCTACACCTATACTCTATCAAGAAGCCAGTTAGGTGTTTGACTTGACTGCAAAAGCAAAGGAAAACTTCACCTCTTTATCTTTATTATCTTTGTCATGCGCACAAATTATTGCAATGCCATGCATCATAGTAGGCCAACTAGAATATGTATTTTTTGTAATACTATAAACCGTTGCAAATCCCTACCTGACCATGCAGCATTATTCTTTTTGAAATGACATCCCATAGCTATCTCCTTGCCATGCTGTCTTCCTCTCCGGCCGTACGTGGGAAGGTCTGCCAACAACCTGCGAATGGTCGTGGGTTTCCCCCGGGCTCTACCCGGTTTCCTCCCACCATAATTCTGGCCGCCGTCGCATAAGTGAAATATTGTTGAGTACGGCATAAAACACCAATCAAATAAATAAATAAACTATTTCCTTGCTGTCCTGTTTGAGCCTTAGCACTGTTTACATATGTCTATTAGTCAATTACATAATTCCGCACTAAAACAAATGGCTCTTTTCATTATATATGTTAAATTACAATCACACCTGGATGTTATTCCTGGATGAAAACGGAGCAATAATATATTTATTTATTTATTTATTTTATTGGTTTTTTACGGCGTACTCAAGAATGTTTCACTTATTATGGTGAGAGGAAACTGGACAGGGCGCGGACTTGAACTCACAGCGACCACCATGATGTAGGACCTAAGTGTAACGCTTAACTTTGTTCCGTAGCTAAATGAAATATGTCTATACCAACCCTACCTTTTTCACCTTCATTACAGAAGTTGAGTATCTCCCTGGCTACCAAGATTACTTGTGCAGAAAATCATTTGAAATCTATCCGCATCATCAAAATATGTTTTATAATGAAATCCGGTAGTGGTTGTAAATAATTAGCAATATAAGTCATGGGATATGCCATCATTTATGTAGCAGTTATACCATGTTACACTCAAGTAAGTAAGTTACTGATTTATACTACATGCCCACGCTGTCGGTAATGATCACTCCACATGCTATGGCTTATTTATCAGTGGATATCAACTGTGCGTATCTAATGCACTTGGTAACTTATGAATCATATGAGTGCAAACATTGTTATCTTTACTCGTTACTGGCTACGGATCGTAAATAATAAAAATAACTCTTACGTGGATTTTGAATTTATCACAGTTTTAGTCGGTTTCACATCCTGTTCAAACAGACTGAATTTTTTAGAGCGGAGCTGTATGCGCATGTGTATTGAATTCAGTTCCTTTTCTTGTCAGACAAAGACTGAAATCCATGTTCCGGGTTGTTGCATGGGCCAATCAAATGCCCAGAAAGCACACAGCTGTTACCAAAAAAACATTCGGCTTCAATTAACTGCAGCTATATATATGCTTTGTATAGCTGACTGCAACTGCAATTTTCGAACACACCTCCACATGTTTCGTAGGGAATGTCATGACACGTGTGTACTTTTGTGACCACGTGTAGAAAGCATTCCGTGGCTCGCAAACCATTGGCCAACACATCGGTGCTGGCTTAGCTATACAGAGGCAGTCTTCCATGAGCTGGGCCTTTTCACAATGTTGGGTCTAACATAAAGTGTTTCGAATACACAATGGATATATAGGGTATAACACAAACTCCAGGTTGAAAGCACGAATAAAAGTGTTTATCTCCGTCATCCCGAAGAATTTGGCAGGCTATAGAAAATTTCGTTTTGCATGACGTTTGCAGCAAAGATTTATGTAATCTCTGGAGAATATTATCTGGAGACTGAAGTCCGCTAAAAATCGATGTATTTTGCTTAGTGAACGTCTATCGGCCGCGTAGAACAGAATAGTTTGCAGATTTTCCAACATATTTATCACCATCGAATGAGAAAGGTGGTAATTATCTAAGTATTCCGGGGTGACTCCGTGGCCGAGGTGGTTAGCCCGATAGCATAGTGTAATGACCAAGGAGCCTCTCACCAGTGCGATCGAGGCGAGTTCAAGTCCAGCTCATGCTGGCTTGTCTCTAGTCGTACGTGAAAAGGTCCGCCAGCATCCTGCGGATGAGTCTTGGGTTTCCCCCGCGCTCTGCCCGGTTTCCCCCCACCATAATTCTGGCCGCCGTTGTATAAGTAAAATATTGTTGAGTACGGCGTAAAACATCAATAAAATAAATAAATAAGTATTTCAGACAATACAATGGAATCTGGGAACAAGTTCGGGGGAGGAATATATCATGACGTCGTTTATATGTAGGCAATACAACGGAACGCACAGAACACACTCGAGCAGTATGCATTCCAATGATGTCTAACACAAACGAATATTTATGCATGGCCTGAACTGATGGATATCCTACAAATTTAACACCGAAACAATTTCATTTTTTTAAAACTTTCTGTATATAATTTATATATGACCAGTACCGATTGTAGAGGTATGTCCGTCGTGTGAAGACCTGCCAAACACCTACTGTAACAGACGATAGTGAGTTTCCTCCCACCACATATAATGCTGGCCACCGTCGTATATGTGAAATATTCTTGAATACGGCAAACACCAGTCAAAAAGTAAATAAATCAATTGCAGGTGTCAGTATCATATATATAAAACTTCGTACCAGTACGGACATAATCTCCCGAGAATTAGGTCATATTTATGGAGCTACATCATAGACAGCGTATATTTTTCACAGATAACACGTCCACGCTAAATTTTTGTGAAATTGGCCCTAGATGAGTAAGTAAGGTTAATTTAACATCACTTATTGGTATTGCCTAACATTTCAAAGTATACCTGTATATACAGGCTTTAAAATGTTAAATTCTATACAAAAGTGTTTTTAACGCTGACACTGTACAACAAGTATGGTATAAAAAATGCCATCTAAAGGACCTTTCAGTGTAACATACTCCTCCCCAACCATGTCTTACCTGTCTTTTAAGATCGGGCCATGCATGAACTTCTACTAATCTGCCCCCCCCCCCCTCTCCACCCAAACTAGCAGTGAAAAATAAAGAAAACATCTTTGTACAAACCTGGTTTCAGGTGTACACATGCATGTTTGCCGTTTCAGCTCACAGTATAGAAAAGAATGAATAATTATGGCTTAACGCCACATGGGCAATATTTTTTATACAAAAGAGGACAGGACGTGTGCAAATATTAGCGATACCAATAAACATCGCATCGATTTCCATTCATCTATGTTTATATATGATTTATTCGTATCGATGTCTGTAATTTCGTTTCAGTTAACAAGGGAAATTCGTTGCACTGTATTCTTAGGTTTAGCAATTTGGGCAACCGCAAGGAAGATTATTATGCCCGATTTCTCATAATTTCTTTTTCTGGTTGCATTTCTGTCGGGTACGTGATAAAGCAGCCACAGCTTACAGTTTCTCGACTCTGAATGGTTAACGACCCCATGCTCCACATTGCTGACACAAGTCATAAGTTTTACACATGGAGTTCATGTTTTGGATACTGTACCTGCTGTCGCTGCGTCTGTCACAAAGAAATCGAAAATACCTAGTGTAAACTACACGAAGATAAGGCCATTGTCTCCTGGCTGTTATTGAATATCATGTCACCTATCCGCAATATAGGAGTTACATAACTTACATGACAGAAATCCTCTTTACAACGCCTTGTTGGTATTCTGACAACCAATGTGTTTTCTTTACGTCTTTTAGGTCCCTGTTTGTTATCGTTGTTAAACGAGCATTTTTGTACAATATATGTATCAGCAGACCCTTTGGACATAATTCCATAGCCTTCATGTTTTTTACAATGACAGGAATTATATCAGTCAAAATATCTCGAAGGAACTTTTGAAGGTTTTGTGTGACTCATTGCACGTGTAAAATTTCCATGGACTAAGCGGGAGATAAATATTTAAGAAAGCAATTATGCCAGATGATTTTATTCGTTACCTCACGTAACTGTAGAGCTCTTTGCCGTCAGTATTCTCTCTTCGGGCAATGGTATCAAAGGATGCCTTTCGTGTCACAAGAACTGATATCAACAACAGTACTGCAGGTTTAATTGCAGGGTTGAAGTAGGTGTCATCGTATAAAACTTGCTGCAGTGGGCAAGCAGTAAGACATAAGGCTAGACTCTGGTCCACAGGAAGCCCCGATAACGAAGACGTAGACGATCAAAGGATTTTAAACATTGCTACCTCTCCAACAGTCAGAGTCTTATCGAATGAGCTTGTCCCGGTTTTAAGTCTGTTTAGGTCTGTGGCTTTCTACGTGTGTGTGTGTGTGTGTGTGTGTTTGTCAATTGGGGTCAAAGCTGTGTGTTTCATCGTTCATTCCTGCATTTACGATGACATTCTGTTGAAAAACTGATAACGCATAGTTGTGAAGTGGCAGAGAACAATAGTCAAGTCGGCTGGGGACCAAATCGCCATTGCGCGGGAAAATGTATCCTATTATTCAACGCATACGATAGAAAAGCCTCAAATAAATGCTAATGCTTTCTTTTTTTAGTCACAACAGAAAAATTCAGAACTGACATAAAGAGCTGCGAAGCATTTGTCGTGAGTATAGCACTATGCGCGTCCTGACGGATATGTTAAAAGCTAAAATTTGATACAACTGGGTTATACACAGCACAGGTGTCTGCGTTTTTGTCGCGTCGACTCGTTACAGGAAGTGAACAAACACAAAGAACAAAATACAGCCAAATGACGTTAAGCGGAGACTAAAAAAGTTTTTTAACAGAAGACAGAAAAAATTTTTAGTATGTTGAACCCGGTAGCGAGTATGAAGTAGGAGACCACTCAATAAATGTTCTTATACGATTGTAAACCTTGTCTTACTGTGACGCAAGGCACCAGAAAATTATCATAGTTTGCGTTTGTTAGGGGTATAGATGTTGTCGGATGGTCATTTGATTTATCACAAAGGCATCCAGCACTGATCTCGTTCATTTTATTATGTTATTGTTAAATGTCATACTCAAGATTTTTAACTTATAATATATACTATGGCGGTCAGCTCTATGGATGAGAAAATGTGAATAACCGAGGTAAACCACAGTCCTTTGGCCAGTCACTGGCCAACTTACCCACTGATGGCGCACAGATACATGTATGCGCACTGTATCATTGGTGGAAGACATGTTGCCCTGAAGGAAAGTTAGGCAGCCCAAACAGGCCAGACACGCCCGGCGTTCCGCTTAATGTTAGAAGGTGCCATGTTGTCCTGAAGGAAAGTTAGGCAGCCCAAACAGGCCAGACACGCCCAGCGTTCCGCTTAATGTTAGAAGGTGCCATGTTGTCCTGAAGGAAAGTTAGGCAGCCCAAACAGACCAGACACGCCCGGCGTTCCGCTTAATATTAGAAGGTGCCATGTTGTCCTGAAGGAAAGTTAGGCAGCCCAAACAGGCCAGACACGCCCGGCGTTCCGCTTAATGTTAGAAGGTGCCATGTTGTCCTGAAGGAAAGTTAGGCAGCCCAAACAGACCAGACACGCCCGGCGTTCCGCTTAATGTTAGAAGGTGCCATGTTGTCCTGAAGGAAAGTTAGGCAGCCCAAACAGGCCAGACACGCCCGGCGTTCCGCTTAATGTTAGAAGGTGCCATGTTGTCCTGAAGGAAAGTTAGGCAGCCCAAACAGGCCAGACACGCCCAGCGTTCCGCTTAATGTTAGAAGGTGCCATGTTGTCCTGAAGGAAAGTTAGGCAGCCCAAACAGACCAGACACGCCCGGCGTTCCGCTTAATGTTAGAAGGTGCCATGTTGTCCTGAAGGAAAGTTAGGCAGCCCAAACAGGCCAGACACGCCCGGCGTTCCGCTTAATGTTAGAAGGTGCCATGTTGTCCTGAAGGAAAGTTAGGCAGCCCAAACAGACCAGACACGCCCGGCGTTCCGCTTAATGTTAGAAGGTGCCATGTTGTCCTGAAGGAAAGTTAGGCAGCCCAAACAGGCCAGACACGCCCGGCGTTCCGCTTAATGTTAGAAGGTGCCATGTTGTCCTGAAGGAAAGTTAGGCAGCCCAAACAGACCAGACACGCCCGGCGTTCCGCTTAATGTTAGAAGGTGCCATGTTGTCCTGAAGGAAAGTTAGGCAGCCCAAACAGGCCAGACACGCCCAGCGTTCCGCTTAATGTTAGAAGGTGCCATGTTGTCCTGAAGGAAAGTTAGGCAGCCCAAACAGGCCAGACACGCCCGGCGTTCCGCTTAATGTTAGAAGGTGCCATGTTGTCCTGAAGGAAAGTTAGGCAGCCCAAACAGGCCAGACACGCCCGGCGTTCCGCTGAATGTTAGAAGGTGCCATGTTGTCCTGAAGGAAAGTTAGGCAGCCAAACAGGCCAGACGCCCGGCGTTCCGCTTAATGTTAGAGGTGCCATGTTGTCCTGAAGGAAAGTTAGGCAGCCCAAACAGGCCAGACACGCCCGGCGTTCCGCTTAATGTTAGAATGTGCCAGAAGGTTGACCAGATGTTGTGCCTGTCCTGAAAGTTAGGCAGCCCAAACAGGCCAGACACGCCCAGCGTTCCGCTTAATGTTAGAAGGTGCCATGTTGTCCTGAAGGAAAGTTAGGCAGCCCAAACAGGCCAGACACGCCCGGCGTTCCGCTTAATGTTAGAAGGTGCCATGTTGTCCTGAAGGAAAGTTAGGCAGCCCAAACAGGCCAGACACGCCCAGCGTTCCGCTTAATGTTAGAAGGTGCCATGTTGTCCTGAAGGAAAGTTAGGCAGCCCAAACAGGCCAGACACGCCCGGCGTTCCGCTTAATGTTAGAAGGTGCCATGTTGTCCTGAAGGAAAGTTAGGCAGCCCAAACAGGCCAGACACGCCCGGCGTTCCGGCTTAATGTTAGAAGGTGCCATGTTTGAAGGAAGTTGCAATAAACGGAACACGCCCAGCGTTATGAAGGTGCCATGTTGTCCTGAAGGAAAGTTAGGCAGCCCAAACAGGCCAGACACGCCCGGCGTTCCGCTTAATGTTAGAAGGTGCCATGTCCTGAAGGAAGTAGGCAGGCAAACAGGCCAGACACGCCCGGCGTTCCGCTTAATGTTAGAAGGTGCCATGTTGTCCTGAAGTTAGGCAGCCCAAACAGGCCAGACACGCCCGGCGTTCCGCTTAATGTTAGAAGGTGCCATGTTGTCCTGAAAGGAAAAGTTAGGCAGCCCAAACAGGCCAGACACGCCCGGCGTTCCGCTTAATGTTAGAAGGTGCCATGTTGTCCTGAAGGAAAGTTAGGCAGCCCAAACAGGCCAGACACGCCCGGCGTTCCGCTTAATGTTAGAAGGTGCCATGTTGTCCTGAAGGAAAGTTAGGCAGCCCAAACAGGCCAGACACGCCCGGCGTTCCGCTTAATGTTAGAAGGTGCCATGTTGTCCTGAAGGAAAGTTAGGCAGCCCAAACAGGCCAGACACGCCCAGCGTTCCGCTTAATGTTAGAAGGTGCCATGTTGTCCTGAAGGAAAGTTAGGCAGCCCAAACAGGCCAGACACGCCCAGCGTTCCGCTTAATGTTAGAAGGTGCCATGAACAGTGGAAGTGCAGGGACGGCGGCGTACGCAAGAGTCTACAAATTCCCTGTCTAAAATCTCGTGTATCCTCGTCCTTTAACTACCAGACCAAATCTTTTCATGACGACATATAGTTTCACATTCGCCCGATGATCAAGGAGATAAAGGTGTTGAGCCCGGACAACCGACATTTACTCATTCTCATTGGAGTTGAGCAAAACACCGATGATAGCGCAGTACCACAGATGCAAATGGAAATGTTATCATAACGTGGTTTTGTCCTTCGCGCCAATGAAACAAAAGGCTCAGGTTTGATGGTTTACAGGTAATAGAGACCTTGTCACACGCGGGCATCACGGCTGACTGGTCAACTGAATTACGAGAGAAGAAAAAAATCCACTTGATGGCACATGTTTCGCTTTGACATTAAACTGCATCACGGGAATTTAAGGGGGATGTATTTTAACGAAATGGTAGCATCGCCATCGCAATCCAAGCAGAAATAACGCGTCATTTCTGCTTTATATAAAATGGATATTACCGATTGTGTCCATTAGGCCTTATAGCATTATTATTTTTTAGAACATTGTTTGTCTAGTGAGAAAACAGGTATATACAGTACATTATTTTTGTGAACAGTGAGGATAGAAGGTAATGTTCTCCTAAATACTTTCTCATTATTTTTATCGTCGTTTAATTATTTTTCACTGGTTCTAATCTAGTCAGATAGACATTATTGAATTTCAGTAAGCGAGATAACTGTAACGTGTCCTTGACACTTAGCGAGGGCGCATGGGGATGAACAAAGTCATGTCTTCGCTATACTCGACGTTTTAATTTGTTGTGGACGATAATAACTTAAAAAGTGGGCTGTGAAAATTTTAGTGTTACACATGCGTAATTCTTAATTAGGTCCAAGATTTGTAGCCGAATTGAAGAACGGCGCGGCGCTAATTGGCTAATACTGCCATACAGACAGTACATCGGTTGTTGATACACTAAAAGTTTCTGCATTGTTGTTTCACACGTAGTTAAAATATTTTAGAATTTTGAAAAATTTGTGCCCACACTTAATACCCAGCCTCCCGGGGTTTACTAAGGTGACAAAATGCTAACACTTCACTTCCAATAGCAGTAGCCCAAAAAACGTTGACATGAAAGGCTGAATTTTGATATATGTTGTACAGGCAAGCCCAGGCTGCATGTGGTGGTATAACATGCCACGACGCGAAAGCGTAGGGATGTATATTTGGGGGATGGAAGTTGTACATAAATAGTAAGAAAAATCAATGCGCTGATATGTTCTTAAGGAAATCCGTGTGCCAAAGAGGCTTGCTCTATTCGTCGGAAGGATATTGTAGGGTAGTGGTCCTTCCTTTGGCAGTCCATACCACAAACACGTACGTAAAACAGTGACTAACCAAGTCAAACTAGTCAATGGTATTCCAAGGTGAATTTTGTCAGAAAACCCGCAGATCTGCACCCACTTTCACAAAACTTCGCAGGCTAAATCGTTTTTTCATAACTGATCATGACAAGTACTCACTTGAACCAAGCTTACTATACAAACGTAGCAATAGATCGGGGCCAATCGGCTTACACAGACAAAGACACTGCGCCTAATCGAAGCGAGGCGCACATACAACCGTGCGGATATTGATTATTGCTGACCTCCCACCTAGTAGATGTGGATGACTGACCAAGTCATTTACGCCGCAGTATTGTGGTGTTTGAGTACGGAAGCTGGTTCGGACCGCTTAATTCTTCTAGTATGGGGGCTGAGTCGGGCCACTTGATTCTGTTAGTATGGGAGATGGGTCCCTATCTTGATTCTGCCGGTACGGAAGCTGGTTCCGGCCTTTTGATTCTGTTAGTACGGGAACTGATTCCGACCACTTGATTCTACTTGTACGGGAGTAGGTCGAGGCACTTGATTCTACTTGTACAGAAGCTTGTTCCGGACTCTTGATTCTGCTTGTACGGAAGTTGATTCAGTCCGCTTGATTGCGCTAGTACGGGAGCTGGTTCCGGCCACTTGATTCTGCGAGTATATGGAAGCTAGTTCCGGCCAGTCGATTGTGCTAGTATGGAAGCTGGATCAGACCACTTTATTCTGCTCGTACGGAAGCTGGTTTTAGCCACTCGATTCTTTCAATGTTTTTGAAGAAGACGTAAACCGAGAGCAATGAACAAAGGAACAGACGTAACGACTTTCTACATAAGACAGGTTGCTGTTGTTTGATCTGAATTGCTATACTGCTTGATTAATGGTTTGAGACGGACAGACTGACGGATCAACAGACTGACAGAGAGGCTGACTTACATAGAGCTGTTTGCTGGAGCCAGCAACATCAAATGGCTGTAGCCGAGTTATTTACGCTATGTGATTTGTACTATCCATTTGCATGATGAAAAGAGAATGATTTCTTGTTCCATGCAGTTTGCACATTTCGACTGAGTTGGAAAACCAAATTATACAGCCTTCGATATTGTTGTCTTTTGCGTGTCAATATGCGACAAATTGCACCATGGGAGTAAGGTTTATAATGGATTTGGCCTGTTTGAAACTAATCCAGTATTTCCTCAGACGCGTTACTAGACCTGTCAGGGTTTATTTTCCGCTTGGGTAAGTAGCAGGGAACCTTGGAGACATCACAGTTTTTATTCATCATTATCTAAATTACTATACAAACAAATGTATCCATGGAGCCTGAAAAATTGGCATCAATTCGCCGCACATCAGATCATTGGTTACGGAATATGAGTATTGTCAGAGGTGATTGATATAGCATGTGAAATATCTCGTTATTGTGTCCGGAGCATCGTGACAAGAGTGGAAATAGCGTTGGCTTTGATCGATTAACAGGCTGAAGCGGATCTGATTCAGTTCATAAATTATTTATTTATTTATTTACTTATTTGTTTGTTTGTTTGTTGTTGTTTGTTTGTTTGTTTGTTTGTGCCTCAATCAAGAATATTTCACAGTTATAACGATCGTTAGGATTTTGGGGTGGAGGGAACTAGACAAAGCCTGCAAAAAACCCTTTCACCTAACAAATCCCCTAAAGCTGGATTCGAACTTTATCGGCTTTTAATACAGTTTGTAGGCAACGTAAATGCACCTTTAAGAGATTACATCTGCAAAATTGGGTGTCCGGTGAGTTTACCCATTTTTACAATGATATGTTGTGTAACCATAATGAGGCAGTTTAGCTTTGCCGGCCGGTGCTGAGAAAATGTTTGACGAGATTTGAAACATCAAATTATCACTTACCCATTGCGACCGTTAGATGTTGAAACATTGATAAAATATTTGTTATGTGTTTATTTTGTTTGCCTCATATTTCGCTTCTTAGCGATCTGGAGTAACAAAGTGTCATTCATGCTGTTGTTCTGCGACGAACATTATCCCCATTTTAACATCAGCAATGACGTTGTCACTGGAAACGTGCGTAAGGCAGTTGCTCAGGCACCTGATACCGGTGCGGTAATTTCACAAGAGTGCTGCACTGTTTCCACTTCATTACACCTACCCCCTCCTCTTTGTTGAACAAACAGGATTAATTTTTGCCGACAATGTTAAGCGTCATGTAAAGAAATAGGTCTTTTTTGACGCGCATGTGAAGGACGATGACTTTGATTCGCCCCTTTGCATTAAGTGAAGATCTGGGCGCTCATTTCCATATAAGAAGTAGAGTTCTCTGTATTCTGAGCTAAAGGAGAACTTCCACGAATATTATTACTGCCGGTAAAAGCACAGGATGTATACTTCCATTAGGCTACAAATTCATTTGTACGGGGCCCAAGAACGCTTCTAATCGCACAGATAGAAGCTGATTCGTTCAATCATTGCTGCAGAGTGTTCTACAATACTTATTTATTGTGAGTAGAAACCTAGTTGGCTCATTCGTGGCTTTCTGTCAGGAGATTTGCAAGGGACCCGAAAAAGGGCAACTGTTTTCTCCGTGCTCGGCTAATTTCCCTCTGGTCACAAACCTCGCTGTAGTCTGATAAATAAGTAAAAATATTCTGCAGCACTCTGCTAAACAGAAATCCATCAATAAATAAAAACCTGAATATTTATTCGGATACATCTCCATGACTGTGTTGGACAGCTACTCCTAAATCAGGAAATCGGATAACACTTTAAAGGCCATCTCTTTATTAATTGTCACGAACAAATCTACTTCTGTTACACGCAACAGAGCGCTCGCAGACTTAGAAATACGCTTAACGCAATCAGGACGTGTGGTGACTTTTTGTGTGCTACGTTTTGGACATTGGGGTAGCTGTTTCGATGGGTGTAAAACAGATGTGTTACTATGTTACATGTTTATGACTAGAGAACAGTAATGACACGAGAACTGGATTCAGGATCATGAGGAGTTAAGTGTTAAGCAGCCTACACACACGCGCAATATCACTGACAACATTATTGTCAATACAGAATATTCACAATCTTATTAATCTGCTGTGTGCGATATTGGCGCTCGACATCTAATTGATCAAAATATTGACGAAATTTAAACTCATTAGATTTTCATCGAGGAGTGAACAGTAATACTGGGCGAGTTCACTATAACTGCTCAAGAGTTTCATTTGCCAGGTGGACTAGGATGACGCGCACATCGTGTCGTGATGTGTTTAGGCTTGATCTATCCATGATGAAGTTTCGTACGTGACTAAATACGGATAAAATAATATTGCGTCATATAGCACCATCAGCAATACTACGCGTGGAAAAGTTCGGTAGTGTAATTCGCCAAAGGTCATTGATTTACTCCGCGTACTCTGGTTTTCTCCACATGTAATATTCTAGCTACCACCCTTCTTAAATACCTGGGACAAGAAGCCCACACCGCCATTCACCCCTCCCCCTCCCCCCAAAAGCAAAAGACTCATAACATTCACACTGCTTCGAAGGTTACAGGTCAATTAAAGGATATGTAAAATTGCTAACATGGGTTCATGGTGACTTTTAGCGTGAAATGAAAGATGTATTTTTTGATCGTCACATGTAGAATGAACCAATGCCACGCGTTGCCGATTGTCTCCTTGCTTTTAGAGAAAGCGAATAGTATGACAACTTGGCAGTTCTATACAGCGTGAAATGTTAACTTTTTTGTTTTATTGATTTATTGATACTATTCTACTTATGCGATTACAGATGAGGCGAAGAAACACATGTAAGAAAGCACTTCATCGAGATCGTCACAAACCACAAAAACACAAAACCGAAGTTATGGTGAATGAAAAGAGCATTAAAAACGTACCTAAAAAACACCTTCATGGACCACATTGATAATATGGTTCACCAATGACGTCACAAAATCTCCTGTACACATTTATGCTCCTCTCTGAATGAAATTCTTGAAAGAGTGCTCTTGTACTGTTTGGGTGTGTTTGAAAAAGCTAACATGACATTAAATTTATGCTTTAGGGTCAGGGAAAAGTCGGTGTGACGTCATTATCAATATAGTCCAAAAACCC
Source organism: Acanthopleura granulata (assembly GCA_016165875.1). NCBI lineage: Eukaryota > Metazoa > Mollusca > Polyplacophora > Chitonida > Chitonidae > Acanthopleura > Acanthopleura granulata. Next base: position 21,827,904 of record JABBOT010000006.1, on the reverse strand, counting down.
ATCGTACAATCAAATCCCTACTTAATAGTCAAGATTCAGTCTATAAAAATGAGCTATTTTATGTTTTCAATCTGATTATACAACTCATGACGTCTTAAGTTGTGTGGGCCTGTAGGCTTAACAGGATAGCAGCTAATTGCTTAGAGAGTACCCAATGTCGCATTACATGACGAAAATAGATCGACTACAAGGAATCAGTTTAAAGCATATATATGCATTCTGTTTGTTTTAATTTTCTTGAGATAATGTCTCTATAAAATTCTAAAACTCGTGTCAGTGTCACTTTTAGGCCACAACTCAATAGGCATGAAATGGATTACACGAAATGAACCGACAAGGGCCGATCTGCTGCGATGAGAACGATACAACGTCTGTTCACGACGAGAACCCCGGATTACAAGACATGCATTTTTGTACATATCTAACTGAACGCCATGCACTTAATTCTAGAGTACAAATTTACTTCACAGCTAAAAGTACAAATACCCCAACTCCGGCATGGCAGCTTCCCACCACATGACCAAGGCCAAAAATGAGACAATGCTTTGCTAAGTTTATTTATGTGTTCGTTTATTTGGTGTGTGTTTTACGCCGTATTTAAGAAAATTTCACTTACACGACAGTGACCAGCATTGTGATGGGACCGGGGGGGGGGGACTGAACGTCCACGCTCATCTTCTTGTAGCTCGCAGGCTTTCCTATGTACGACGGGAGAGGAAGCCAGCACGAGCTGGTACTCTGCTGATGGCACTATTACAGGGTGAAAGGAAAGTATGCATTTGGGTGTCCTTGCAATGGGGTAGAGTGGATGTCAGTTAAAACAATTCTAGATCCGAATCCAGACAGGGATCACCCCCATAGTGTGAGGAATTGAGGCTTGACCCAAGGCTAAACTGTTCACAAAATATCAGTTAAATCTGTGCAAAACTTTTTTGGCAAAGTTACTAACAGACGGGCAAACAGGCACACTGATTGACGCTGGCAAAAACATAACCGCCCTCAATGGCGAAGGCACTAAATCAATGCATCTTACGGTTTCTTCTTAGATGACTAGAGAGTACACGGTAAATACTACATATAACACACGAAAGGCAGGAGTCTTTGGTCATGTAAGAAATAGGGCCATATTAACAAGTAAGTTAAAGGTTTGATTTATTTGATTGGTGTTTTACGCCGTGCTCAAGAATGTTTCACTTACATGACGGCGGCCAGCATTATGGCGGATGGAAACTGAGCAGAGCCCGGGGGAAACCCACGACCATCCTCAGGTTGCTGGCATGTTTGAAGGTGTTGTCAATACAGACTTCAGAGAAATACATATTTTAACGTGGTTTTATAGTGACTTAAATGCCACTAAATTAATAAAGGAATAAATCAATTAAGCGGTAAATGTCAATTTTCAGTTTTATGGAGTCGATAAGTAGGTTACTGATAAACCTATGTATTACGTACCTAGTCTTTGGTTACACGCCACGGAAATGTCGACAGGATGTATACAGCTGAACAAAGCAGACACAAAATACTTTGCCTGATCATTGTCGGCGTCAATTCATGTACAAATGTTTGTCAGCAGAAGGGATGAATAAAATCAATTATTTCTTTTCAGCTGACTGATAAAGGTTATGCAACAGAATGCAGGCTCTGGCGGTATAGAGGTCTACTGGTGATTAAACTGCAGCCGTCTCGAACAGGACGGCCATGAACTTCCGACTATATAATTCAACGTATCGACACTGCGTTGCAATTCACAGCCAAGTATACCTACACCTCATATTCGCAGTCGACGTATCACTGGAGGCCAACTACGAATATAGGGTGTTAATCCAGGGAAGTTAATTCACGTTCTCGATTTTCCAACGTGAATATTTAATATATCACGTAGAGAAAGGTTCAAGTTGTTTTAATATACTTTGTATGGCCTTCTAAAGTGTCCACTTCATTCAAAACACGATGTTTAATTCTTCAGGTCTTTATGTTCAGAAGTGAAAAAGTGTTATTCAGAAAGTAATATTTAATTCTTCTGGTGTTTACACTCGAGTACAAGCAGTTCCACCTTATTAAAATAAAAGACATATGGGTCACATACGAAGATAGTTTTAAGGTTATTTCATGCGACATCAAAATCACGTGAGACCCTTGAGCCTTGGCTTTTAACGCTACCAGGCCATGAGCACGTTTAAAATCCACAGCATATTGTAAAGCCTAACGTTGTTGGGTGTCTTCTCACGTGGTAAACTTTCTGTATTCAGAGCAGTATGGATTTATAAATAACCTGTTATCGTTTGAAGCGTTTCTTGGTTTATTATGCGATATTTATCCATATGCCTGGCATGAAGATCAGGTGCGTCTATTTTTTGTATCAGTACAACATTTTGTTTTGCACATAGCTTTGCAAGTAATGATATAAAAGTACAGATTTTCACCTATTACTCAGTAGCAAATCCACATAAAATATTACCTACTCTCAAGGTGTTCCACGGCTCACAGGTACATTCATCCGGGTGACAAAAACTTGGTTAAATCAGCATTCCCTGAGTGTCAAAGTCAGTTTATTAATCACCTGACCAACACAGTACACAGGTGTGAATTACTCACGATTAATCTGTATTCCAAGGTGTTAACACGGATACACGGAACATTTGAGTCCTCACAAGGGTGTAAATACCAAGGAATACGCACCGGTGTTCATTTTACAGCTTGCACATAGGGGTTTCCCGATCATGCGATGCACTGACACGAGTACCACCGTATGGTTTATCCCGTATATTCCTTACATGTGCAAACGTTCCAGGTGATCAAATTCCGGGGAATTCTTGGATGATAGTATGTTAATCTGTTCCTTTACATCCAGTGTTCCTTCACATTCAACACCGCAAAAAGCTAACTTCCTGCTTTTTAAAACACAGGATCCAAGCATGTTTTGTGGCGGTTATTTCCCGCCAAGCGAACGAGATGCAAGCACGTTTCGTCAACGTTGTCCAGTCACCAGAATTCCCTGACAATTACCCAATAGAAAAGTACAACAACACCCACACATGCCATGCTGGTAATTTCACATCACAAGTACTATTAATTTACCAGTCTTTGCCATCTCTTGATGGAATCACACTGGTATAAAACTTGGCTAGAATATAATGCGCTTCAACTACCGAGACAAACATCCGCAATAATCTCCCCGCCCACAGCAAATGAACAGCACAACTGCAACCGGCTGGCCCGGGCACCGCGCTAAGCGACAAGCGTGCAGGTATTCTCAAACGGGACGGCAATCGAGCCTACCTGTCGTGGAGGACCGGTCAGGTATGCATGCTCTGCTTCGAGCACAGTGAGCCATTCATAGTGCATATACATACAGGCCTGAAAGCTGAATAAGACCACGTAATATCATGTTGGATCGTGGTTATGGAAGCTATTGAGTCCAAGGCGTACTGAAAAGGAGTTCACTTAACTCAACAAGCATCATTGTATGAATCTAACTCTAAATACCGTGAGAGCAATTGAGCCTACTGTCCTGTTTACCATGCGAATCTGGCAGGTGTAGCGATAGTATGAATAAAGTGTCCGCTCAGTATGAAAGAGAACTCGTTGTTAGTTCCTGGTTACCTACCTGATAGGTTCACTACGTGTAGCAAACTTACAGAGCGGAGATAATTGGGCTGTCACATAAAATGCTGTGTAAAAAGACCTGTTCTCTTCTACGTGAAGACGTAAACGACTGTTTGTGCGATAGGAGAATTTCCAGTTAGGGCTCTTAGCCAGCAAAGTGCGGATGATCATGGGTTTCGCCTTGGCTCTGTCCCGTTTCCTCCCACCATAACGCTGGGCGCCGGAGTATAAATGAAATATTCTTGAGTACAGCGTAAAACACCAAATAAATAAATAAATAAATAAATAAATAAATAAATCTCTTATCGCGAAAGGTAATAAAGGTCACTGGATGAAACAATGCTTTTATTACCGTTAGTTAGAAAAGAGTTCCATTTGAAAAAATCATTGATATTTCAGTTTTTAAACTACTATGGCATCCAGCTACCTCAGACAGGTCTGGTGCTCTTCTGACCGCCGCAATGGCGGTCGTCATGTAGCCCGGCAGGACAGAAGTTCCAATTCAGTGCTCGCAAGGGCGCATGTGTGCTGATCTAAGTCATGGAGGTTCATGCCGCATCTATGGGTCTCCCGTTTGCCCTATTCATAAAACTCATTACCATCGTTTCAAATGAAAACATTATCCAGAACGTTGTTTAGGAAAAATCATACTGCTATAATAATAAAGTACTGAATTTAAAGCCTCACAAAAATTTGCAGTTCTTTATGAAATGTCAGACGACAATTATTGAGTTTTAGGTAACGATAGTGAAACTTCTGATGGATGTCTTTTAAAGATTTTCCCGCACCACAGATTCCTATCAGTCAATCCTGAGCAAATATGGAGCAAAATAATGTAATCCTCCGAGTTTTCCGGGGCGGATGTCTAGAGGGAGAAACGACAGCTTCTTTCGCCTGTCCACAGCCACAGTGGTTAAAATAGTAATTAACCCATCTCCTCAAAGTGAAGCCCAAAAAACATTACTGGAAAGAATCACCATAAAATTGCCACCGCACTCTGTTGCTCGTGTTGCAAAGGTTGAGCTCATGTTTTCCCCCTTAGACTGTAAATCCAGAGACTACATCTCGATATACAGATGTGGTTCAGAACGAGACGGTTTTGTGCAAGTTTTCAAGACACAGTCAAATTAAAACACATTTTAGTGAAATATAAAATATAAACTAGCATGATAGACGATTTGGCCACTGATTTCGGTTCTTCGCATGGAACAGTTTTTACTTCTTGGCGTCTTTTCGTCATCATTCCAAACTGCTGACTGCTTCTCTTTGCATGAAACCGTCAAACATTTCTTTTATTTTATTGACTGCTTAGCACTTTGTTACTTTCTTTTAAACGTCGTTTTGGAATCTAGTAAGTATTGACCCGGAAAGTATATTATGGATGACGACTGGTATATGAATGTCGGATTGGACGCCTATATTCGCTCTTATATGACAGCGACGAGGTAAAGACTACATGATAAGATAAGTTTTATAGACCACAGCATGGAGAGTAAAACCAGAGGATATCGATGAGAATGGAGTACACAATCACCGGAGCCCAACATGCTCCGGTGCGAGGAGCAATAGGTTATATCGTATTAGAATTTAGGCGTCGAAAGCGATATTCATATACCAGACATCAAGCAAAATGGATGTTCAGGGTCAATAATCGCAAGACCAGTCTTCAAAAACGAAAAATAACACAAACCACTAAGGAACTTAGAAAATACATAAAATATAAAAATTAGGACGGTTTCATGCAAAGAGACGCAGTCAACAATTTTTAATGATGACATAACGATGTAATGAACATTTAACCAGTAAGCATAAGTATTACTTGGGGCAAATGCAAATTTAATAAATTTGCTGATAAAACAATGTCTGTTGAATAAATACCAAGCATTTCTTTCCGGTCAGTCACATGAATGTGTGGATTAGATTTCTTCTTCTTTTTCCATCTTGTTTCTTAATTGTCTGCTTATCGATAATCTATAACGATAATCTATACCAATTGTCTGATATGGATTTTGTTGAAGTACCACAATTACACTGCAGTGTTGCCTGTGGCCACACACAGCAATACCAGCCGGGAATGGACCAATCCGATTGTAATTGATTACTGACGCGCGCTGAGATGGCGTCGATGCTTTATTGGACGGTCACAGATGACAGAATGTACATATTATATTGCTGATTTCACCACCGGAAGCTGTTTTTGTACATTTGTACAAGCGTGATAATAGCGCGCTGGATTCTCCCCGGTGCAAACAAAGCGTCTAGATAGCCTGCGTTCCGTGGACAATAGATAACCCAACTGTACACAGAAGAATGCTAACTGATCAGCCCTGACTAAACAAATCATACGATCCCGTAACATTAGATACAAACAGCATTCCGTGCAATTTGTGTGAGCATGGACTCTTGACTTAACTAACTGGTCAAACAAAATTACAAAAACAGCAGATGATTCAGTTCTATGAATCTATGATTCACAAATCAACGACCGAATGAAGCTCTTCATCTTTGAATCAGGGAATCTGGTATGGTCATTCATTTGGTAAAGTTCTGAATGATTCAGTTCTATGAATCTATGATTCACAAATCAACGACCGAATGAAACTCTTCATCATTGAATCAGGGAATCTCGCATGGTCATTCATATGGTAAAGTTCTGAATGATTCAGTTCTATGAATCTATGATTCACAAATCAACGACCGAATGAAACTCTTCATCTTTGAATCAGGGAATCTCGCATGGTCATTCATTTGGTAAAGTTCTGAATGATTCAGTTCTATGAATCTATGATTCACAAATCAACGACCGAATGAAACTCTTCATCTTTGAATCAGGGAATCTCGCATGGTCATTCATATGGTAAAGTTCTGAATGATTCAGTTCTATGAATCTATGATTCACAAATCAACGACCGAATGAAACTCTTCATCATTGAATCAGGGAATCTCGCATGGTCATTCATTTGGTAAAGTTCTGAATGATTCAGTTCTGTTGGACAAGAAAATAAATTGTGAGAAGTGTTCGAGGATCTTATCGTTACGCTAGTTGGTTGATCCGTGTGGAACAATGGAAACTCTTTGGTGTGGTTGATCCGTGTGGAACAATGGAAACTCTGTGGTGTCTTTCGCGAGCAGACGTCTCGGAGAGTAGGAGGGTATGCTGGGTGCGTGTGTGGGACTCCGCTACCGAAGTAGTTAACCTGCGAGCGCAGGATAATGACCCAAGAACCTCTCACCAATACCGTGTCGTTGAGAGTTCAAGTCCAGCTAACACTGGCTTCCTCTCCGTCCGGAAGAGAGAGGGTCTGTCGGCAATCTGCGGATGGTCGTGGGATTCCACTACCACCAACTTAGACCTACACGTGACGTGAGTAAATGATTTTCGCTCGGACAGATTTCCTGCTTTCCAGTATAAACAAAGATTAAGTGCAAAAACCAATATGCAGATTTGACCCACGGATACCGTTGCTGTGAACCGCTGATGGGTGCTGCTGATTGAAATGTTTGAATAGTTCCGGTTGTGGACTGTCAGCTGCACACCCGGTTACGCGAGACAGTAAGGTGTCGCGAGACATACCCAGTTCCTCCCCAAGGCGACACGCCAACACGCTGTCTGCCCACTTGATGGAACCTGGCACGCTGAGTGCAGTGTACGCTGCACAGGATGCCACAGCAGTCACTCTTCAGCTGTTAAAAGGAGACCTAATCTAGGTAAATAAAATCACACCTCTGCTGCCCTCTGTTTAACACACTCGAGACGGTATTCCACTCTTGAATTACGCTAAGTATTTTGGGTGTCACACCTCTGCTTCCTCTGTTTTATAACAGGAAGCTACATTTAGTTATGACATAAATTAACACACTCGAGACGGTATTCCACTCTTGAATTACACTAAGTATTTTGGGTGTCACACCTCTGCTTCCTCTGTTTTATAACAGGAAGCTACATTTAGTTATGACATAAATTAACACACTCGAGACGGTATTCCACTCTTGAATTACACTAAGTATTTTGGGTGTCACACCTCTGCTTCCTCTGTTTTATAACAGGAAGCTACATTTAGTTATGACATAAATTAACACACTCGAGACGGTATTCCACTCTTGAATTTCACTATAAATTGGTTTGGGTGTTACATACACATGACAAATATGAATGACCTGATTTTTGAATCATCATTTGAATGATCGATATACCTATCTTGCACATCGTCACACATGCGTACCACGGACGTGCAAGGGATTACGTACGATCCATGGTCACGCGAGATTCACAAATAATAAAAAAACAAACGAATATGAGGTGAGATTTCCACACCAGATCAGATGGGTTAACGGCTTATTTCGGATAATATCATGACGATGTCTCGTTGTATCCAACAAGATTTTACCGCTGGTATGTTTCTAGTGCCTCACCACAAAGCCATGTTGAAGACACTGGACATCACGCTCCTTTCCGTTATAGTATGATGATGCTATGCTGACAAGCACTTGGTATATCTAGTTATACTCAGTGTACACAGCTGATGATTTCATTTTTTTTTAAAGCATGGTACAACTCATCTGATATATTAGAGGAACAAGACCAACACAACCAAATAACAAAGTATTCTCTAGTTTAACACAAAGTGTTGGGAATAAAAAATAATTAGCTCTTTCTGTGTGGAAAACTAAACGCGCTTCTGTACATTTACATCCGGACACAATCATGTAGGTCATACAGGTGTAGTGAGTTCCTCAGATCCACGTGAATTCAAACGTTGGCTTGCGAACGTTTAAAATTTCATGTTTTTTTTTTATATTTCGAACATTTGAATGGTCGTAAAAGATCAATATAAATTCCGTGTTTTTGTTCACAACTGTTTAACATATCCAACAGCAGAACAGCTGGCATCCTTCATTGAATTAATTCAGGAAACAGCGTCGCGCACAGCTGAGCCAGCGATTATGAGATGTGTCTGTTTGGTGTTTACGTGGTCTATCGATTAACTGCCCTGTCACCAGATCACTTGCAAGCCATTAGTCGTTGTCGCATTCAGTACCCAGATGGAAAATATTTATTAATTCAGAGAGATGTGAATTCGAATTTTCAGCGCTAAACGTTTTGTACATTTTTTTTATGTTAAACATTTAACATGAGACACCGCGGTCTTCTCAGCTAAACGAACCCTTTATTCTTGCTGATGTTCAACGGTTTAATAGGCTTATTCATGACTGGAAACCATTAACATGTAAAACACATGTGAAACTTTAGACACATTCTTCTTGTGGTATTGACAAGCATATTCAGGTGCGCAAGGGAGCAGCACTGCTAGCTCCTACGACACACAAATTGGTGGTTCAATCCCAGCCCCATCTGGGATTTTTTTTCCTACCCACTGTTCTTGTTCCCTAGGTAGCAGCAAGATGTCAAGAGCGGTTGTATGCCTTGTGTCCTTCGTGTCAGTGAATAAAGGAACTAAACCTAGGCGTTGAAACCGATATTCGTATGTCAGTCGTCAACCAAAATGTGTGTTCCAGGTCAATAATCAAAGACCATTTTCCAAAAACAACAAATAACACAAAAACCGCCTAAGAACTAAGAAAATGTAGAAAATATAAAAATTAGAACGGATTCATTCAAAGAATGTTTTAAGCAGATGGATACTTTTTTATTTATTTCATTGGTGTTTTACGCCTACTCAAGAATATTTCACTTATATGACGGCGGCCAGCATTATGGTGGGGAAGCCCAAGACCATCTGCAGGTTGCTGGCAGACCTTTCCACGTACGGCCGGAGAGGAAGCCAGCATGAGTTGGACTTGAACTCACAGCGAGCGCATTGGTGGGAGGCTTCGGGTTATTGCGCTAAACCGACTGAGCCACGGAGGCCCTCGTCGGGTGAATAAAATGAGTTTTCAAATCGTTGTACCATTTTAGGCTCTCAATATTGTAGGACATTTAATAACCATGTATGTCTTGTCGCATGTATCAATGCGTAAGAAATAATTGACTCCGCTGGTTACATGAGCTGCAGAAATGACACTGTTTCACATGACACTAGTCTCTGTTTCACAAAAATAACACAGTTGTTACAGGATCACATCACTTAATATAAGACATTTATGACGCCTTCTTGCACAAGTCATACCTGTTTGGTGGGTATCTGGTTAACGGATTACCTGTTCTTTCACCTGTTTACTGGTAAGCCATTAGTCATTGTCTCGCCCGCTACACATGTTGAAATTATTTATTGGTTGCACTGTTTCATGACCACAAGCTATTCACATTAACAAACAATAAACACACCTGGCGAGTATCTGATCTGAGAGTTCATTAGCGGGCGATTCAACTGCAAATTACAGGTAAATCCACGTATAATGCCAAAGCAACTAACGTTCACGGGACGTCAGCAATAACACATTAAGAAGAATAAATGGGTCGTTTACTGCGGAATATATTGAATTACCTCTGTTACCAGGTAACCAATTAAGAGCTAATTTGAGCTTGTCATTGATTACGAATGAAAACAAATCGAGTCATATATATATATGTAGATTGTTACGATTGCTCCCAGGAGAAACTAGAAGTTGAGAGCAATTAGACTTGGTACGCCAGGCCCAGCAGGGTCCTCCGTGGTCTCGCAGCACAATGACCCGTTAGCCTCTCGCCATTACCAGCCCAGCTCAGGCTGGCTCCTCTGGTCGTATCTGGGAAGGTCTGCCAGTAAACTGCCGATGGTCGTGGGTTTCCCCCGGTCTCTGTTCGATTTCCTCCCACCATACTGCTGGCCGTCGTCTGTTAAGTGAAAGATTCTTGAGTACGGCGTAAAACACCAAGGAAATAAATAAATAAATATTATTCAATATCTTTAATAGGATAAACATTTTTTAATTGGTGAAGAAAACGATATGTAGACAAGTTTTAGTAGCGATTTAATGAATCAAATGTATGGAAGCTGGTTTGAACGCAAATTCTAAAATGCACCTCAACCAATTACATATGCAAGTTATGGTGAACGCGTACGCGTATTGGTGTGTTCTGGCGGTCATTACGATACTTGGTGAGGTGTGAATGTATTCCTGACTCTTTCACATTTATACAATCGCATTTTCGAGAAATATCAACATGAATTGGTACATCCGATACTTTTGTTTTGGAAAGGCATATTAAAACCCACCTGGGAAATTACGGACGTAATTATCTGGAGATAACGGCAGGTGGTTAAACACGAGCTACCTGGCAGACTGCACAGGTGCAGAACCATTTAACTTGATATAAAGGTTTAACAGAGTACCATGTATATCCAGCTGAGGTTTTATTTGTATCATCTACATATATCTATTGCTTATCAAAATTTATCAAGAATATTAGTCAATCAGTTTTTCATGGAAAATATTGTTTAAGCCTTGTTCAAAGAAAACTACATTTTTGCAAAAGCCGTGATATTCCTCACACAGGAAATTGTTTTAAGGAGTAAATTTTTTTTCATGGGAAAAGTAATTTTGTAAGTGGAAATATGCATTCTTAATTTTTCTTTCTAAAACCTGATTTTTTCTATCTAAAAAGATAATTTTTTCCAATCAATATATATGTCTGAGCTGTCATGTCATTAATCTTGTGTCGGGAGACGGAACGCTTTGGTGCTTTCCATTGACCAACGATGAAAAAGCCCATGTTAAACACGACCGAAGTGAGGCATGTTAGCAAACCTCACTGGTGTAATTGCCAATGATGATGTTTATTTGTATGCCTATTTTGTTGTCAGGATTATTTGTAAATTGAATGTTAGGGCGGTGGAAAGTACCTGTTGAAATTTCCTTATTTGTTTCGAGGTATACGACAACGACAGTGTCACGAGTTTTGCCATTGGTACCCGTTTTGTGTGAGTTTCGTGTGTTAAGGTTTGATTCATCACTGGATTGATCGATTGAAGGCTATAAATATATTATCTCCAACGACTGAAACGTACATGGTCTAATATATTTTTGAATTTTTGATTATTCCATGGATTAGATATTGCTTCCAGATACCAAAGAGCGCATGGTCCAATGACAGGGCTAGTTTGTGTGTTTCTGCAGAACATGTTGGTGTCTGTGTTTTGCATTTCTGATTAGTTTAGTGAATAGTCACTCTCTCACACAACATTTGGAAAAATCAGGAATACCAAAATCGAAAGACAAAAACTTTACAAAATCCAATTTTTTGAGTGTCAACATTGTTAGTTTAAGAATTTTAGCTGTGTTTCAAGACAACGTTTTCTTTTCTTCTACGAGATAAAAAATGTCTCTAACCTAAGAGTCGAAACCGTCATTCGTATTCCAGCCGTCAAGCAAAATTTCCGTTCCTGGTCAATGATTGCAAGACCATTTCCCGAAAACGGCAAATAACACAAACCACCAAGAACTCAGAGACGTAATGAATGTTCCAGGCGGATGAATAAAATCAGTATCCAAATTGTGCACCATTTCAGTACGTATGGTGTCGATAATCACCTATGTATCTCAGTTGAGCCTTGATTGCATCTGTTCATATAGCCAACATGACGATCATACTCAACTAAGAGTTGCAAATATAAATCTTTCTTGGTACAGAGCAGAATGACTTAAGGCATATGTCTCGCTACTAACGGATAAAGATATAGAAAATGCAGCACAGCCACACAGATGCAGATAAAGAATAGTCTGCCGGCGATGAGGGATACTTGGCACCAGTCCTCAATTAACTCGGTGTCGTACTCCCTGTTGTCCGGCAAAACGTCCTGAGAAAAAAAAATCTCAGGGCATCCATCGGCAATTTCGGCTGGTGTTTGGACGGCGAGGTGTCTGTCTGAGACGTTCTGTCTGAGACAAGGCTGTTCTCCTGGTCCGTAACTCTGTATGCCGAGAACATCTCGGCCTGAATTGAAATAAGATTTATTATTTGTTATTATGTATTTAATTTGTAACATTACATGATTATTGTAATGAGATATTAATTATTAATGTATTCGATTCCAGTAGGGAGAACTGGTTGGCACCAGTACTTGTATAATGGCGCCGAATTGTCCTTACTTACTTTCCTCGTTTATTTTACTTTCGCTAAATGCAGCCGGAAAATGATCACCTCACCACATACTGGGAAAACGTTCTCACTTATATCAGAAACCCATGTGCTCATCTCGATATTTTGTTCAGATTACCTTCGTGATTCCATGAAATTCGTCATTCATCATTTTCCGGACACAAAGAATGTGTCCAAGTTTTCTCAAGTGTGAGATGAAATGGAGATTCAACGCAATCACACTCATGGTCGTCTACAGGGTTGAGGCAAAAATACACGGCCCCCAAAACTTCATTGAAAATACAGTTATAGATTCGAATAATTTCAGACGACTAAAAGACCTGCTTTTCAAGAAAGTATCTAAACTTCCTTGAAAACATAATTTGGCACTCGAGTAATTAGAGAAGCACGAAAGGGTCGCTTTTCAGAAAAGTATTAAAATTTATTTGGCGATAAACGGTTGGCAGTATTTGGCAGTATTGTGGGAAATACTGAATCAGATTTCTGGAATATAGGCTGGAAAAAGTTAAATACTTGGACACCTTTCTGTAAACCTTCATTAGAAGAGGGTGTTGCTTTCTCTTTGAGTAATGCATGACTCAACAAATAACGATTACGAAAAAGAGAAAACAGTAAAGAAATATTCTGACGATATGATCTCTTTACCAATGACGGGAATGACTTCTGACTGAGGCGGCATGATTTCCGCCACGAGCAGCAGGAAGAGGGTCATTCCTAACAAAATGGTGACGTTCAGCGAGATCTTCTCCCCGGATTCCACAGGAAGTAAGAATAACGTCAAACCCAAGAGAGTGATGATCGTGCAGGGAAGAATCAGGTTGTAAATGTAATACAGATTCCGGCGCTCCAAGACCAAGGTGAAGGTCACGTAGGGGTCATTTCTGGGGCAACAGGTCACGTTCCACGCGCCTGTCCAGAAGCTTATATCTTCGGTTGTCTATGTACGATCCGACGTTGCCGTTTTTATACGAGTTAGTGATGTCCAGCTCTTTGGGGGTGAATGCCCACAATCCAGACTGGAAGTAACATTCCTGACGATCAAAGGGGAAGCCTGCGACGTTGAATTTGCAAGAGGATTTTATGGTGTGCGAGAAGGGCTAGAGTACCGTACCATCTGAGCTCACATGAAACAGGAAGTTAGTTGGGTCTCTGTCTTCCTCAAAACCAAGGCTGTTTGAAGATATAAAATATGTTACATATAAAAATAAACAAATAAAATAAACAAAGCAACAAATAATAAATAAAAACATTACAAACTAAACAAATAGATAAATGTTCACTAGGCCTCCAAGCCATGAGGTTTTAAAAGGTTTCTGACTACCAAATAAGTGCACACTCAGGCTCCACTTTAGACACATTTAAAATCCATAGAGTTTATATACATGTACACGGTTATGTCTGAACTACTTGTAGCATGGTTACTTGGTACATGTTTTGAATATTGTTCATAAAAATTTTTGGTTGCATTCATCCAACTAATATGCTCTACTGTACACAAAATTAAATACAACACAGTGCAGAGGAGAAGGAAAGCCAAAACATCTTGCTACAGCCTATAAGTGTTATTAAAGCGATAAAAAGACTACAGGACAGAGAGTAAAACCAGAGCAGCGACGACAGTTTGATAATTGGCAAATGGTAACCCGTAACCGATGAATCCGGCCTATTGTTAATTTACCTCAGTTGGTTTTTTTATTCTAATTGTTTATGTAGCTGTTTAAAAAATAACAACACAAACTCTAGTGCCATGGCTTAAGCAGAATTAGGAAAAAAACTTACGGTGATGTTAAATGCGTTTTATTAGACGTCACCGGTCTAGAATTACTCTAAGTGCTGTGTTTTCATCAGATTTAGCATATGTATATAAAAAAACATGAAAACATAATGACAGAAAAACAAACTATTTGATTATATACCCAAGAATATGATCCAACTGGCCTTTGGTAGCTGTACAGACCGTGTTATTACTTCAAAGGCGCTTAGAGCACATGTATTCCTATACTTACTTCGTTATATATGGCGATTTCGGGCTTTCATACTTTAGCAGAGGGAATAGGAAGTTGCCGAAGTCTTCAGAATCCCATATCATCTGAGGATCATGCCACTTCTGTTTCACACCAATTAAACACTGGTTTATTTATTTATTTATTTATTTAATGCTGATCGCCGTCCTATAAGTGAAATATTTTGGGGTAGGGTTTAACAGACCAGTCAAATAAATTTCTTTATCTATATGAATGTTGTTTAACGACAAACTCATTTTTTATTTACAGGGTAGTTGCGGTGGGTGGTGGGATGGGAAAAACTGCCCACCGTTGGCACGTTGCTGATGGACTTTCCGGCGTGCGAAAAATGCATGCCATGCAGGTAGAGGGCAAAGTAATCTCCAGCGAACCTTGGTCCGGGATATCAGTCACCAAAATATCGTCGAATGCTAATTGTTTACCAGCGAGAAAAGGGATCTATGGAAGTGACAAATACCCTGTCCAAAGCCGACTCTAAACAAAAGAATGCAAATTGAATAAATCAATACATGGTAGAACGACTGAAGAATTGAAATGCCTATGTTTCAAGCATAGGCACGAATACTTGTCAACGTCAGACCTCAGCGTTACACCCTTGTATAAGGATAATGACCTGTTACTCACACAGTGAACACACGCACTCTTACCATTGTTACCCAAATCTCTGTTTGAAGAACCTTAAGCTTTTCATTCTAAGGGCAATGTAGAGTTTACAAAAGTGTTAGTGAAATTCAGTGTTCCAAGTTAAATATCGGGCATGTCACACAGACGATAAACACATTATGAGATAGTTGGATAATCTACTCTCGCGTTAGACATACACTTGATTGTGAATGACATGAGGATATGACATGATATGAATGAATGAATGAATGATTTTGGCTTAACGCCACATTGGCAATATCTCAGCCATATCGTGGAGAGGACACGGGGATATGACATGATAATATGACATGAGGATGTGAAATATTTTTAATTACAATTTTTTTTTTATAGTCTCGAGTTTCTTTAACTTTCTTCACCTATCTGTAAAACAGTTCGTGGTCACTACCACAATTGCCCTTCGCCAGCGATACATACCTTCTCAATGTATAAACGATGTGTTGGATATTCACATTATTGGATAGAAGATGCACTTGGAAAACGTTTTCTACATCACAATACAAACATGCAAAAGTTTATTTCCGAAAATTAATTGTCTTAACAGTATCTAAACAAAGAAGCCCGAACTCCATACTTACCAGATCAGCTATCTGGTGTATAGCGAGATCGAGATAAGCAATGACCGTGTCGTTGTGATGAACAACAGGGCGCGAGCTGGAATCGAACTCTGCATGGAAGAGGTGCCTCTTCAGCGCCTTCTCCATCGGGGAGCTGTGCGCAATCAGGCCTGAGAATGGAAGGGGACATAAGGGTATAGGTGAACTAGGATAGGGTTTTTAGGGATATAATTCAAATCTCATCAAAAACCCTTTTTTACTTTGTCCTATTTCAATACGTTTGACAACAAGTAAATAATTGAACAAAACAAACACACAGCTAAGATAAACATGATATATGACATAATCAACCTAAAAATAACAGAAATATTTTGTGTGCCAATGCTGCATTCCCACTGTAACTGATGTATTTCGAATGCCACTCATTTATTTTATACCGAATTCATGTATTTGGAATGTCGCTTATGTATAAAAAACGGTACCAATGTATTCTCGTGCATTTCAAATGGCACTGATGTATTTGGGATGGCACGCATGTATTTCAACTGACACTCACGTATTTCGAATGACATGTATTTCGAATGGCTCTAGTACTTTTAAAATGGCACTGATGTATTTTGGATGGCATTCGTATATTTCGAATGCCACTCATGTATTTCGAATGCCACTCACAAAGTTTAAATGGCACCCATGTATCTCGAATGACACTCACGTATTTCGAGTGTCACTCAGGTATTTCAGTTGCACTGACGTATTTCGAATGGCACTCTGGTATTTCGAATGACACTCAATTAGATCGAATGACAGTGACGTATTTCGAATGACAGTCTTAAAGACCGCCACTTCAGGTCACAACAATGTCACGCCGTCATAGGAATAATGAGTCTCAGCGAGAGATAACTGGTGTGTCTGTCAGGGTTACCAAGTTGCAAAATTTGCAAAATCGATAGCAAAACCCCCAGGCGCGAACACATAGTTCCACGGCAACACTGTCAATCTAATAGTGTACAACGAACTTTTGGAAACATTTGCAAAGAAAAGTATTGTCAAACACGCTAATTTAAGTTAGAAAGGTTAAAATTCAGTCAAGATAAGACGGAATCCGTCGTCTGCACTGAATCACCGGTTTCACGCGTATCACTCTTGATCATCACGCTGATCGGGAAAGGGTGATTGTGTCATTGGAACGCCACTGTGAACATTCGTGTGAAACTGCCCACCTGATATTTTTCTGGAGAAGTATGTCTGAAGACCATAAATTTTGAATACAGCAACTGTCAATTGTGTTGGCACATACATGATGAAAATGCGCTTTATTATTTATACATCAGAGATATCTCAGTATTTCCTTCACTGATAAAAGTGACATCTTCACTAGTTATATGTCGCTTTTGTTTTTACATTTTGATATTACACTGTTGGTGACCTTGACCCATGATCCAGACGCCGTGACGTCGAAAATGGAACACTTTGTTTTTATGACGTTCTAAGCTGAGCTCATTGGGATGACGTCATAATACAAGTCCAGTCAATTGTTATATTCCGACGTCACGCAAGAAGACACGACATCATACTAGACGTCATGTATACCGCTCCAACGTCACGCTACTGACAGCTCTTTGAAGGCCTGCAGCTAAAGTCATTGCTTAAACTTCTTTAAATGCACAAAATCATGATATTGTTTAAGTATAGATAATGAACAGAATATTGCATGGTGAAGGTTGAATACCATAAATATTGTTCTCTTGAAAGGCGGAAATGATAACCCATCTCACTCGAGCAATATTTATGGTATTCAGCCTTCTCTGTGCAATATTCTCAATGTATTTTCAGCGCACGTTTTTCCCGTTTATATTTTACTGACGTCGGACACAGGCTATTGTCGAGAGGTAGGCCTATACATTTTCCTGGTTGGCATATATAATGTATCCGGTGGGATTAACTCCTTATTGCTGAATCACTTACCTCCGCGAATGAAATCCAGCGATAACATGAAGCCTACTACAACATTCAGCGGCCATTTTGAAACCGTTACAGCGAAAGTCATGGTGTAAGCGCTTGTAGTCAACTATATGGCTAAGCACATCGGTGTTTGACGATTTGACCACGTGAAATAGTTGGAGGTTTGGCTCATTTTTTCACAGTCCTTTTATTGTAGCCCTGGAGGTGAAATTTGAGTCAAAATTCTGTGGCTTTCAAATAGTACACCTGTTCGAAGGCAGAGTGTAATTAACTCTAGGTACACTGTGGCGTCGAATACACGGGATGTGACTGATTTACTGAGGTTGCAGGGATTCTGGTGTCATTTCTTTTCATTCCTTGTTGTTGTAGATAATTAGTAAAAGCATTCACCGGAGCCGACCGACCCATGACAAAAAAGTCACAGGCTTCTAACCAGCACCCACAAACGCGATTTACTTATGTTCGGTGTTTTTTATCCGTCACCTGACATCTGATGGTCGTTTAGGTCGGGAGAAGTTATGAGAACCTATACACCAAAAAGTGTGTTATAGCACAGCAATGAACAAAGAAACACATGGCTTTAGACCGCTTTGTAAAAGGCGTGGTGGGGGTGGGGGGACTGTTACGGAATCTCCACTGATTAATAAACGAAACAATATTGAGACATTTTAGATGACAGTATTAGAAGTTCACTGTAGTGTGGGTTATATACCTGGAGTTATAACAGATGTGACTGGCATAAGGATCTAAGCTCGTATCTTTGGGCTACGTTCATAATGGTGACAGAGAGCTGAGGATCACTGTGGCCTGTCATTCATTGTCACCAAAACCCTACGAACAATGAGAGTAAGGGGAAATAAGCATTCGGCAGCTTCCAGAAATAAACTCGGGGATCGTGTTGATTACCACCAAGGAGACGCATACAATGAAACTGCCGACAAATAACGTGTTCTAGTTCCTTAACATTAATTATTTACTTTGAAAACAATGTCACCTAAAGTAAAGAAAATTAGTTTTCAATTTGGCATGAGTAACTGAGTCCATCATAGTTACGTTGCAACGGAATTCGAAAGTGGCGGTGTGAGTGTGGACTGCTGTCTGAGTGGTTTCGTGGGTAACACTTTTGCTTATGGTGAGGGTGTGGTCTATCTAGCATATTGTACAAGCATAGATACACCGTAAAAATTCGAGAAGTTTCATGTTTGACGTAAAAGTATGTCGACAAAGTTTTATTTGTCATTTCGAAGACACGTAAAATGTCACCCCAGTAGCTGATATATCAACATATACACCCTTCAGTTATGCAAACGAACAAGAGCAGATTGAGCATGCGTATTAAGAGCCAAAAACACCACGCACAAAATAAAGACTAATGTAATTTTCTAGGTAAATTATTGCTTTAGTGTTTTTCTTAAACAAATATGAATACACCTGAAACAACGTGCCATTAAAGGTCACATAAAGGTGGTACTTTGATAGTTTAGTCAACCGCAAATGCACGCGTGGCCACGGTTTCACGAAGCGAACTTAACGAAGTATTTTTCGATAACTGAAATGAAAACCTATGTTTGAGATAGGGAATGCACTTAACTAAGGGCCACTTAGCACGCTTCATGAAACCGGGTCCCTCACGATCGTCATATATGTTAATAATTCTTAAGATCAGTACTGAAAACACCAATGAGGTAAATGAATGAAATGAATCGAAGTCGACTACACAGCAAAGCTTCTATTTATATTCCTTCCTCACATTTACTAGAAAGATTTTGCTGCTTACGTATGTACACATGCGGTATTAAATGACTGCTTATTTACACCGAGATTTCTACCATTACAAATGGCGTACATACACGATACACAAACATTAACTAACAATGTCAACAATCCGAAACTAAAATAATGAGACTGAAGATCTCGACCTCTGTAGTAAACGAACAAATGCTGGGAAAAACCTGTACATGGTAAATGAAACAATGGATGGAATGGTTAGATACACGGAGTCACCTCTTTGTATATTGTATATATTATAATATGAAATCATCCCTGGGTATCTGTTAAGCATTTGGAAAGGTATGATCTGTAAACGTGATAAGTTTTTTCTCTCTCTCAATAATCCCATTTAATAACTGTCATATCTGACAGAAAATCTCAACAATCCTGTTTTTACAATATTTTTGTTTTGGGATGAAAGTGCCTTCAACGGTGTCCTAAATGGTATTCATGGGAGACACTGATTTCATAGTTTCTAATTTATCAATTAAAGTAGGTCCCTATTCACAAACTAGCTCGAACACTCGAACGAGTCATGCACATTTCAGTCATTTTGACTGATCGCGAGGATTCATCTACAAGGCTCCATCCTCAGTTTTTATGACGTTTTCCTACTTACAGCATGACGTTAGACACAGGCTTTGGTGCGTCATGCACACGGGTCTCTACCGACACCGATGGCTTTACCTTAATTCTGAGCCACTGTGTGTGGTGAATTGATAAGCACGTCATTTCTATCAATAGCAATTCTTTGCATTCTCAGTTTTGAAATATATTTTCAAATTTAAATTTAGGATTTACATGTAATACTAAAAACAAGACATCGTCAAAGTCACTGCCATAAATTCGGTGAAATTCAAGTCTGTTTCACTGTGTCTCGTCATAGAAACCAAGTATTTTTGAAAAAATCAGATAAATTCACAGGAAATTACTACTCTCGTCCAAATCTGTGCTTTATACAAAAGACAGGCTAACTTTTTTTTATAGACATGTGCCTACTAATACATCTTCCGGGCTCTACTCGGTTTCCTTCAACCATAATGCTGGCTGCCATAGTATAAGTGAAATATTCTTGAGTACGGGTAAAACACCAATCGAGTAAAGAAATAAATATAATACAGCTGATAGTAACATATTTATAATCAAATAAGAAATTATGGTTTCAGAGTTGAGATATTACCTAAATATGTCATCATATAACCTATGTCACAGCGAAAGGCTGTGCTTCTACGCGTGTTTCACTTGGAAGAATTACTGAATGGAAGAAGTGAAAACCATCTCGAGGAGTTTCTTGAAACCTCATCGTCCAAACCTCGCAAGAGGTTCTATCCGGAACCTTATTCTCTTAAGATGTAGCTTGCTGGTTAATGTGAGCAACGACATATGCGATAAGAACTATGTCCGCGAAGAGAAAGAAGATGAAGAAAAGTCGATCAAGAATGAGGGAAACCAAAATCCAGTCACGGATGATGACTTTTTCTGCTTCGCTTTTGTCTTCAACATGGTGGTGAGGAAACCCGAGATCTTCCATGGGTGGTTTTGCCTCAGTGTTCAGAACGTAGTCGTCATGGCAACTGAACGTGGATTTGGCGTGGTCCGGACTATCCGGGTGTGGAGATTTCACGCCGCCATTGCTGTAGCTTTCAGTTCGAGTTATCTTCAGTGATTTCAGTGTAATCTGCGGACAGAAGAAAATGAAATCTAATGAAGTCACCTGGAACTCAGCCTCATCTAAGATGAGTTCAAGAACTGTTCCTCTATTACCTGTTCTGCCTGGTTTCCTCTCCGGTTGTGGGTGAGAAGGTCTGCCAGCAACCTGCCGATGGACGTGAGATTTCCCCCAACCATAATACTGGCCGTTGTCGTATCGGTGAAATATTCCTGAGTACGGCCGGAAACAACCATGGAATAAATAATCAAATAAGTTCCTTTATTTTAATGCCGACCACACAAAGAATGAAAATGATTCAATAATTGACCGAACTTGCAGAATTGCCGAATTCTTGCTGGGTAGCGTACCGGTCATTCCGGAAAAAGTAACACCGAGATATCGTCTACAGCGTTGCTTAGTAGTACGCATTATAGGTCTGTTTGGAAAAGATTGCTATGTCCGATTTCTTTAGAAACTGTCGATTTCTTCACAAAAATTTGCATAGCTTTATCTTAGCATTTCCACAGGGAAAATCGAAGTTCCAACCAAGGGGAGGCAAATCATCTCGAAAAGACCAGTTACAATAACTCAGCATTGGTCAGTTCGTTACAATTCGTTCCCTGGCAAAAACTGATAGATTCGAGATAAGTCGAGATAAAAATACTTGTCAAAGGCACATTTAAGACTTTGTTCACTTATTCATTGTCATTTCAATGAATCCTCTTAAAATTTGTTAAAAGTTTAAAAATACCTTTAGAAAAATGTTGGACAAAAATTCCCTTCCCGGGCTGACAGTCCTCAAGTTACCACATTTGACAAGAATGTCCTGGTTTTTGTATGTCGCATAGTGATGTGTCAAAGCCATAGCTTGAAAACTGTCAAACTCAGGACCATCTCATGGAAGAGTTTCTTACGGATGTACACCTTCTATTCAGTTGTAGTCTACAAATAAATAGAAGCTGTACATCAATAAGAATGCCTTCCATGTTATCTTGCCATTCCCAACTGCCTCGGAAAAAGTTAATACAGCGCCATCTGCCGGCTATAACAGTACAAGTGTGTAAAAATCGACTCAGAAGCTACAGATTTCAAATGTTCCTGATAAAATGTTACTTCAAATGGATAGTTCATAGCTACATTTTCGGCTGGCCTTGGCTTTTTCTCTTCCTTTTTCTCTATCAGGTTCCCATAGAGCAGAGCCCTTCCCAATCTCCCGATCACCAGTACGCGCAGCCGACGTGGTACCGGAAATCCCCGAGATCCCCGGAAATGCAGATGCAGGACAAAGACGCTGGTAACGGTTGACGAGGAAATAATGAGGATGCAGATGGCGAAGAACTGTCCTGAAATCGTGAAGGAAAAGGATCAAATCGTTACCCCGGTAAACTGTTCATAGACCTAGCGGATGGTCGTGAGTTTACCCAGGGGTATACCTGGTTTTCTCCACCATAACGCTGACAGCCGTCATATAAATGAAACATTCTTAAGTATGGAGTAAAATACTATTCAAGTAAACCACTAAGTACTTAGGATTCTAAATGTAGAGTACAGGGTAATGTATGACACTATGAAATAGCAATTGGGAGATCTTCCCTCCTGAAAACTGGATTCTCAAGCTTTCTAATCTTTTGTCTTTTCCACTGACACACCCTGTGCTTGAGTATGCATGCGTGGAAGACGGTATTGTTATTTGCAAACGTATCACTGCCCTACCAATTGCTCAGTTTTAGAGAGCAATACTGCAGCCATTCCTGGCTAACTTTCTAAAAGGCCCCTCTCATTGCAGCCGAGGCTATCTTGATCATTGAGATCGCAAAGTTCAAATCCAGTTTCTCTCGGTCCCGCAGTGTCTACACGTTTTAAAATATTTTCTAATTTTCGTACCGCGGGGAAGGGTTGTGTTTATCATTTTGCTGAACGATTAGACGTGACCACAATGGTATGTATGAAAAAGGCCAATACATTGAATTTCTGCTTTATCTGTCATTGATGAAGGATCTGTTTTGAAAACAATTCCTATTTCCGCACAATTTAATGCAAATCCCTGTATAACTTTTTTCTGTAAAATTGCTGACAGACAGACAGACAGGCAGACAGACATACAGACATACAGACAGACAGACAAAATCATCGCCTGCAAGGACATAACATCCAGAGATACTAAGTAATTATTTGTAAGATATTGTTAAAACATGAAGCAATCGCTGTAATCTTCACACCAATATGTCCACAGGAAGCTTACGAAGTAGGAGGAAAAAATGTTAAATATTAAAATTACATTTAAGCGATCCTCACCTATGACAGGAATGACTTCTGACTGAGGCGGCATGATTTCCGCCACGAGCAGCAAGAAGACGGTTAGCCCTAACAGGAGGGTGACGTTCAGCGAGATCTTCTCCCCGGACTCTGACGGAAGAAGGAATGACGTCAGATGGAGCAACGTGATCAGAATGCATGGACCTATCAAATTAAAGATGTAGTAGAGAGGGCGGCGCTTTAACATAAGGGTAAAGGTCACGGTTGGGAAGGGATCAGGGCAGCACTTGTATTTTTTCACCTTACGGCCTGCCTTGATATCCAGTAGAATCCATTCTCCATTGTCGACGTAATGGTCGAGGTCACCTTTATCGGTCTTGCTTCTGATGTCAAGCATGTTGCCGGACAAGGACCACGATCCAAAAGTGAAGTTACACCGCTGAACGTCAAAGGGATATTTTCCGACGTCCATTTTACAAGAAGTTTCTACAGTGCGTGGATAGAGCCATTGGATGCTTCCATCAAATTTGATCGAAATCAAAAAGTCGGTTGGGGGTCTTCCAGGCTCCAGGCCAACTCTACAAAATGAAAGCCAGAACCAAAATAGAGTTACCAACGAAATCTATAAAAGTATTTGGAGAAAAACTGTTGTCTAGGAATATGGATCGATAGATGTTACACAGTATACTTATATAATAGGTTAGAGGGATAGTCGCCTCAAAATATGTTGATAAGAGACAAAAAAGACCAAAAAATTTGCAGACAGACTTATTTGGAAGATTTAATACTAGTTATTGGATATACGTTTATACTGAAAAATAACCCGCCGAAATTCTCATCATGAAAACCCTGTTACTTGCCTTTCTTACTCTGTCCCAGATGGAATATAGGTAAAATGACTGTCCCCCTCACTGAGTATAAATGATAATTTAAGGGGTTAAGCATAAGGGTGTTCCCAATTCAATCATCAAAGGCGATAACTTAACTTTATCTGATCTACTGTTTCACTGACTCACTCACTATAAATGATGACGTCAGGCGTGTAATACTTAGTGTTTTACTGACTGACTCATTGTAAATGATGACGTCAGGCGTGTAATACTTAGTTTTTTACTGACTCACTCACTATAAATGATGACGTCAGGTGTGTAATACTTAGTGTTTTCCTGACTCATTCATTACAAATGATGACGTTAATTGTGTAAAACTTAGTGTTTTGCTGACTCACTCACTAAAAATGATAACGTCAGGTGTGTAATACTTAGTGTTTCACAATCCCACTCACGATAAATGATGACTTCAGGCGAGTATTTATTTGACTGGTGCTTTACGCAGTACTCAAGAATATTTCACTTATACGACGGTGACCAGCATTATTCTGAGAAAAACCTGGCAAACCTGGGGGAAACCACCTAAAACCCGAAAGGTACTGGCATGTAATATTTAGTGTTTTACTGACTCACTCATTATAAATGATGATGTCAGGTGTCCATACGTCATTGGTATTTACGTAGATCATTGTAACGTTGCCAAATTCAGCAGGATCCCATGTCAGCTGCGAATCTTTCCAATACTGCAATTGTAATAGAATTATTATTTTTTTCACTTCTTTGTTTTCTACTTCTTACTTGACGTCATGCTCAAGATTTTTGAATTTGAAAGCGGCAACAAATCTCAATTTTTCCCTCATACGATAGCGGTAATTTTTATGGGCGAAAGAAACTGGATCACCCAGCGAATTTACCTCCATTTTGCAAGTCACTGACCATTCTTCCCCTATTTGACATAGAGAGGTGAACACCTCATCGATATTTGACAAATGGTTTTCCAAAAACGTTAAACTGCACAAAAGCCACGCGAGCCACATCGACCGGTTATTGTCCCCAAGGCCACACGACCAGTAAAAGCAGATGGAATAAAACAATTTTTTTTTAAAGATTTATTTCATTGAAATTAAACTCTATGGTATTTTCCCCAGATTAGTGTGACCAGGCCTTCCAAATTAGAAGCCGTTGGATTGTCTGTAATTCATTCATTCATTGACTTTATTTGTCTTTCTAATTTGGCTGTTCTTCTTTAATCAACCTTTACGTCATATTCAGAATAACCAAGACATCTTGGAAAAATACACAGGACAAAGAAAACGAAAGGGCTCTAATTACGAATTGATCCATTGGAGTCATGAAAAAAATTTATTGGAGCTATCAAATGTTGCCGTGAAGACTTTAAAGGGAGGCAACTCTTACCAATCGAACCCAAGTCTCCGTTTGCAGAACTTGCATCTTCTCATTCTGGGGACAAAATGAACATGAAAGAAAAATTACATGTTGCTCTCACCCGGAAACATACAGCCATAGTTCATGTGTTGAAGGAAAATTTTGAGCCTGTTTATGATAAATGTGACATAAATAAATTTTTGGTGTTCTTTGCGCGGTGCTCTTTATGGAACCAAACAGAACCCGAAGCAAACTTATCGTCATCCACAAGTTCCTGGCATACATTACCACGAATGACCCGAGAGAAAGCCAGCCTGAGCCGAACTCACAGTGATGGCATTGGTGACAGGCACCTAAGCCATGGTGTTGTGCCAGCAAGACAATACTCGGTCACGGAGGCCTCCAACATGAAGGAAACGAAAACACCATCGGAAATACCGATCAAAATTGTATTTCAAATATTTTTACTTTGCCAAACACGTTTCTTGCACGAAATGAAATTGATAAAATCATTGGAATTCTGGGATATGATCTGTTCCGATCATTTTTAGATATCCTTTGCCACTGATGACCTCAGAACTTGCCTGTTTTGGTCTAAATCAGATGTGATTGTATCATGGGGGAAGGAGTTGGTATCAAAAATCCTTACCCTACTTCCTAACCCCCAAAAAGAAACTTTAAAGAAAAGTCTTTCAACTAAACCAGTATATCGTACAAGTAAAACACAAATCAGAAGGCGCCGCAGCAACTAATGGATGGCAATGAGTTTTCCTCCAGAGCCTTGCCCGGTTTCCATCCACCATAATGCTGGTATAAGTAAATTATTTTTGAGTAAGGTTAAAACGCCATTCAAATAAATAAAATAAATTTTACGAAAAGTTTTCCCCAGCTCTGAACTGTTGGATTATTACCCACCAGGTCTACCAGATGATTGAGTGAGATGTCCACGATGATTGTGACGTTATCATTGCTATTATTAACAGGTCGGACACACGGGTCGAAGTTATGAAAAACAGACTTGCGCAGTTCGTTCTCCCAGGTGGCCCCCGCTGTCACGGAGCCTGAAATTATTGATGGATTCATTGAGTGGAATTTTGCGGATTGTTTGGTCCAATTACTCGTTGATTGATTGATTCATTACATTTTTTGATTGTACCAGCCTGACGACACCCAACATGACACTCTAACACCTTGCACAAAAATCGTCCCAACTACTGTCACGTTTGTGTTTGCGGAGCTGCTTCACTCAAGCACCAGCCTGACGACACCTGACATGACACTCTGACACTTTGTACAAATACCGTTCAAACTACTGTCACGTTTGTGTTTACGGAGCTGCCTCACTCAAGCACCAGCCTGACGACACCTGACATGACGCCCTGACACTTTGCACACATACCGTCCCAACTACTGTCATGTTTGTGTTAAGTGAGATGCTTCACTCCAGTACCATCCTTACGACAACCGATATAACACTCTGACAAACTGCATATATACCGTCTAAACTACTGTCATGTTCGTGTTAGCTTTCTCATTCAACTGCTGTGCTGACGACACCAGATATGACACTCTAATACCTTGTACAAACACCGTCCCAACTACTGGCATTTTTGCTTCCTCACTCAAGTACCATGCAGACCACTCCAGACGTATACCTTTTACAAATACCCCGCCCTTTACTGTCATGTTTGTGTCAACGGTGCTGCTTTAGTCGAGTACCGGAGATGACACTCATGTCAGATGACATATCATACGTTACAAATTTACGGACATACAACTGACTTTGTTTATTTCATGTGATGACAACAAAGCATTTCGAGTTAGTCTAGATCAGAGAATGTAACAATTGTTACTATTAACATCAATGTCATCTCTTTTACCTAAGTCTCCTTGGTGGGGGAAGGTGCCAGTAATTACCACATTTGCGTTTACGCGAACTTTTAGAATAAAATTGATACGAGATCAGATTTCAACGGTAAGGTGTTACCAACTGCAAACTACAACAATATTGTCGCCTCTCTTGTTTTACTCCCCCCACTGTAGGCTTTTAAACTGAAGAGCGTCCTTTTACACTACAAGTACATATAATACCAATTTTCATCAGCACGTTTCACAAACACGTTGTAACTTAATGTTAAACCTATCTGCCATGACGACACACACTGTAGAGATAAGTCACCGTTGTAGTAACGTTTGACGTAGTCTTAAGCTCTCTCCGTAAAACCGGCCCCGTTGCGTCATGTCGCCCTTCCCTTAAACATGTAGTCTTTTGTTTTACAAATACACACCGTTTTGGGCGTAATGGTGCAGTAAACTAGAATTCAGATGATTCATCAGTTGACATCCCTTTCCTCCTACCGAACCTTAGGCTATGGTAAAACAAGTTGAAGCAGGATTCATCTGTTTTTGCCAATGATTTATTTAGCTGTAAAGAAAAACCCACAACCACCAGCAAATTGCTGACAGACCTTACCACGTACGACCGGAGTGGAAGCCAGCATGAGCTGGACTTGAACTCATGGGGACCGCATTGGTGAGAGACACCCGGTTCAGTACGGTAGGATTTTTCTTGGGACAGTGCGCAGATGTCTTGTTGGGTTGACAGCATACAATATCCTAAGTGGATATCTTGACCAATAAGAAAGCGTGTGCAAGTTTTGCTCCAACGCAGCTAAACAAACCATGTTTTTGTATATATGCTGGCACACACAGGGAATAATGACAGGTTGTATACTGCGGGTAGATTAGGTAGATAACCCACCATAATTCATTCAATACATCTGAAACATCGCTAATACTGTTGAGGAATCTGACAACTTGGATTTTGTTTCCATGGGCATTGTGATTTTTCTTTTCATGACGGGCATGGGATGGGATCCAAACAAGACATGGAGTCTGTCGTCCAAGCAGACACTGAGCATTGATACTGACGACTTCAAGTTTAGGTTGGATTACTTAGCACTTTTCAGGTCCGTGTAACATCCGTCATAATCCATGTTTGAAAAGCTGACCTATCGCCGTAAAACACAGGCTTCTCTCAGAAAGGCGCTGTACAGGCAAACCGATATCTGAGAGAATGCCAATTAAATAAATAAATAAATGAAAAAATAAAAATAAACGAGTTGTTTTAATGATCGAACATGTAAGGACTTTTTACCCTTTCGCTTAATGCTCTATCTGTTGAACTGTGAAGAAAAGAATATTGTATTTTCTCTGAGCACAGGATTTTATCACGTCTCTGCGAACCACAACAGAAAAAGTGAATAACTACAATTCACACTCTACCTCCACTTAACGCATCTTACTAAAAATGAATACATGATAGCCACACACGAAACAGATTCTGCACCTAGCACACCTTACCAAAAATGTATATCTGATTACCCCCCTTTTCCAAGATCTCGACCGAACGCACCTTACCAAAGGGATATATATCTGATAGCCGCCCTTCACGCAGAATCTGTGTCTAACGTACTTATACAGGGCGCCTTTCGTCCCAATCTCTGAATGTTACACTGAACACTGTGTCTGCGCCTACCACGCCTCACCAAATATACATGTGTATCTGAACACAGTGTCTGCGCCTACCACGCCTCACCAAACATACATGTGTATCTGAACACAGTGTCTGCGCCTACCACGCCTCACCAAGTATACATGTGTATCTGATGACCGCGCTGCACACTGTATATCTGCGTCATTCAGTATGTCTGTAGCAATCATACACATCCTCCCGGTTCAGTATGTCTGTAATAATCATACCCACCTAACACCTGCATGTGTGTAACAATCATACACACCTCCCACCTGTATGTGTGTAACAGTCATTCACATCTCCCACCTGTATGTGTGTGACAATCATACACACCTCTCACCCCCTCCCAACTCAGAATGTCTCTAACAATCATATACATCTCTCACCTCCTCTCAACTTAGGATGTGTCTAACAGTCATACACATCTCTCACCCCCTCCCCACTAAGATTGTCTCTAACAGTCATATACACCTCTCACCCCCTCCCCACTCAGATTGTCTCTAACAGTCATATACACCTCTCACCTCCTCTCAACTCAGAATGTCTCTAACAGTCATACACATCTCTCACCCCCTCCCCACTAAGATTGTCTCTAACAGTCATATACACCTCTCACCCCCTCCCCACTCAGATTGTCTCTAACAGTCATATACACCTCTCACCCCCTCTCAACTTAGGATGTGTCTAACAATCATACACACCTCCCACCTGTAGTCCTGTAGTCATACATGCTTCGCACCCCCTCCCCACTCAGGATGTCCGTAACAATCATACACACCTCCCACCTGTATGTGTGTGACAATCATACACACCTCTCACCCCCTCCCCACTCAGATTGTCTGTAACAATCACACACACCTCTCATGCCCTCCCAACTCAGAATGTCTCTAACAATCATAGACACCTCTCACCCCCTCTCAACTTAGGATGTGTCTAACAATCATACCCACCTCCCACCTGTTTGTGTGTAACAATCATACCCACCTCCCACCTGTATGTGTGTAACAATCATACACACCTCCCACCTGTAGTCCTGTAGTCATACATGCTTCTCACCCCCTCCCCACTCAGGAGGGGGTGATACACAATCTCTCATAATCTCACAATCATGCACATCTCACAACCCCTTCCCACTCAGATTGTCTCTAACAACCATACACACTTCTCACCCCCTCTCAACTCAGGATGTCTCTAACAACCATATACACCTCTCATGCCCTCCCAACTCAGAATGTCTCTAACAGTCTCATACATCTCTCACCCCCTCCCCACTCAGATTGTCTGTAACAATCACACATACCTCTCACCCCCTCCCAACTCAAAATGTCTCTAACAATCATACACACCTCTCACCCCCTCCTAATTCAGGATGTGTCTAACAATCATGCACACCTCTCACCCCCTCCCAACTCAGGACGTCTCTAACAATCATACACACCTCTCACGCCTTCCCAACTCAGAAAGTCTCTAACAACCATACACACTTCTCACCCCCTCCCAACTCAGATTGTCTGTAACAATCATACTCTCCAAACAGCACTCACTATGTCTCTAACATAATTCCCTCCTAATTCAGAATGTGTCTAACAATCATGCACACCTCTCACGCCTTCCCAACTCCGGACGTCTGTAAAATCATACACATCTCTCACCCCCTCTCAACTCAGAATGTCTCTAACAATCATACACACCTCTCACTCCCTCCCCACTCAGTTTTCAGACTTGCAGGGAGAAACGAGGTAGCATGGAAGGCGGACCCTGATCAAATAGCCCGGTCGTATGCAGGCTCTGCATAGGCGCATCAGAAGCCACAGTCTCTGATATCGTGATATTGTTAACATTGATCCTGTATGAAGCCAAGCACGTAATTAAATGTTGTTTCAATGGAGTTATCAAGCGTGACAAATATATATATATATATATATATATATATATATATATATATATATATATATATATGTGTGTGTGTGTGTGTGTGTGTGTGTGTGTGTGTGACGGAATAGGTGTTAAGACTTTGTGGTTATTACATGCATATATGTCCGAGCGCTAGCGAACAAACTCAACAACCACGAAATGTGTGCAATACACTGTTTATCTATATTTATTTGTTAACAGAAGGTGCACAGAGCTCCCGAGATACTAAAACGTTTAGAGGAAATATGTGTCTCTCAGTTGTGAATACCTTCAGTGGATGTTTATTCGGAAGTTATGCAAATGCACTGTGGCGACTAACACTCCACCCAAATGTATTCTCTATTGACTATTCTTCAGACGGAATGTAAATTGAGCGAAGGTTGAGATGGATACTTAAAGAGTGCGTCGACCCGTGTAAAAGTTTACGGATGGATTTACACAATGTCATTTTTTTTTGTATTTCTGGTCAAACGGAAGCATACCAGTAAGGATATACAGGATAGATACCCAAAAATGCGCCTTTTGAACTTAAAAAAGTGCATGGATGATTATGTCTTAAGGCCTCTTCAGAAAATATTCACCATACGGACAAGAAATCGATCCTCCCCATCTCCAGTTTTTGGTTAGAAATCTTCGATACTTATGACAGAGGTTTTATTTCACCTTCCTGGTCCAGATACAAAGAGGGAAAATTATTTTTCAAATCTTGCTGTGACATTTAAATGCAGTTAAAAGTTTTAAGATTCAGTTTTACGGCATGGGTTACTTTCTTTCAGTGCAAAAAACGTATTGAAAGGGAACAAATGTACGCGTATGACCTTTATATCTGAATTGTACGCTTGAGTGAGCGAGTGAGTGCTTAGGGTTTAACGTCGCACTCAATGTTTTAGTCGTATGACAGCGAGGAGTTCTTCTGGTGTGTACATGTAGTGTGTCCTCTTGTGGCAGTGCGAGTCCACGCCGCCGAAGTGCTGCTGCCACTGGAACATCATGCCGAAAACACCAGACATGACACCCCGCCCAGTCATATTATATTGACACCGGGTCAACCAGTCCAGTTCCCTTGCTCTCGCTTCACCAATGCTGAGCGCCAAGCGAGGCAGCGGCAATTGCCACTTTTAAAGTACGACCCGATCCGGGCTTGAACCTGGATCTTGTAGGAGGCGGACTGTACATATGAAGATACGGGGATTAAGTTTGCGCAATACCCATGGTGGTGTGTCATCGTCACATTTAATACATGTAAGCAATACATGGTAACAAGGAGGATGTCAAAAACTGGTCTGCATTTTCTTCTCCAAAGCAAAAGTGCGGATAAAACCACCCATACAAATGTGTCGATATTGCCGCGGGACGTTTGCTGGAACGGACTGATTCCACCACTGCTCTTGAAGAGCAGCGACGACTGTGATACACTCTAGTTAGCTAATGGTCACTCGTAACCAGGGAAATACAGCCTCTGTGCTAATTCACCTCTTTTAGGGGTTTAATCTAGTAAACCCTTAACGTCAATTCATGCTGAAATAGTGGACTTTGGTTATACAAAACTGGCCCCTACATGGGCATCTCACATTTTGGATTTAAGCTGTGGTTTCTTCATACAATGAAACTGTACGTGTCAACAGAGCAGTTAAATCCGACATTACGATAGACCACTCTTCCACAGGAAAAAGATACAGCACATTTGCATACCAGATGTTTTCAGTCAAAAAGACTACAGTTTTGGAAAGTAAAACCAAAGCAGTTACGACAGCTGGTGTGATAAATGGCAAATTGCAGAATATCACTGGTGTAATCGGTGGCAAGTGACCAGACGTAACGCGTGAAACTCAGTCTCTGATCAATTTACCTTCGTTGGAATTTTGTTCTGACTTTTTATGTAATTCTTAAATGGTAACAAACCTAAACGCCCTCTGGCGCTATGGCTTAAACAGAATTAGATCAAATAGGGAAAACACTGGGTTAGTATCAGCAATTAATTAGACGTCACTGGTTGAAAATAACTGAAAATGTTTTGTCCATTATAACAGAAAATTCCAAATTTTACTCACCAGGTTTCCATAGTAACAGAAACACGGCGCAGACAGCAGCTGTCCTAAAAGCAGGCGTTAGGAAACAAGATGCCATGGTGATGTGTTGTAAATAACACTTCCGAGAATTCTGCCTAAAAGAGAAAAGTATGACAGATATCGTGGAGACGATATTACTCTCAGGATAGCGCAATGTTTTTTTTTTTTAAGTATTTCAACAACCGAGCTTTTGGTTCGACGTGACTGAATAATGAGCTAATGTTGTGAACATTACTTCCTGGCTGCACACCTTAGCTGAAGTCTAACCACAACGTGTTCTGGCGAGTGTCAGTATACTTCTGAAGGGTTTCAGGAATAAAACATCACGTTAGGTAGTGAATTTCATTAATATGCATCTGAGGTCTACTAACGTCGAAGACGATTGGTCCAATTACATAGGTAAGTTCATGACATAATGCATTAAGGTCCTCAAAGACTTGACTGGTAATGGAAAATTTTCCCCAACACCAGTCCGTGGTCTACATTTCAGGCAAAGTACGAGGCTTTGACATCAAGTTAAAAGCATGCTAGGAAAAATACTCGGCAACATCTGGTCAACCATACTTCTATGCCTATAATGTAAGCTGCTTTGCGGACCGACGACAAAATCGTGCTAAGAAAAGCCCCGAAGAGAGGAGGAAGCAATTACCGCAATGTACGAGTGGCTCTTGTTCCGCTCGAATGCATACCCATTGGGGCAGTTACCCAATGACAGACGCAGCGGTGATCTAAATAGGGGACGGAGGGGAATCCCAGAAGAATTTCCCAAAATACGGTGTTCCGCTCTACATGTTTAACCCAGTCATATATGTATGTCGATTCATGAGGTCAATGCCAAGCTAACATGTTTTCCGGGTGAACTACTGGTTCTGAGAAAAGGTTGTTACGCGACCTTTAACCCGAGGGCATCTCGGGCTTCCATTTAATCAGCTACAAACAAGATTTAACAGTTTTTAACTTAAAGAAACACCTGATTTCTAAAGGTTCTTGGAGAATTTACCTTTGAGATGTGCAGAACTGTTACCGAACTTTAATCAAAGTCAGTCTTTTTTTCTCACAGGAACAAAGTTTCCAGTGTATAACTAATTCAAACGACTCCCTGTCGAGAATAAAAATACAGTCTATTTATTTATTTGATTGCTATTTGACGCGGTACTCAAGAAGTGAACATATCACTAACGTAATGTTTAACGAGTGCAATCAATTTAGAAAGAATGCATAAATATGTAAACCTAAGAATGAACTTATATTCACTGCGGATCAACGTGGAGCCTAACAAAGTAGTAGAATTATCATCCTGCGATACTTTGAAAGCTTGATTCATTTCAGTTACATCACAAAGAACAATTGGTGCAAAATGATACATATTTGAATATTTCGGTTTTTATTTCAACGATTTTCAAGAATGGAAAGTTGTGCTTAATTGATTTTGTGAATGCCATCTGAATCAGAACTGGACTCTATTTCAAACTGAGAAGTATTTTACGTTTGAGGATATACGCCTGAGGGAATGGCAAGTGGTAAACAAAAACGATGGTTCCGGCCCAGCGGGCACGTCACCGTCAGAGGCACGTGATGGGGTATAGGGGAATCCCCGCTCACTTTTGCTGGGTAAAAATGAAGTAATATACATATACATATGAAGTGTTTCACAGCATGTATGTCTTATATGGTTTATTTGATTTATTTATTTGATGGATGTTTCATACCGCACTGAATAATATGTCACCCAGCATTATAGAGTGGGAGGAAACCGCGCAGAGAACGGTGGAAACCCTCGACCATCGGAAGATTGCTGGCCGATAATTTCTTATATGACACCTTCACTATTAATTATTTTATTCAATTCACTTATTTCCGTGGTATTTGTTTATTTACATTAATTGGTGTTTTATGCCGTATCCAAAAATATTTCACCTATACGCGGTACAGCTAGCACCATCATGGTACAAGGAAACCGGACAGAGCCCTAAGGAAACTGACGACCCTTTAATTTAATTTAATTCTTTGGTCATTTCATGAGGGTAACCCACAGCCAGTTGGCCACTTGGGGATGTCTCCTGATGCAGAAAATAGTGAATCAGAGATAAGAATAACCAGTACAACTCAGTACAACAGTATATTTTCATTTTATACAGCTACGGTCCGCGAATAAGGCTAAGAAAGCGATCCTAAATATGCTTTAAGTGCCAAAGATCGGTAATGAGGCGTAATTAATTAAAGGCGACAGATAAAGGTGACAGTCTTTTGGATATATATATATATATATATATATATATATATATATATATATATATATATATATATATATATATATATATATATATATTTCTCTCTCTGTCTCCGTCTCTCTCTCTCTCTCTCTCTCTCTATATATATATATTGTGTCAGGCTATAATTAGCTCTAACACTATATGGGAAAACCCGTTATGCATATCATAACCCGGTGGCGATATCTCCATATCCGGCTTTCCATAGACTTTTATCTGTGAAAGAATGATAGCTTTTATCCTCAGGCTGTATCTTAGCCCAAAGTCGTAGCTCAAATATCAGTCACGCTTAGTCAAATTCCAAACTCCTTTTTACTTAAGGTTATCGCGGTATTATAAGGCACATCCTTGTAAGAACAGACAGCACCAGACCGTGTGTATATACGTATGGTTAACAAATCCTATTTAAAAAGAGTTTAAAAAACGTAACTTTTTATTTCTATGATGCAGGATAAGCGAGCTATCGCAGTTCAAAGTAAGCAAATTTCCAGACTGAAAGGTGCTTTATGGAGCAAACAAGTTACCAAGTTACCCATAAGAAGTGTTTAAGTCTGCATGGATCCCTCTTCCGAAATAACTGTGGTTATATGTTTTCGATGCCTTTTCTTTAATGAACTGGTAGCTGGTAACGTAGCGTGGACAAACTGCACAGAATCCATTTCCGCGAGGAAAGGAATTTCCTAAGCACAGGGCAAAGCTTCTCGGAGATGCGTTTTTGGTTGTCCTTTGTTGTAATTAACACATCTTTCCTTTCTTTCTAGGAGAAAATACATTGTAGCATGTGCTCTGGATGAAAAGCCAAATTGAAGAGGTACGCGCAGTTTGAAATAAGAGTTCACATTACAGGACGAGATAGAACACACCGGAACCACTTAACCTTGATTTAAGGCAATTTTGGTAGTCATAATGTGTGATTTTCCAGGTAGCTAACAATATGCGACAAGTTAAAAAAATAAGGCTATAATTAGCTGCTTGAAAAGAACTTCACTGAATTACTTTTAGCTTAGATATTTTTGTTCCACCAATTGTGTTTGTCGAATGAGAGAGTAAGCAGGCCTATATTACATCACCTACAGGGGATTTGGAAGGTAAATTGAAGAAGCAGGCTTAAATGACATACATTTCACTCCAGAGGAAATATGCGTTTAAAGTAATTAAGGCATCTAGCCACAGACGGATTCATTTAACTGAACGATCACTGCTTTATTTTTAAACACATTTAAACACATGTGTCTACATAGGAAGGATATCTGCATGCAGGTAAAATTTGACATGGAAAAATGTCTATTGGATAACACTAAACAGCAAATTCTTTACACTTTGAAATAATCCAAAGAGAGGCCAATGTGTCAGACGGGTAATGACGCCCACAGTTAACACTTGAGTTGTATGGATTTGCTAGTGTATCGGTATTTTTGGACCTTGAATTTTTTTATCATTTTCTTCCGGCCTCTGGCCAGATTTTCTGGCCATTTCCATGAAACAACATTTGACTTCACTTCAATGCCGTTTTCTACCTGTTGCAAATGTGACTGCAACTATAATTTTCGGACACACTTGGGGATTTTTCGTACATGGATAGATTAAAAATAGGTGAGTGAGATGCGCAGTCCACGTTTCCAAAAAAAAAAAAGAAAAAAGTTTCCAAAACAGTTACTTAAACTAAACGTGCGATAGGGAAAACTGAGGAGCTGGAAGTGTCTTCGTTTAAGAAGCTCCTGATTGTACCTCCCTAACACGACAAGACAGGTGATCGGTAAATTAAACTCAACAAAATTGCCTGACATATTTGACAAGTCACATGACACAGTTGAACTCTTTTTACCTTCTACGACAAAAGAGTTCGAACTCGAAACTCCCCTATTAACGGAAGATCCGATGGCAAAATGGTATAGACTAATTGTCGTAGGTCACTATTATTGCGAATTTCAGAGAGTTTTGTTACCTTAAACTTAGACTAGACTGCAAGCCTAAAGGAAATACCGCTAGAGTTGCTAATGTATAAAATGACGACATAAACACAAGGCACTTTATACACCGTAGGCCACATTGGGTACATTTGTTTCAGTGGAGTGATCAATCACACCATATTGGCGTTCGTCATACAAGTCTAACGTTAGTTCTCTTCAATCTCACTGGTTTGGTTTGCGAATACTTGGATAAAACAGACTCTTCATTATCAAACTCTCACATGCAGGGTAACGTCCACGCATTTTTGCGCCTGTGTTATTACTCCATAAATTGAGAATTTCATATGGGAAAGGGAAGATGTAAAGGTCGATTCCTCTGTACTATGTCGCTTAGCGACACCATGTAAAATATGCTGTTTTAAATATATAAATCACAAACATTTTTCATTAAACATAGAATGAAGCAAACTCGGTAGCCAAAATTGAGAGCGGTGCAATTCTCATGGAAGATATTGCGGTACAAAATCGATGAGGGTTCCCAAGGCTTCACAATCCATGACATCAGTTTAAAACTAATCTGATAGCCAAGTTTTTAATGATGGCTTCCTAAATAGGGCAAACAACGTTTCATAGTTTACTTCAGTTTATACCATCTAAGTTACCTCCCCTGTCCATGCGGCGCACAAAATGTTTCACAAACGATGACAGCTGTTTAAAGTCATCTGAGTGAACTCCCTGGTCCACATGACAACGTTTTCAATGAACACTAAAGTGGCCTCTAAGCGGAAAACTGGACGCCAGGTACCCAAATGTTGCCAGTTCAAGCACACCAAAAAGCAGGAAAAAGAATCTGTCCAAAATCAAAGAAATGAGGGTCCAGTCCCGAATGATGGCTTTTGCGTCCATCTCTTTGCCCTCAATTCTCCTGTGGAGCACACACAAATCCTCCATTGAGGGTTTCCTGCCCTCGCAATACATGCCGGATCTAGCGCAAGCATGACTTGCGGATGTGTCTGACGATGCTCCTTCGCTCGGAATGATGTCGCCAGTCGTTAAAGGTGATACTCGAGCATTCACTAAATCCACCTGACAATTAAAAAGAAAAATCAGAAAAGTGTTTTATCTCAAAATCAAATCTCTTGGAGTAATAGTCCATTACGCTTGAAAACCGATCTCCTGTTTCAATGATTTTGTCCTTAGGTCCTACTTCTTCCATATCAGCTCTCACTACTTGTTGAACCAAAGAAAATACTTGATCGCAGACGTTCCTATGGTTGTTTTCAGAGCCCTGTGGAAGAACCACTTGTCTGCCACATACATCGTGAGCATATGAGTACTTCGATGTGAAGGGTTCTTCAGCAACTTTGCAGAGGTAACCGGTTTCTCCCACTCGTCATGAAACTGACTACCATAAGTTAAAAATTCTTAAAATGGCGTCAAGATACAGTCAAAGTACACAAATATTTTTACCACCTGAAGTGATATTTAAAAGGAGATATAATATGTTTCTGGGGAATAAATTTTTATTCAAACATATTATTTATATATTTGATTGTTGTACTACTCTATACTCAAGAAAATGTGGGACAGCATTATGGTGGTGAGGAGACATCGAGCAAAGTCCGGGAAAAACCGACGATCGTCGGCAGGTTGCTGGCGGACCTTCCCACGTAAGACCGGAGAGGAAGCACAGCGATCGTACTGGTGAGAAGCAATGGGATCACTGAGCTGCAGTACTGCACTACCTCCCCCCTCCCTCGGCCACAAAGGGTCTCAAAACAAACATATGATAATGTGAGTAAACGAAAGCTCTCAGTGGATGTAACACAATTATTAAGAACGGTATTGCTGGCAAAATGTTTTACGACAAAAACTAGAAATACAGAATATACTGTAGAGCATAGTAGATAGAGAAATGTTTACGTCCCTTCAAAGTTCCCATGAAAGGAAGAGTTTCCCGGATAGTAAAACGTGGTATGTCATCGTTAATAAAATGCCAAAGACGCCTTTGTGTTCTCAGAATGACAGCTTAACTTTTATATTGTTTTCCCGGATTCTGCTGCTGGGCTAAGAATCCCCTGGTCTCTTTGCATTGCTTTTTAAATGTGATAACATGAAAGCATTTTGAGCAGTTCTAGAACAGTGACCTATAAAAATTAAAATAAATTAATTATTTTTTACCTAATTCGATTAAGCAATGGTGCTAGGGAGTGTAAGTTATTGCTTTTAAAGGCGAAACAGTATTTCACAAAAACTAAGTATACCAAAAGGTGGTCCCTAATGCCTACCATACAAAAATTATTTTCAAGTGTCTTTTTCTCCTTACAGAAAAATCGAAAAAAAATATTGAAGGCCAGTTGTAAAACTAACTTTTTGCACTCTTTCATCTGAACGTTATGCCATTTTTATGTTTTCTCCACCTTTAAACATTGACATGAACAGTTAAAAGGAATTCATTACTGAGCTAAACTGAGAAGAGACAGGAGTTCACGAAGAACGTGTAGCCATTTGACAAACGTCATTCGTCACTGCTCTGGTTTTGCTCTCAGTGTTGTACTGTTTTGTATTAGATATAGACATATATCTATATGCAAGAGGTTAAGTATGTTTTAAACTGTACCTGAACTCTCGGCCTCCAGTTTTAGGAGGGTTAGTCTGACCACACAGTCATTTGAAGCTTACAATTTTTCACTCGTCCATTATTGCACTGAAGCAAGCCGCTCTTAAAGTATATGCATGAAGCAACTGTTTCGATACTACCGCAAATAAAAAAGAAATTCTTTCTTGCATACATCAAAGTGATGATATAGCGCATGCTCGACACGTTCGTGAATATTCTTGTGTCCTGGCAGAGTTGATTAAGACTCCGAGAATTATATGCATCTCATAAAGAATGTGCCTACATACATGTATATACACACCAGAGAAAGATTTAGATGAAGTAACTGAAGAGCCCAACGGCCCAGAAGCCTCCCACCAATGCGGTCGCTGTGAGTTCAAGTTCAGCGCATGCTGGCTTCATCTTCAGCCGTACGTGGGAAGGTCTGCCAGCAAACTACGGATGGTCGTGGGTTTCCCCCGGTCTCTGCCCAGTTTCCTCCCACCATAAGGCTGGCCACTGTCGTATAAGTGAAATATTCTTGAATACCGCGTAAAACACAGATCAAATAAATAATTCAATCAGAACACGTACACCTGTATATGAGTTTATATATGTACATATATATCGTGTTCAGTCGTTGTAATGTCGCATTCTGTTAAATTCTTGTACTGTGACACCTTATATATAACACTGATGTGTTTCTGTATTGTCTGTGGAGGAGGACCCACTTGTGGCCATTGGTTGGCAATCCTCCTTACATAAGTAAAGAATTAAATTAAATTAACAGACAACCAAAAACTTTCTCGTGACCTTTGAGTCATGGACAATTAGGATCCACATATATCCACCTTTTGATACCAACACTATTCAGATATTCAGAGTTCCTGCAAAGACATCATGACTTTCAGGGAAAGTTTCTCGCCTTTACGTGTTGGCTCCAGTCCACGTAAAACACATCAATCTCTACTGTTTACGCTGCAGTGACAGTACTTTTCCGGCATTGCTATGCGGAAACACGTTTAATAGAAAAGAACAAACTAGTTCACCATTTGGATTGACTACACTTAGGTGCTCTGTGCTCCTCAAAGCTTAGAATAGAATGAAACAGAATGTTATCTCTGTCAATTATCGCTTGGACACTATAGTTATCAAAGTTTGCCGTATCCGGCCTTGGTGGCATTCCACAGAGAGTATCTATGCCACAACTCTTTTCTTAACAGTCTTTCAGATATTATTTCAAGTGTTTGGTAGAATTGTAATACCTAATGCAACGTACTTTTTAGGCTAGCTTTACTAAAAATATAACTAAAAAAAGGTACAGAATTTTTTACCATGGATGCGCACTTGGAAATGCCTGATTGCACACCACAGTTTGCTAGGTTATCTTTATCATACATAGAAGGTGATCTATCTATGAAACGTTTTTTGAGTGCAGAAAAAGACTGGTAGAGTAAAAAGCTGGCCACTTGACAAACGTACTTCACTGACACGAAAAGAAAGAAAACCAGGACGTTTAGACGAGAGCTTCTATCTATGAAACGTTTTTTGAGTGCAGAAAAAGACTGGTAGAGTAAAAAGCTGGCCACTTGACAAACGTACTTCACTGACACGAAAAGAAAGAAAACCAGGACGTTTAGACGAGAGCTTTAAATTTATATGACGTTGAACATTCAACAGTCACACAACACTGATGGCCAGTAACCACAGCAAAATGCCAAGACCAGGAACTTGATTTTCTCCACAATCAAGATAACGATATCGTAATGTACAACCTTTCAGGCCGTACGCTGTTCGCTGTAGCGTTCAAGTTCGGCCCAGTGATAGAGGGTCTACATAAAACTGTTATGGAAAGTTACATAGTTTAACAACCTATATTATATCAAAACTTCTCCTCCTGGAACTGGTATAATTATGAGAATGCTTACATCAAAGTGCGGAATATATTGCTTCGAACTTGGCAGAATTATCACCGAAGTCCTGTCGTCTGACGACCGACATCAACGGGCGATTAGCCACGCCGTCCTGCATGTTAGTCCGCTGAAGGCTAAATATAGCACAAAACAAAACATAGCCATGCTTACACCCAACATGGCAGCCCAAAACAAAGTCACTGACAGCATAATACGGTCTTCATGAGCGTTCTATATTCTAATGATCACGCATGTGAAGCCTGGGCACCTTCACAGGACGAAATTTGAAAACCTTTTCTCTCACGTGGTGTACAGCTGTGAGAGGTTGGGCGGTATTAGCCCAAATGTGTGCATAACATTGATGTTGACCCCCACACGGAGGTAAACTATTTTGCCTCTATGCTTCCACCGACTACTGCCGGGTACTATGAGTTCATCAGGGCATAACAACAGAGAACGGTGGAGTGGACACTAAACACTTGAACTGGAGGGAGGCGAGTCTGAAGGATCGTGCATTCTCAAGAAACTTTGATGAACAAGATTATAGCTTCAGTAATAGATATCAAAGAAACATACTAGTGCCTTCAAATGTACAAGTATCGCTTGCAGACATATATTTAATAGTATATCGGTACAATCAAGTAGGAGTACACATTAATTATAAGCCTTCAGGGTTATTATGCATGTACCTGATATTTTGACTTGATAATATATTTATATACACATGTATTTATTGATAGTAACAGGATGTCTCAAATATCAACACAACTGCAGAATATTATTTTCATCTAATACTCTTTCACCCACAAACAGTTAAAAGGTGTGCATAGATACACAAATTTTACACTTACATGTATGATAAATTAGAAGATTCGAATACTATTTTTCAGACTGTACTTTGAAAAGGCAAAGTGAGAAATTTGAAAAACTCTTTCTTCCACATATTGTTCTGTATTGATACCTTAGCCAAATAGCTAGACACACCCAATGAAGGATGATAAAAAGACATTAAGCCATCTGTGAGACAAGACAGACAAGTTCTTATTGGCAAATCTCTGGTTCCTTCTCATGTAGGTGACATTTGGTTGACTGAACTCCAGCACCAGATATAATACCTGAGACAAAACATTTTCCTCGCAAATCTGGAAATGGTTTTATTAATACCATTGTAGTATGTGTAACTAAACTATTACATATTTGAACACGATCTTTTACAAGTATAAATTCATATATCAATATTAATGAATACAGGCCAGTATACTTCTTAAAATTACGAGAAACATTAAATTTGAATGCTCGTTAGTTTACATATATAGCAAACTATTACTTTATTTATATAGCTATATCCTATATATTACATTTATGTATACATATTTATTTCACTGTTCATTAAGGCCAAATTCAAGAATATTTTCACTTACACCATGGTGATCAGCTATATGGGTGTAGAAAACCACAGTGTCCAGGGTAGTCCCTGATCTTTTGTATATTTCAACAGTATCTTTCGAATGAAATAAATTATATATTCATATAAGTGAATGTCAGTATTTACTTAAAGTTAAGAGTGACGTGAAAGTTTTATGGTCTTAAATTTATAAATATAAATATTAAGCTATTACTACACAATCATGGCTATATACTGCTTATATTTGTCTGTTCATTAAGGTCAAACTCAAGAATTTTTCACTTACATGTTGGCAATTAGTTTTATGGGTGGAGAAAACCTGAGTGCCAAAGTGAACTGTGGACCTTTGCCAAGATACTGACAAACTTTCCAGATGGTGAAATATATGCATATATATCCACAACTTGTTGGCCCAATACATGTACCGTTCATATTTACTTGAATGTAAATATATCAGCATTTGTAATTGTTTATTATTTTAAATGAAATGAGACAATACTTTCATGAATTTCTTCATTCCTATCAGCAAATAAAATATTTTCTTTTATTACAATGTACATATATTTGTTGCTTTAGGTACCAGCAATACATTCACATGGTTAGCTGTTGTCACTGGTGGTTACTTTGCTAACCTGGTACCCTTAATGTATGTGCTTATGATCTAAGATAAACTGTTAAATTTATATGTTACTGTAAACATAATTCATGGGTTGTGTTTTAATATTGATTAAACATATTGCTGTGTAAGAAAGTTGCTAGTGTATGGCTG
The DNA here is from genome assembly GCA_016165875.1 of Acanthopleura granulata. NCBI lineage: Eukaryota > Metazoa > Mollusca > Polyplacophora > Chitonida > Chitonidae > Acanthopleura > Acanthopleura granulata. The sequence continues at coordinate 21,783,775 of JABBOT010000006.1, read as the reverse complement.
GAGAGTAAAAAGAGAGAACAGACTTATTACCAGTACTGGCTTTCAGACGGAATGCTAGTTCAAACATGGGGCCTGTAACATGTAAATATGTAGATGTACCAGGGAATATTCTTGAAGTTGTATTTATTGGAGGAGATGTATACCAGATTGATATTCAGAAAGTTTACCAGTTTAAAGATGTAGGATGCTTTACATGATACAAGGTACATACATATAGTTTCAATCTGCGCGTCACCCCGCTGTGCTGATGTAGTGATGAACACTAGGCTATGTAAACATGAGCTAATTCCGGCACGTGCTTTTTGCATTCAAGTGCATGATGCTCTTGACATTTTTACCGATGAACTGACCGATGAATCAAAGTGAGGACAAGTCGAGGGTGACATTACCTAACCCACACTGGAGTCCGTGTTTCGTCAGCAACACCCATACAGCAAAAACAACCCGGCGATACAGATAGACTGAATCGGGTTACTGTTTATAGCAGGCGCTGACTGGTATATGATGTTTTGGGGGGCCTTGCGGGATTACTTGTTACCCCGCCAACAAAAAACTTTCAGTATTATCATGAGCATATTCTTCTTATTGTGCCACTTTTGCGTGGACAACTTTTTGTTACATCTCCTTTGGAAAAACTAACATGGATTCATTTCAAAACTATGTAGACCCGCTCTCAATGGGACAAAAGCTCTTTTCTAAGCGTCTTTCAGCAAACAGCGCACGGCCTATTTAGTTACGTGTTTTTGAGTACGGCGTGATATTCGTATATCACATGAGCAATTAACAGTGCGCAGAATACAAAAACCGCATAGATGTATTAATACCTGCAGGATGCACGCCACATGGAGCCACTCTTAAATAACAATGTGATGATTTTTAAAGATTTTATTCTTTCTCCCGTTTGTTTCGTGTTGTTTTCCGTTTGTGAAGAGTTTTTGACTTGGGTGCTCAAGTGAGAATGACTGAATAAAGATAAAGATTGCTAATTTGGTGCCTCCCTGGTCGAAGTGGTTAGCGTGCTACCGCAGCACAATGACCCAGGGGCCTCTTACCTCTCACCTCGTTGCGAGTTCATGTCCAGTTCATCCTTGTTTTTTGTCTGGCCGAACTTGGGATGGTCTTCTAGCAATATGCGGATGGTCATGTGTTTCGTCAGACTCTGTCGAGCATTGTCCCACCGCAATGCTTGTCACCGTCGTATAAGCGAGTACCATTATATGTTAAATGAACCGGATCCTGTTCCATGGAGCAATCGCAGACAAAGATGGTTGTAACAGCAATGGCTACCTATCTCTGTAACATGGGTTGTCATGGTGGTTACAATCAACTTAGCCTACGACTGCTTTGTGGAACAGCGGACAGGTTGCAAAACACAAAGCCAAGAAATAAATCATTGCTTATTTATTTTCAAGAACTTTCCTCTTATATGATGGCTGCCAGCTTTATGATTGGTGGAAATCGGCGTTGCTGGGGTAGAATATGCATCATTGGCAAATCCCTGACGAGCTTTCTTAATTATGACAGATCTGCGTCTAAGTAATGGGAGACAAGAGCTCTTCAGAAAACGTTATATATCAAAACGGTCAAAGGAGGGTTGTCGTTCGCTTATCATAACGAAGGGCCCACGAACAGTGAGAGCGGATGAACTCACCAGTTTCAAGAATGAGAATTAATTGCTCAAAGAAATTAATTTTATTTATGTATTTGATTAGTGTTTTGCGCCGTACTCAAGAAGACTTCACTTATATGACGGCGGCTAACATCATGGCGGGGATTTCATTTTACGTCGTCGATGAAATCCAGGGGAATGGTATAAATTGAGCAAAAGAATGACTGGAAGTGACTTGACTCCTGATCTGTTTAATCGAAATATCCTGTCTTTTTAAGGTACCAAAACAATAAACCTTACAAGGTGTAAAAATAATTTACAGAGGGTAGTGCCATGCTGTTTATTTTGCAGAGCATTGTATATGTAAATTCTACTGAACAAATGAACACTACCTAACTGGCACAAGCTAAATTTCTTATTTCGTTGGATATAACCCAAACGCTTTGATCAAGTTAGTTTTACAGCAGTCTTTTCAATCTTCAAAGCGTTCAATTCTGGCTCAATAATACAAGAAGACGGTAGAGGGGTTCACGAAGAAAAAAATCTCAAAATTATACAATTAAAATATATGTCATCAGTTTGAATGATTGTTTCTGTTATGTGCTCAACGTGATTCTGTGCGGAATTTATCGGCTTCAAATCCGACAGTCCAATACCGCATGTCAAGCTACAAGTGGATGTTAAAATCGAAATTTTCCAGGCTCATTTGTGACATGTTCAAAACAAAAAAGCGATTGAAAGGGACTAGGCCTAGGGGATGTTTAGTCCACCAGCAGAATCCCGGTTTATGCGGGAATATACCATATAAAAGACTGCTGCATAGTAATGTAAATCAGATCAGCGTATGACAGTGTGAAACATGTAATTGGCAATTTGTCAGACGTTACCAGTGAAATCCGGTCTCTTGTCAGTTTACCTAAGTTAGGATTTTATTACAAATGTTCATGCAAATGCTTAAATGCAAACACCCTAACCAGTAGAGCTTGAGTAAGTTTACGTGAAAAAAAAATACAATGATGTGACTCAGAATTCATATGATCTCGCTTGTGTAGGGTTACTCAAAATGCGGTGTTGTCATCACTATTTGGTAAACATTCGTTGTCTGTCTATATATAGAGATGCCTCCAAGCGGATACTGGCCAAGTTTACCATGACCCGCGTCTTGTGCAATAACCTGTCCCTATTAACTGTATAAGAGAGTCATATCAAGTGAAGTCATACGGATCCAGCTACGTATAGCGCACAACAAAAGCCTCGTGCATTTGTCGACGTAAAATGCAGGTGGTTGGATAAATATCAAATATCATTCGTGCCTCGGATGTGAACGGATAGATTATTAAAGAGGGCTGCCAACGTGCGTCACCAAATGCTCTGCCTTTATTGATAGCGTTCCAGAGAGAGATCTGCTTCACGGGGAAAGAAAGAACTCAAAATGCAACCCACCTGTAAAACTGTGATGAATTCTGTGTGTATGACAGATGTTTGAACACAAAAATTGCACGTAGAAAAAAAATTATCTTAAGTGAGATTTCGCAACCACATAAAACCCTCAGAATATCTGGCAAAACCAGTATTTAAACTTCAAAAGCAACGTTTATTATTTGGTCACAAAGTACATCACCTGCAATTATATAAAATCAAAGCATGATATGGAGATGAGTGGCAGCCGTCGACACAAACTGAGTGGCCAGCAGCCGACTTCTCCATATAACGTCCTTTACACACCTCTATGTCACCCTCTACACACCTCCATAGCGGCCTTTTTACACCCCTTTATCGCCCTCAATACACCTCTATGCCACCTCTTCGCACCTCTTTATCGTCCTCTACACACTTCCATATCTCCCTTTTTACACTTCTATAACGCTGTCTTCGCACCTCAGTATTGTCCCCTATGCACCTCTATATCGCCCTCTGTACATGTACACCTCGATATTTCTCTCTATACACCTATATATCGCCTTGTATAACCTCTATATTGCCCACTTTACGCCTGATCTACAAGTAATATCATATTCATATCTGAAGGAATCAGTAGTATTTATCAAGAGGGAAGGGCTGGCGAAAGTCAACGTTTGTCACATAAACAGCTGAAGGTAACTATCTCACGTTAAGAGTAAATACATTTTAAGAGATTGTGATGCTATTTTTATTGATGAAACTGGTCTTTTGGGAATCTGACTTTGGGTATTATTTCACTGGCTAACGACCGGAAATGTGATACTTTGCCTACTATCACTAATTTGGGAAATAACATGGTAGTACATGAAATGATTACAAGGAGGACAAATGAGATACTGGACACAAAACCTGTTCTACAATCCACTGATACACATGTATATTACTCGGTTCCCAAAGAGAACTCTAATGCGCAGGAATGACGTCACATACTATAAAGGTTTAAATATCACATATCTTGCTCGACAAATAGAAGTCGATAAATGCTTTTTACATTATCGGAAAAACAAAATTTATGTGGTAAAAATCCTTATCTCCATGCAACACAATACTTGTTTGTTTATTTTAGAAAATATTTAGCCCTTTTCTGTTTTCATTTAACTGGTGTTTACGGTGTACTGGTGTTTACGGTGTACTGGTGTTTACGGTGTACTGAAGAATACTGCTTTCCTGCACGGGAGGCTGGGAAAAAATGTACATGGCCTCCTGAGGTACGTGAAGATCTCTGGATGGACCTACTTACAAGAAAGGGTTTACTGTGTGGCTCACACCAGGATTAGAACCAGGATATCCTGCTAGGAGACGAAGCAGTATGCCGACTGAGCTGTTGAACGGGATTCTCCAATAGTTACTGCCAATGTATGTGTAAGTACAAAAAAGCCTTCTACCGATGCTACATGTGGTCACGTGGTACAGTATGTCTCAGCATGGTGTCACTATACCTTGATGGGATGAGGTGTGGCGTTGTGTGCATGAAGTGGCATGGTGTCACTATACCGTGATGGGATGAGGTGTGGTGCCTCAGCATGGTGTCACTATACCCTGATGGGATGAGGTGTGGCGTGGTGTTTAGGCCTCAGCATGGTGTCAATGTACCGTGATGAGATGAGGTGTGGGGTGGTGTTTTTTCCTCAACGTGGTGTTACCTTATCGTGATTCCATTCAGACAACTAAGGATACCAATATTTCAGTATTGGTTTATTTATTTCATTGGTGTTTTATGCCGTTCTCAAGAATATTTCACTTATACTACGGCGGTCAGCATTAACCGGGCAGAGACGGGCAGAGACAGGTGGAAACCCACGATCATCCTCAGCTTGCCTGACTGATCTTCCCATGTACGACTGGAGAGGAGGCCAGTATGAGGTGAGCTTGACCTCACAGCGATTGCATTCGTGAGAAGTACCTGGGTTCTCCGGGTGCACGTGGGAAGGTCTGCCAGGAAACCTGGCCGTGGGTTTCTGCCCGGTTTCGTCCCACCGTAATGATTGGCGCCGTCGTCTAAGTGAAATATTCTTGAGTATGGTGTAAAACACCAATCAAATAAATAAATAAATAATAAATAAATAAATAAATAAGTAAATAAATAAATGAATAAGTCATTATGCTTCACTCGCGCGCTACACAACTCTACCACGGAAGACCCCTTATCTCTGTACTAGCAGTGGCCAATACCATGGCCATGGATCCAGGAGCACGTGTAATTAGTTGCTATTTAAGAATATACATGGACAGTTAGTAAGAGATGTAGCTGTAAATGAAGTCAGTTGAGAAGACTGTCGGATTTTACCAATGAAATGTGATCGCTTTGTCAGCTACTACACTATGAATAGCTGCTCTGATGTTACTCTCCATGTTGTATTCTTTTATATTCTATAAAAAAGCTAATACAAAAGATGTAGCTAACCTTGCGGGCAGTGTCCTTGATATTCTTCTTTGCTGCCAGTCTTTGCTGCTCTCCGCGGTTCGGGTGTTGACCCGTCGACGCCTGTCGTACCAAGGTTCCATAGCAGAGAATACAACCAAATCTATTGAGAATGACCGAACGCATCCACGGTGGAACCGGAAAGCCCCGAGATCCCCGGAAGTTCAGATGGAGTATAAAAACGTTCGCCAACAAGGAAAAAGAGACTTGTACGATGCATATTCCCAAATATTGTCCTACAGAAAGAAGGATTTGTGTTCGTGAATGCAAAATTCATATTTATATGGTATGGTTTGTTACCTCACGCCTTACTCTAGAATTATGGGCTTGTACCATACAGGTTGGCGCTGTGGGTAGAGGAAGCCGGATTAACCAGGGTAAACCCCTGACCGTTGGCAAGTTACCAACGAACTTTCCCCCCATGGAACGTACAAATATGCACATAATATACGTGGAGAAAAAATGTTTTTTCAACAAAGGATAGAGCGTCGTTGACCGCTTAATGTCCCAAGGCAACCTTCACTACGTCACTCTAAGTGTTAATTATCTTACAGGACATACTCCTCGAGTCTTACTCATGTTAAAGCAAAAATTCCATTTACTCCCATTGCACATATCACGTCTTTGTGTTGTAGTGTATTTACATTACTGCACGACACACTACATGCTCTGAAATCGGTGAATAAAGGAATTTAGAATCAGAACCAATGTCCACAAAGACCCATGGAGAGTTTCAAGTAACCCGGAGAGGAAAGCTTGCGAGGCTATGATGTATTTAAAACTTCACTCAACTAAACTAAAGACCCTTAGTGTGTGCTCTTTACCTTGTTGGGCCAAGTTGTAATCCTGTATGTCCAGCACCTGTAATGCCACACCCATGAAGGGGAAACAACTCCTTTCGACTAGAATTATTTTCGCGCCGCAACAATTCCACGAACTTTGAAGGAATATCGGCAGCTGATTTAATATAATGCATAGAAAAATTATTCAGTGGTTTTGTTGTTTGACGGAAATGATCATAATTTTCATGCGCATGTGCAAGGCTATAGGTAGAATCTATAAGGAATACTATAACTGCATTCTTACCTATGGCCGGGATGACTTCTGATTGAGGCGGCATGATTTCCGCCACGAGCAGCAGGAAGACGGTCAGTCCTAACAAAATGGTGACGTTCAGCGAGATCCTCTCCCCGGATTCCACAGGAAGTAAGAATGACGTCAGATGCAATAATGTGATGAGTAAATATGGGAAGATGATATTGAAGACGTAAAACATAGAGTGGCGCTCCAGCACGAGCGTAAATGTGACATCCGGATACGCGTGCTGACAACACTCATAATAAAGCTCGTGCCGTTCTGCAACGATTTCGACCAGAACCCACTCTCCGTTATCCACGTAATTCTTCGTGTCACCTCGGGCAGAGCTGTTTCGGACGTCCATTAAGTTGCCGTCAAATGCCCACGACCCGAACACGTAGGTGCAATTTTGTCTATCGAAGGGAAATTTGTAGACGTCCAGCTTACAGGAAGTCTCCACAGTTCTAGGGAAATTCCAGTTCACGGTGCCGTCGGAGTAAACCGCCATCAGGTAGTCCAGGGGATCCCGTCCTACTCCCAATCCGATACTACAAGAGAAAAGATGGTGAAATTATCCGTTACATGTACATTCGCTGGCCATCACGTCGAGAAATTTTAATCAGGGCTCCGACCCCAAAATTGGCATGCTTGGTATTTTTCGGCCGACAGCAAAAGATTTATTTATAGATTTGATTCTTATTTAATACTGTACTCAAGAAGTTTGGACTTATACTATATCCGTCAGTTTTATGCCCCAGTAAACCACCGACCTTTGGCAAGTTACTGACGCACTTTTGCACATATGGCATCCTGATATGCACACCATATTATTGCAGACAAGTGGTCTCCAACGAATGTTAAACCGCACAGCCGTCCACTCGAGCATTTTCGAACGCTTAGTGACTTCACTAACAGTAAGAGCTTGGCGAAAGTGGAAAGTAAGTTCCTGTCCTAGGGCGAGTTTGAACCTGGACGTCGTATCTCCTACCAACTGGAAGGCAAGGACCTCCAATGGCCACTCGGCCATTCACAACCGGCCGGTGTCCCAAAGCAAAAGAGGATATGCTACCTACGTGATCAGCTACAAGGGGCGATACATTTGCGACCGACAAAATGTCGAACCACCTCCCACCGAAGAGATTAAAGTATCAAACTCTACAGTCTGCCTCTATACCACATCGCAAAACGTTTCTTTTCGCAGATTTGCTTTAGCGTTCTCAAAAGGGGCCCACAGTATGTTACTTCGCTTATGTCTGGATGTAGGTTCTTGGATGTGCAAACAGTTCTGTGTTACTGCAACGTTTCACTTGCTTTCATTACTGCGATGGCTCGCTCTCAAGAGAGGCAAGTCAAAGTTATTTGAGTGGTGTTCTAGTGCACAAAATAGGTAACTGCGAAGGCAGCATACGCGGTAGTTTATGTGACTAGTGCTTTTGGGCACTAAGAATCAGATACCTCTATGCGAAGGCAACATAGGCAGTAACTATGTGACTGGCGTTCCCGTGCACAAAAACTAGGTAACCACGAAGAAAACATATGTCGTAGTTTCGAAAATGTAAAACCACGTTCGTTTCCTATGTGTAAAGTACATAAAGCATCAAATCTTTTGAAAACCTGTCCGAGATATCTCTGTCTCCGCTTTGGAGGATAACAGCACTGATGCAATCACGTAAACCATGGCGGTTAGGCCTAAACGTCCAGTTAACACAGGCCCTATCTTCATGGGGAAGAAAGGCATACGTACTTGTTGTAAATGCCGATATCGGGCTTCCATATTTTCCCAGGATCCACATGAATTACACTGAGATTCCCAAACTCAGTCGGGTCCCATACTACGTGCCCATCTTTCCATTTCTGAAAGGCATAAGTTTCATTGAAAACAAAGCAAGACAAAGGAGCAGGAGCATATATTCTCTTACAGAGCCACATGTACTTGTACCATGGTCAGATATGCATAGCGCACAGGCAAGGCCATATATGGGGGCCTCATGTATCAACGTCCCATACGGCACACGGGCAAAGTGTGGGATGCTGACATGATCATGTCTAGCGTGTTGTAGTCAGTGTCATATGTAGCGTGATGGCAAGGTCATGCGCGGCTTTTCACAAGGTTTTCTGATCATGCATGGCGCGTAGTAGCCAATGTCATATATGAGGCACAGGTAATGTCATGCGTGGCGTGTTGACAAGGTCATACATGGCGTACTGGCTGGTGGAACCATGTGCTTTACCTCACCTAAGGCTACTTACTGGTAGCTGACCAGCGAGGTCTCTTGGTCGAGTCAGGGGGTCGCACTGCTGTAGTGTTACGTCAGTAGGTTTCTCACGTTCCCCGAGGACAACGTGGTTTCCTTCCAGCTACAGTGAACTAACCATGAAGCTGGAGTAAAACCTTCATCAAATAACTACGTAGACACAGCTTACATACATAACATGCTATCAGTCAAGATGTATAAATACCGGGAAAGTATTGGGCAATTTGTGATAAAAGAGTATGGTTTGAAGATTTAAAAGTGATCATCAATTTTTACCTTTCGAGAGGACAATCTATAAATTAGACCACAACACACTCAATCGAGAATAATAAATACTTCCATGGGAAGGGGGACGTAACTGTGAAAATAATTTTGATCAATCTGAACTCAGGATCATGTAAAGCCCGATAAGTGGATATGACACGAATCGAGCTCTTAAATCATTACCGTTCTGTCTTTTGAATGTACACAATAGTGCTCATATACGCATGCGAATTCAACTCGATTACGGATGGTTGGCCTCGTGTTTTGTCAGTGCACAGACGAGAACGGAGAGCTCGCAGGATGTCACAATGTGCAGATTATGGTTGCAAAAACAGGACGTCGAACACAGACGGACGGAGCCCGACTTGTCAATTGACCTGTACAGAGAGAAGGTTCAATCGATTCACATCAATCAGTCAGCATCGGGTCGACAAAATGTCGGCGTCTTCTGACAGCTATATAAACTTACAGTTATGAAGCATATGTTTCATAGAGAACGTCTAAGCCATTTTTGGATGATGCTTTTCAATCTTTAAACCATACTCTTTTCACTACTATCTACGTTATACTTCCCTGGTATTCTGCTGTAAAGCATTTGATATTTTAATGTTTTTATATACAGCTAATTATATGTATTATCATATGAGTTTTCTTCTTGGGGCACAAAACTGACTTTAGACCACATCTTTTCGGAGGATCCTGCTGTGAGCCACGATTATTACGTCGGCTGCACTGCTGAAGTCGACGGTGAAAGATTGTCCCGCCTTCACATTTCGTCGATGACGTCATTTCCGAAAACTCTGGACCAATAACGGGAAAAACGCACAGAATAGTGTGGATATTAAGAAATATGTTTTTTTCTCAATTTGTTGGCATGGCATATTTTATTTTCCGTGAACCCAACAACCTTCTTTTTAGAACACTTTGTTATCTTCCGTTTAACGTTTTATCTCAAAATTTACTAAAATTTTTCAGTACTTGCCATCGGCTACCTTGAATTCTGATTCGCCATTTTTTTTTTACAATTTCCAGTATATTTGATTCATAGGCGGGTCTCACTTTCCAAGACAAATTTCACTACTCCATCTCAGCTATAACGTTAATCCCCCAAATCACACTGGATATTTTAAACACGGGTAAAACGTGTATATCCAACTCCAAATTGAAAAGAAGTTCAACCATAGATAACCATCACTTACCAGCCTGACTGAAACTTCCGTGCGTAAAACTTGTTGCTTTTCGTCCTGAAGAAGCAAACAAAAGGCCGGGTGTCATTTAATGAATTACATTCTTAAAGAAAGTATTAAATTATCCAACAGAAATGCACTTAAGCACATAATTACGTGTATGACAGGCCGAAACCGAATCACAATTCCATGGATACAAATAATGATAGACAAACAGGAAACCTATATAGGCATGAAACCTAAAATCTTTTATTAAAACTGGAAAATTTTCGCTCAGTATACCAATCGCTGAAAGTTTGTTTTAACTGCACTCAGCTGGCTCCTTACCTGTGACGCTGGATGGCCGTACGCCGCCTTTCCTGGCACGTCTACGGTTTTAAGTCAAGAGGTTTGTCATGTACACGGTGAAGCGAGTCTGTTTCATTGCGAAAACGCCGGTTTCCTGTATCCTTTTTTAATTTCAGTGGTGTTTTACGCCGTACTCAAGAACATTTCACCAGAAGAATTTCACCAGCATTATGGTGGGAGGAAACCTGGCAGAGACCGGGAAAAACCACGACCATCCGCAGGTTGCTGGCAGACCTTCCCACGTACGGCCGGAGAGGAAGCCACCATGAGTTGGACTTCAACTCATAGCGACCGCAGTGCGGGCAGGCTTCTGAATCAGTACGTTGTGCTAGTGCGCTAACCAACGGAGTCATGGAGGCACTCACACTAGTGAAAAATACTGCAATACATCGTTAAACTCCAGTCAGATAAATAAAAGGGAAAACTTTAAAATACACAGAAGCTTTGGTTCAGACCCGTCACCATCATATCCATTACCTTTTTGGAGTTTAACGCTAGATCTGATCAGTTATGTTCATACTACGACGGTCAGCTTTATAGGCGGAGGAAACCGGAGTCAATGGAATAAACCACTGCCATTTGGTAGATATCTGCCAAACCTGCGAACTCAGCGCCACAGTCGAAGCGCCAACACCTGTATTCGAACTCTCGACCACAGTATAGAAGAGCTTGATAGTTTCTCACCATATGCACAAGGTAGTTCAGAGAGACGTCGATGTAAACGGTGACATTCTGATTGCTGTCCCTCACAGGGCGAATTGTGGGGTCAAGGTCACCGTTGAACAGGTGTGACTTCAGCCTGTGCTCCGCGTTGGGCTGAAACGCAGAGACACCTGAAATACATGTGGATTTATTTATTTATTTATTTACCTATCTGATAATTAATGCCATACTAATGAATATTTTACTGTCAGATCCTTGTGTGGGGGAAACCAAGATGTTCGGGATAAATCACTTACATTTAGCAAGGCACTGACGAATTTTGTTCTTTTTTGCCCAGGTGAACGTCATGCCTACATAAACTATGCAGAATGTGATTAAACCGATTATCTAACTTATTGTTAGGTGAAGAGAGCAAGTAAATTAATAGGATAAAACATACCTCAACAGACCTTACGGCTGACTTACCGAAAGTTGTGACGTATTGCTGAAAGGTAAACAACACCACTGCCATGCAAGCGATCGACATGCTATGCAATGTATCAGTGTCAACATAGGATGGTCGGTAGCTTAAACTGATATGGAGTTGCGGCACTGGAGCAAGCTGGAGGTCTCATCGATCCCTGTAGATACATGGTGTCATTAGCTTAGCAAACGTATAGATTTCCAAAGCAATAAAAGAAGACAAGACATATAACTTTAATTGGTCGGAAACTATTCATTTGTATAGGCCAACTGATACATTTTCCTCGCCATACAATGAATGTCAATTCGTTCGATTTTGCGTTCTATACCAAGTAGAAACCTTGTATATTTACTTGGGCTAAAGAGTATCGTGCAGTTAACATGAAAGATTGGTTGATATGATTTATTTCATTCGGATTTTTCAAGAACATATTACTATCATACCTACCTTGTGGTGGGAGGAAACCGGAGCTAGTCCGAGGGGAAACCCACGATCATCTGCGGGCATCTGGAGACACGTAGTTTTTTTTCAGTAATGCATCTTTCTCTATATTTCACTTCAGTTCACGATGGTGTTGTTCATCGAATGTGCTGGGTCTACATTTATCTACGCATGCATATCACAGCTCGAAGGTAGTTCGAAGGTATTTCATACAAGTAGTAACTTTTCAGTCCTTCTTTACATATCATAAGTGTCTCAGCACTTGTCTGCACAGAGTAATTTAAGAATAGTTCACAAGAAATAATTTCAGTTTATTTGTTTTCTCTTTATTTGTTTTGAGGGTGGTTCCCGATATCTTCTCTGTGCTTACTTCAACCGATTATTAACGAGCACACATAGATCCCAACATTTCCTCAATGCTTGTTTACACACACTATTGAATCCTGGTCAGTTCCCAGCAACTTTTCACTGATTAATTACACACACTAGTGCAAAGGTATTTCCCAACAATTTGTCAATCCTGGCATACTAACAATAGTGCAAAAGCATTCCCCAATAACTTGTCAGTGCTGGCTCACAGACTATAGTGCGAAGGCATTTCCCAATAACTTTTCAGTGCTGGTTTACACACAATATATAGTGCGAAGGCATTTCCCTACAACTTTTCAGTGCTGGCTTACACACATTAGTGCTAGGGTATTTCCCAACGACCGTTCAGTGCTGACTTACACACATTATTGCGAAGGTATTTTCCAACAACTTATCAGTACTGGTTTACACACAATAGTGCGAAGGTATTTCAAACAACTTATCAGTACTGGTTTATACACAGTAGTGCGAAGGTATTTCAAACAACTTATCAGTACTGGTTTACACACAATAGTGCGAAGGTATTTCAAACAACTTATCGGTACTTGTTTATACACAGTAGTGCGAAGGTATTTCAAACAACTTATCAGTACTGGTTTATACACAGTAGTGCGAAGGTATTTCAAACAACTTATCAGTACTGGTTTATACACAATAGTGCGAAGGTATTTCAAACAACTTATCAGTACTGGTTTATACACAGTAGTGCGAAGGTATTTCCAGACAACTTGTCATTGCTGGTTTTACACACATTAAAAGGTATTTTCCAATAACGTTTCAGTGTTTATACACATTAGTGAAAACGTATTTCCCAACAATTTGTCAATGATTGTTTACAGGCATTAGTGCGAAGGTATTTCCCGATAACTTGTCAATCCTACGTACAATATTGTGAAAGTTTTTCCAACAATTTATCAGAGCTGGCTTACTAACAATAGTGCAAAGATATGTCCCAACAGCTTTTCATAGTTGGTGTACACACAATATATAGTGCGAAAGTATTTTGCAACAACGTTTCAGTGCTAGTTTAATAACAACAGTGCAAAGGTATTTCCCAACAATTTTTCAGTGCTGGTTTACACACAATAGTGCCAGGGTAGTTCTCAACAACCCCATGCATAGTACGTATCTGTTATCAGAGAAACATTAACACTGCGCACACAAATGGCAATAACGCGACATCAACTCGTGGTTTACTAAAAAATTCGGGTAGGCGGATAAGATATGCTGAGGAGGAATGTACAAACATGTAGTGAGTAAACCCAGAAGCTTCATAAAAGCCATCCACTCTGGTGAAACAACTGCTAAACACTCATAAACAGTTAACATCCACATCAGAGTTCTGCACTGTTCCGTCGTGTGAGCGGGTTTTGAGTGGCAGGAGCAGCACTGTTCTAAGCCCTTCACAAGCTTAGCAGCGCATTTCACAAGTGTGCAGGATAAAGCTTGATGTGATTCCACATGCTGACACTCAGTACAGTGCTGGACACATCAACCGGCATGGTCCAAATGTCAGACCGCAGATAGCAAGCAACCGTATTACTACAAGCCTAAATAGTTATGGAAATTGGTAATCAATGAGAAGGTCAACTATTCATTCTGGAACACAAAAATTAAACAATTCTCAGCGGTCCGGCGGTGTCCAATAATTAATGGATCGTTTTGTTCTTTGAATGATGAATTCTACACACTGCCTTGTCGAAACCCGCTGAATGTATAGTGAATGATGCGCTGGTAATGATTTTAATGCTTGTACTGATGTCTTATATGTGCGATGAAAATGTATAGTATACATAAATTGTATCATCTGATTGCTGGTACAGTGCGTGTCGCCCAGCTGGGTTAGCTGTTTCAAAACTTGAGAATAAATATGCATCTGTGACATAAGAGTCATTTCACGTCAGCAAGAAATTCTAAGATGGAGGGGGGGGGGCGGGGTGACATTCCTAGCACATCGGCCTATAGGTCCACTGGCTACCTAAGGCCTTGTTGTCGACTACTCCTAATCTGCCGTATTCGAGTTCTCGGCCATTTTAGGGAGCCCAGGCATGGGGGAGAAGAGTTCCACAGAAAAAATAAATGAATTTCCAAACGTATAAGTCGCCCTGCCTGTCTGCCTGTCTGTCGGTCCGTTGTTGGGAACCCTTGAACACCATGATAATACCAACCGACAAGCATTTCTTCTACAATGTGGAACTAGATGAAAACTTTCTTGCCTGGGACAAAACCGTCTAAATCTATGTACTCTTTTGCTGTTCGTCGTATACACTTTTCACTTCAACTGTGTTCGGTTCCAAAAAAAAAAAAAAAAAAAAAAAAAAAAAGACAAAAAAAAAGAAAAAAAAACACTTGTTGAACTGTTGTGCTCACAGCAGAAACTGATGTGTCTTTATTGCCACATTTGTGTGCTGTGTGTCAAATTTAACAGCGATCTATTTAACTCTGAAGCCGACCACCAACCGATAAAACTTTCCCATTAAAACCTCAACCATATCGAATCTCAGATTTATAACCTTGGGTACATGTACACGTATAACTCCACGCAGTGTTAGTCCACGTGTGTGACAGTGGAGAATGTATAAATGTCGCCATTTCAGCTGTGCCGCTGGGATCAGCGACAGATGTAGTGCTGACAATGTGAAGCACTGATCTTTGCTAAATGGCAGATTAGCTTAAATCGGATCAGTACTGCCAATGCAGTTTGCGCAGTTTTACCCCCATGTGTATCTAAGTATAGCAAATGGGAGAGACAAGGCATGTGGGAATTAATAATACAAGGTCTGAAACATAGAGTAATATGCGAGTTTTATTTGAAATATAAACGGCACATGGTTAAAGGTGCGCAACAAAATTGTGTTGGAAAACGCTATGTTGAATTCGTGCCCGTGCTGTAGGCAACTGAACTAATACTGGCGACACCCATCCCGCAGATTAGTGCTATTGCCATTGTCACCATTACCGTGTTATCATTACGAAGTTTAGTGCTGCATCCTACAAGAGGTTTAAGTGTTACCTATCTAGTCATACACAGTGTACCTCATTTCAAAATACTTTATCCGAGGCTCTGCCAATAGAAAGTGGAGTTCCTCAAGGGTCATTTTTGCGACGTATATCATTTTCGCCATACATTAATGACCTAACTGTAATTTCTCCTGTTCTAAATATAATTTCTGTTCTTAATATAATTCAGACCTCTTCAACCTAATGAGTGTTATGAAAACGGCAGTAAAGGATGTATATGAATGGTTGCTCTCAAATAAAATAACACTAAGTCTCGAAAAACCTAAATTTATGATAATCAAGCCAACAAGATCTGCTAAAAGAATTGTTGAAACAAAATTAAATGTAAATTCTGTTGAAATTGAAAAAGCAAGCTCATTCAAATTTCAAGAAGTATATATCAATAATTTATGCAACTGAAAAAAAGCATATGAAGTATATATGTACTAAATTATCACGAAACCTAGTTTTTATAAATCATCTTAAACATTTATTAGATATTAGGACTTTTTTATGTTACTCTATTCTCTTATATACCCATACTACTTATGAAACTCGTTTGAGACAGCTTATAATCCCTAAAAGCGACCTGCGCGCATCATTACCCTATCCAAACGATTTGACCACACTGCTCCTATATTTAAGAGATACAATATTTTGCCCTTAAAGGAACTAAATGATTTTCTGTTATTTATGTAATAACTCATTTATCATTCCTATTTATGTAACAACTCTCATTTATCATTCCTATTTACTATCCTAAGTATTTCAAACTATGAAACTATTATCTAGGCCCGTTGATGTCCACACATGTCAAACCCGGCAGTCCAAGCTCAGCCTACACACTACTTTGTACTTCTCCGATTATTCTCGACTTTTATTAAAAGCTAAAGCGCCTAAGATCTGGAATGGTTCACCCTAGGTCTTTAAGAAAATTCAATCTGTGTCATTATTCACGTTTACGGATTCACACGCTGAATCTGAGAAACTGACACGGTTTGATGATTCACGTCTTAGTGTACATACGTTTTTAGATTTCTTATAATGTGAAGTGCGTTTGTTCACCTTTGCCATATTATTCTCAGTATGTAATTCTAAAGAGATACAACAAGCCCCCCCTGGGTTTTACGTCCTCCATTCTACGTAAATCTATAATATTATCAATGTATGTTTGATGTTGGTGAATAAATCTTGAATCTTGTTGTGTCTTCAGAAGCAAACTGCCGATGGTCGTGGGTTTCCCCCGGGCTCCGCCCGGTTTCCTCCCATCATAATGCTGGCCGCCGTCGTATAAGTGAAATATTCTTGAGTGCCGCATTAAACAGCAGTGAAATAACTATATATAAAAATCAAATATTGAAAAGTAAAATACGGTACATTTTTTAGTAATAAAATAACCATTATAAAACCGCATTAATTTATTGATAAAATGTGTCTTAACATCCTTGCAAGAAAATACAAAATTACACTCTAAAACCTTATATAGTAACGCGTGATCACACTTTGCCGGTACTCTCTCATTTGCCTAATTAGTGTTTGTCACCGTGTTTTGTACCCAAGAGCTCTTTACTTATACCTTCTTGTGAATTTTATGGAGGAAACGTGAGTGCCTAGAATATCAGAAATAACCGACTGACTTAAAACCAGCTTGAATTGGGTTAGGGCTTGCAACCTCATTAGGCCTTGCAACCACCTTGGTCAAGTTGGACTTACAGGTCGTTGTGAGACCAGTTAGCGAGGGCCACACGCGCTAGTGTTCCTAAAATCCTACCTAAAATGTTCTTCCATGTAATAACTGCTATGCAGGTCTTGACAACGTATAGCACGCTAAGTGTATCCGTGTCAACAAATAATTCATACCAGGGGGTAGATAGAGCTTAGGGATTTGGAACCCGGCGTCAACCAGAAATTGCGTTGCGGGTCAATAATCACAAGACCAGTTTCCAAACATGACAAATAACACGCGCCACCATGCAAAGAACTAAGAAAGTACAAAAAATATAAGAATTAGGACGGATTCGTGCGAAGAGATACAATCATCAGTGGTGAAAAGGCCGCTAAATCAAACCAGTTTCCATATCAGTTTACCATTTTAGTATATACGGTGTCGATAGTCAAGTATGTATCTCTGTTACCCTTCGATTGCAAAAGTTTATATATCCAAGTTATACTATGTCGACACAGAAAGCAGAGTAAAGGTAATATACATGGGCAATTATAACTACTGTCGTCGTAGACTCGTCGTATTTCTAACCTAAGATATGGGAATCCGAAGAGGTAAATAAACAAAAGAAACTTAAGGGAATGAAGCGTACAGGAAAAAGGAACGGTGATACAGAGAATACCTTTCTCAAGATTAAATATTTATCATTATGACTCCCTTCAATGTGTGCAGAATTTCTGACCCAGGATAAGGGAATATAAAGACAGAAAAAAAAGAAAAAACTACAACAACAAGAAAAAAAACAACCGAAACACGAGAGAATCAAGCGTTTGAAAAACGAGTAAATGAGTAAACTCAACGTGATGACTGGCGTGAGAGTTTACTCGAACCATTATTTCTTACAGCCCCTTATTCTGACTGCCTGTCCAGAGGCGCGGGAATTAACAAGCCACTTAGCAGTGCCAGGGATAGTGCAGAGCATACTAATGTCTAAACATAGGCATAAATGATCCTAATATAGCCCTTCATTTGCTGCGAATTCTCACATTTAATGATTTCTTCTATCGTTCGCTATATAAAGACTTCCACTGAGAATTATCCGTTTATGAGGAAGCAATTTTAATGTGGCAATGCTGACGATGATAATGTATAAGATACTTACGGTCGAGACTTTTCACTCCTTTTGTCCTGAATATCTGGACACTGTACACATCATTCTATTACTTCGGTATTCGTCCAGCTAAGTGCTGGTGAACCTACAAAGATATTGTCATTGAAATGGAGAGCGTAGGCCAATCACAGTGAGACACGGGGCGGGCAATGTTAAAAACAAAGATTAAAAAGACCACAGCCAAAGTAACAGAGCACAAACCAATTGAGGATAAAAGACATATCTTACAAATTCTGCCTGAAATTACATGTTTTGGTAAAGAGGGATCTGTAAATGTATTCCCTGCCTCAGGGGGCGTGACTATGGACCCATTTGAAACCTTGTACGTGTTTTTATCCAGGTGTAAATCTTAAGGCCTTGTATATCACATTCCACATTTATATCACATTTTTGTGGCCTCCGCCATGCAAGAAGGTTGAATTTTAGTCGGCCTGTATTTGTGCGCTCTTTCGTCTGCCAGTTAGCCACTTCATGGAAAGACACGCATGAATTTCAATAAAAAATGCAATGCATTAAAATTTTTGGACCAGGAATTTAAGGGAATTCTTTAAACTATTCTTCATCATTTACAGAGAGGACAGAAATGTGCTAAAAAGCAGAGTATCGTCAGTAGCTCTCCATCATACTCTATGATAATGTTTACTGAAATAAGAAAACAGTTCGAACTTGGTTTTGGATTTGATATCATGTTTTAGTGTGAACGCCGTACTTTAGATCACTTTCAGCAATACAACGCCATCTTGTGTCATGAATGTGCTTGCAGTAAACCACCGAACCTTGGCGGGTAAGTGACGTAACTTTCCACGTGTGACACATGTATTTTTCAGGGCAAGCTTAAAGTGGATAACTTATTAATGGGTGGCAACTGATCTCTATAAGCCTTACATCAGACCGAATAAAAGATGTTCCGACCTGGCTTCAGAAAAGGCCCACGAATGTGATTAAACTAAGGAAATATTGCAGGTCAGTCAGTGTGGACTTCTGTTTGCGTCGTGTATGTAGCAAGGTTTATGTGCCTACACATACCATAAGGGAATATATAAGTTATGGGCTGCACACCAAAACGTCTTTCACATCATCTCTAGGAATATGAGCGCTACCCTTCCAATTTTAAATGAAATATGAAATTTAAATAAAAGTAAACTTTGAAATAAGTTAGTTGTCGGTCACCAGATTTGCAATTTGCTGCAAACTGTATATTAATATTGCACTTAGATTTTTTGTTACGGGCCATCTAGTTTTTTCTTCCTCTAAATTTATGCCGAATTAAATCACAAGTACCGCAACGCGTCATACTATTTAGCGTTAAATTGCGTATAAAGGAAGACTTGTAACGTAAAAGATAAAGGCTTTACGCCATTAAACTCTGACTATCCACCTCGCCAGCGTGAAGATATCTCCCTGCTCCGAATGTAAACAGTCAAATTTTCAAACTGTTCGCGTGATAGAAGATTAGTGTTGTGCGCAAGTCATACCGAGGAAAGCCAATCAAAGTGCACTGACAAAATGTGCATTGTTTAATATTGGGTAACAACAGTTCCGCGTGGCAATCTGTCCGCAACACATGAAGGTGGTAACACGAGACTGACGAGATTATGCGAGACTACGCAAATCTGATTTCATTATGCAAATCGTCAAGCATGGTTGTGCAATGATTGCACTGAAATAAGAATGAGTATTTGATACACTACCACAGATGTGCAAATCCGTGTAATCTTACCTACGTAAGTATGTCAGTAACATATCAAAGAGAAGAGTGAGTAAAGTTAATTCAAATTTAATTTCGTTCTTTATATGTGTTGTTATTCTTTAAGCGTACAATATTATTTCTTTATTCAAAAACTTTCCCACGGGAAAGAATGAAGTTTTTACCAATGTAAAGGAATTGTTATCATCGTACAAAAAATATGTCATTTTAGTTTCTATTAGTTTTTGTCCATAAGTGAAAGATGTTAATCGAATTATAGACCATGAGACATTTTGCTTTGGGCCAAATAAAGTACCTCTTTAATGGTCAGTGATCAATTAACAGAAAAGGCTGCCAGTTCAGTTCACATATTTATATTATTCCTCGGTTCAGCTGGCCTACCTTCCTGCAGGTGACTGATTTACAATACCTGCTCACGCATGCACACCTTTTTATCTGCCAAAAAGCATTTAAAATTCGCTGAGTATATATTGATAGTCTTCGTCAGTTTATTACAGGTGAAAACAGATGAAAAAAAAATATATAAAATAAGAAAAAGTTTTGTTCGTCTTCTTGGTGTGCTGAATTTGAACTCGGAGACATTACTCACGGTTATATGCTTGTGGCACAGGACTATCATTTCAGTCCACAGGCGATGTATAACGCGCGCGTAGGTTAAGGAGCGTAAGTGTGTTCTAAAGACTCTCTAATGGGAACTGACCATGAAGTTTACTTTAGCATACACAGCTTTCCGCCTGAATTAAAATGCTAAAGGTTCGCCCTGCAGCACTAAATGTGAGACAGCCATATATACAGTATCTCATATATTATGGTATAAAGAATTGCTCCGTATGTATAGGATATACTGAGACTTGAACTTATGTTTCCTGGGCTGAAATCCAGCAATTTATATTCAACTCAGCTAAAGGTAGATTCCCACTGAAAGTTCTACTGCTAGCATTAGCTCTGATAATGTATTTGCCTTTCAACACGTGGTCACGAGATGCTAAGCATATATACAAACTTCTGCTCAAAAAACCGTTAACCAAGATAGCTCTAATCCGATATTGTCATCAAGAAATAAAATTTTAAAAAAAAAGGAAAAAAATTATGAAAGAATAAAAAATAAAAATTAAAGTGCTCTGCGTGATTATGCAGGACTATTGCTTTCCATCCTTTACTCTGGAGAAGTGAAGTTTTCATATACCGGTTACATGTGTGTTAAGGAACGAAAGAAGAATGTCAGGTTTGCGGCTACGAGGTGCATCTTACATTACATGGGTATTGTAATCCAGGTTTACATATAACTCAGACCAGTAAATGCATACGAACACGCAAGCGCGATTCAAGCATGCACCCCACGTTCAAAAAATGAACACCGTCACCTCTAACAAGAATAATAGAAACACGGACACAGGCCCCAGGGTCACGAGGCGGACTTATCGACAAAAGTCAGGATTTATCTTAGCTTCAAAACTTTTCATGGGAATAAAATTGTGACTTAGACCAGGAATTTTGTTTTAATACATAGGGTTCTCTTAGATGCCCGTTATAAAATTGGCAATTTCCGTTTCAATTCATATCTAAATTCAGAAATAGCACCGTAAGTTAAGACTTAGCCTGACTTAAGTTTAGGGGAGCTTTGTGATCCTCAGGCCAGAGCTGTCAGAACTACTGACCGCATAACGTTTCTTGTATGAAAGCATAAATAAGGATCTCCAACAAGTTATCCTGTAGTATTAAATTTATTAAACGAGAGTTAAGCAAATTTGTTTGTTTCGAGCGTTTGGCGAGAAACAAGCGAAAATTTTGACTCAGGTTCAATACATTTGATACTACAGGATCACGAGATTCTGTTTATCCGATAAATCTAAAGTAAAACATATTGGGCCAAAAATCAGCAGCATTTGTCGCTGTTTATAAAAGGGCTTGAAATGCTCGGATTAATTTAAGTCTGTGACTCGAGAGGTCACACCGGTTTTGATCGAGACAGGCTGGGGTCTCTCTCGAACTAACGCTAAAACACGAACCGAACAACAACAGCATTGTTAACCTCCATGAAAATCACGGTAGTTCGTGAGTGGCCCCGCCCTGTCTCGTCCAAACCAGCGTGATCTCTCAACACGGCTGCAATGCCGATTCGGCTTATTTTACTACGGCATCACGGTAGGTGAGAAGAGTTGTCCATGAGAGACTTTTTCCCATCCTCTGAAATTTATTAACCAGATTAAACTATCAGTTTATCTGAGAAAACACATTTCAATCTTTTCATAAGCGATGTCTGAATTACTTATTTACAAAATAAACCTCTAACCCACAGTTAATATATTTATTTATTGGTTTGACTGGTGCTTCAGTACTAATCCAAGAATGATGAGAATACGCTTAACTAGATCACGGCCTTAACATAGTTACTTGTATTTAATGTAGCGATGATCTTGAAAAGATCACGGGACAAACCGAAACAAAGTTTACCTCGGCACTGAAGGAAACAGGAAACGTTTGTTTGTGTTTTTTTATTTCTTACTATCCACATGAGGAAGTATCCTAGCCTAGTACAAAAGACCGTCTCAGTTTTCTTCTGGTGACGGGAAATCGCTCTATACAGTTTAAAAAGCCCTTGCTATCAATCCGGAAATTTAAGAAGTCAGAGTGGTGACGTCAACGGTGGTAGCTTTCAAAAGAAATCTGATTAAGGGTTGGGGGACCGGGTTGCATAGTTCCATTTGGAGGCGCTCAGGTTTCCCTGAAAGTTCATCAATGACGTAGTTTTCGAAAACTTCTGACCTCTGACGGAAAAGATGCATAAAGTAGAAAGGTTATTAAGAGAAAAATACACATCCTCAAAAATAAGACTCTTTTTTCATTGTTTGTAATAAGATTCTTCACTTTTCTTAAAAAGAGATCTTCGTGTTATTTATTTATTTATGTATTTGATTGAAGTTTTACGCCGTACTCAAGACTATTTCGCTTATACGACGGCGGCCAGCATTATGGTGTGAGGAAACCGGGGGAGAGCCCGGGGGAAACCCACGACCATCCGCAGGTTGCTGGCAGACCTTCCCACCTACGCCCCGAAAGAAAGGCAGCATGAGCGGGACTTGAACTCATTTTTGTCTTTATTTTTGAAGTCATTGTTCTGAGTGTTTCAATCAGGTGTAGAGCACACAATTAACCGTGCTGATAAACGTCTCTTGGCCTCCAGCAAAAAGCACGAATTTACCAGAAAAGCCGGTTTAATGTACAATCGTTGCGGTATAAATGTGCGAAGATAATGATACATCAAACGTGTTGATTTCCAAAACCGATTCACTCCACTTCATCTTTCAGTGCACGTAAACACGTAACATTAGCTGTTATGAAGCAAGATAATGTGCTGGCATATTGAGGTGCGTGATATGATTCCATTAACTGTATCTCGTAATACATTGCGGTTCACTGGGCCAATTAATCTTGGACAGATGATAAACTACCACGTATCTAAGCAAGAAACACTGAGTGCAGATACACATATCACCTTTCTTACAAAAATCACAATAAATGGAGACATTTATATCACATTCCTTTCATACCTTTTGTTCAATCTTTGAACGGAATTAGGTAGAGTAAATTGCACAGTGGTGTTTGTAATTATTATTACTGCTGAACGAAATCTATTTTGAGCCAATCATTAGTATTACGTTCAGACAAAGACAAAAAATGCTTCAAAACATTATCGGCGATTAAAATGGCATTCCTTCTTGCCGCTACAAATGTTGTGTTAACAACGTTGTTCTCAAAGCCCATCACAGAATATATTTAAATAACAGACGGAAAATGTGGGATACATCATCTGTCGGGGTTTGTTGGGCGGTGTGTTATACTGCAGAATGTCACATCGGGTCTACCATACCGAAATGTGAGGTACATCGTCTGTCGAGATTCGTTGCGAAGTGTGGTAATTTCCAATATGTCACATTGGGTTTACTACACCGGAATGTGAGGTACATAGGAGATGTGACACTGAGACAACCCACCTCACACTGAGTGTACTGATGACTTTAGAAAGCATGCATCGTGTGTTTGTCATTGCATGTACTTGATGTCGCACGTGTGTGAATCGTGTGTTACTTACAGTCTGACGCCTTCATTTCCGTATTATCCTATTTCTCTTGGTTGATCTCCAAATAGTTTAGACCTGCTTTTGTTGTTTTGTATTGGATATAAAGTTGACGTGCAAACTCCCGAGCAAACATCCGAAGTGAACTGCAACTCTGTACATGCAACTATAAATCATACAAAGGCAAAGACAATGGGAACAAAATTAACCAGGCGCAATACACAAAGCTCTGTCTGTAGCAAGAGGTGACATGGCCTACACACGCTGCTATCGACGTCTTGTTCAACACAGTGGTCCGCCTCAGACATGAATGAGAATTACATTAAACATCAAAACAGCGAGGCTTACCTGTCGCATCTGTGTGGCATAGGTTTCCAGTCAATCTGTACCACCGTGTGTGTGTCTCTCCCTCTATCACCCTCCTTTCTTGGTGCGTAATAACGTTAAACTCTGTCGTAAGAAAGCCTAGGTACACTCTCGTGACTGACCACACTGCATGATCCCCGTCCACCAGGATACGACTCGATGTCGATTGCCATTCATAACGGCCTCCTCTTTGCTCGCATATCAGTAGATGACGAACAAAAGATGCCTGTGGCCCTGCAGAATCAGTTTGCTGCACCGCTCACTACAGGCATAATCCGCGAATGGGTTTACTATTTTGGGTTCAATCGAAAGACAATAAAACAACTCTGCACACGCACGCGATTGCTTGAAAGCTTTCTTTGTTGTTGCCATGAGCTAATCACAAATAGCTTCCCCGATTTTAGTGCATAGATACACGTATAACGTATCGTTTACCGTTACCAAACACGTCCATATGTGAGGTAGCAGTCAAATGTTTACGGCTACCTGAGATATTAAATATAGCACACACGTATTAGGGACACACGAAGCCACTGGAAAAGAAAGACTATCATAGTGTATTGTTCGATTCTGTCCTTGAGATGACTCTTTTTTTTGATTAACAGGTGAGGTATTAAGTATCAGGCATAAACGGGAATTATCTGTATATTACTGAGTGAAAAAATAGAAGAAAAATAACCAAAATAAAATATAAAATGTGGTTACAAAGTGGTGAAATACATTGCAAAGGAAGTACAAAAAGCAACAATATTATTTCCCTTTGTTGCTGCCTGATAGACAGATGCAGCTAACAAGAAAGGACAACTTTCAAGAATTATCACAGAATATCACAATCCTGCTGTTTCCGTTGAGATTGTTCTTTTTTTTTTCCAGAAAAGCTCCGACCACTGGCGAAAACACAAGCAATGAGAAAGCGATAAAGCTTTCTTTCTTTTGCACATATGATCTTCATTTCACAGTTACTTTCCATGAATACTTTAATCCCTTTAAGTTTATTGCACAGTGTTCAATGATATATAATACACCTATCGAAGGTAGGTGGTTGTATTTTGGACACGCAGTTAGGACCACTCTCCACCCATAATCACGACAGTAATCGTATGTGTATGCCTGGACTTGGCTTCAAACATCATATAAATAAAATATATATATATCTCTCAGAAAAGAAATGCAGGTGATGAAGGTGATGCTTAGAGAGAAGTGGAGTTCTTTGGATCAGGCTGGGCCGTAGTGGTAAATGAGCTCTATTGGTTCCCACCTACTGGCCTGGTATTTGCCTCTGTTGTATATGTCCTCACCGGCAATGTCACGCAGGATGATTGCCCCTTTAAGGACTTTCTCCAGTTGAGCCACATCATCGACCGTAGCGCCCGTTTCATGCACCCTCTCTTCCCACTCTTGGATTTTCTGGTGCCTTGCTGCGATCAGCCCCTGGTCTTCCTGGGCGCCTTCAGTACTCCACGACTCTCGGGGCAACACAACTAAGATCGCCATCTCTTAGGGGAGCGAGGTTGGCAGGGTCTGGATCTCTCAGTGGGTAAAGCCCATACACGACCGCGGTGACGGGGTGGGCGTTCTGATAGAACACGATGTCGATCCCTGTCAGAGAGCCTGGCTTTATTCCCCGAGAGATCTCAATGATAGCCTGCCCCCTATCCCTCTCAGCCATGACTGGGTCAAATTTGTCGCCCACTCGCCTTCGAACAGCTCACGCGGGAAATTGATTCGGAGCAGGAACTCATGCCTCACAGGAAGCGCGGTGAGAATCTGAGCCGCTATCTCATCCGACATGCGAGGGTCAAAGACCAGTCCATCGGCCCTAGCATGTATGCCATCAGCGATGTCAATATCGCGGATGCCGAGTGGGTCCTTTGCTTCCATCCGCCACGTGAAGAAGACCGCAGCGCCGCCATTAACTTCAAACTCGTCTTTGGCATCGTTCAGTATCTCAACCCAGTCCTCAGCCGGGTATTGAACCTGGGGAGGGACCTGGTCATCCAGATAGATGAATGGCCTATGGAGCCTTTGTTTGACATGTTCCGGAAGAGGTTCATCGAGAATATATCCAGGCTCGTACTCCGCTGGCATCTCGTTGATCAAGTCATTCATAGTGGCCATGTTGTCAGTTGGGGGTGTCCATTGCACAAGGATTGTTTAAATGGGAGCTCACATTACAAGAAGCTGATCCAGTACCAAATCGGACTGTCTTATGGATTTCTTCTCCAGGGTTATATGCCGGGAGCGAACCTTATCTCGCCCACAGGCCCGACAAACTTCTATTTCACTTCGAGCCTCCTTACGGCAAGACCTACAGGGCGCGGTGATTTTGCTGCCTTTGCTACCCCCGGCCGGCGAGGGTGGTGGGCCGTCCCTGGGGCTCTGTTTTTGTGTAGCTGGACACTCTATAGCTTAAGCTTTTGCCAGTTAACCATGTAAACAAACGGGCGTTAAGGTACATATATAATTGGTGGCAATTATCTATGAATGTGGACGTCCGTTTGCGTACATTAACTTTTGCCAATTATTTATGTAGACAGACACCATATGGCTTGATAGTTAGTATCCCCCCCCCCCCCCGCTGTTGAGTGGATCCTCTGCTTCCACCTGCCACGTGGAGAAAACTGCAGTGGCACTATCGACTTTAAACTCGCCTGTGGCATCGTTCAAAATCTCAAACCAGTTTTCAGCCGGGGGCTAGACCGGGGGAGGTACCTGATCATCTATGTCGATGAATGGCCGTTGTGTCCTCATCGGCCGACGGAGGCGGTGTTCAGCGTATTCCGGAATAGGTTCATCGAGAATATACCCAGGCTCGTACTCTGCAAGAATCTCGTCTATCAAATCATCCACAGTAGTCATTCTGCTGTTGGATGGGTATATCACATGTAGCAATGTCTTTAAATGGGAATTTCAATGGCGGCCAGACGTGTAAATTTTTCCTCCACTGCCTTCTTATCACACCGCCACTCATTTCGATATCCGCACGCGAGACACAGCTTTTGTTAGGAACGTCGACCCCATTCGGCAAGGTTGTGTGCATGAGCCCTTACGAAGCCATGCCAGGTGAACCTTACAGAAACCACCAAGGCAGCTTTACCGCAAAGCTCTGTTGAGCTTAAGGTGAGCCACTTGCATGTGTTATGTCCCTTGAGCATGTTCATTGCATTAGTGTATCAGTCATAGCCTTGGTAACTAAATGGAGAGATCTGCCCAGCGGCGGTGGTGGGCCGCCCCTTATTGCTCGGGCAATTATCTCTGAATGTGAACGAGTGTGTGTGCACATAAATAAGTGGCAAAAGTTTATGTACGCAAACGGATGTCTATCTACATAAATAATTGGCAGAAGTTTATGTACGCGTTTACTATATGGCTTGATGTGCAGCAGCAATTAGGCGGACTAGGGACTGGGGCAATTATCTCTGAATGTGAACGCCCGTTTGTCTACATAGATAATCGGCAAAACTATATGTACGCGATTACCATGCGGCTTGATGTGTTGCAGAAATTAGCTGGGGCAGGAGCTGGGTTGCTCGCCGGGTCATGGTGAGGGGGAGGGCTCCCAATAGTTTCTGCATTCGCCCTCCCTGCTGGTCGTCCCATCGTCATAGAAACAGGGTGTGGTGGCACTTGCTCATTGGATGATATTTTTCTCTGTTTAATTGTAGCCACAGGTAATGGACTTCTTTCAACCATGATTTTTCATAGTTTATTCATGCAAAATTACCTAGCAGTACTTCAACACACTTCAGAGATACAGCCAATCTCTACCCGTTCCAACCATTTTCTCTGCGCCTGAATCTTGGGTACAAAATCGAGTGTTTTTATACCTGGCAGTCTCAACACGTAGTGAACGCATCATGACGTGTACAAACTAATGTGCCCCTCAGCCACAACGCGTGAATGGATCAGTGATTCTACTGCCAAGTAAACACACAACTAGACAGATATATAACAAGGAGACATCGCAGGGGTCAAAGTCGTATGTTTTTTCTAGTTTTCATCGATGCCAATTTATTACATGGACCGGAATACCATGGATGATATGGACGTGAACCACCGACAGAAGTCAAGAGGACAATGGAAACGACCGATGGAATCTATTCTCTCTTTAGTTGGATTCGCTATTGGACTCAGCAGTCTATGGCGTTTTCCCTACCTCACGATGAGGAACGGAGGGGGTAAGAGCATGATGCCTAGTTATGTCATCCATGGGGAAAAGTTCAAATGTTAGGACGTCTGAAATGGTTACGGGGAATATGACCTAAGTATAGTTCCTGCTCTTGTAGTTCTAATTAGAAGGGTAGGATACATGAACATACGTTTTGCCCTGTCAAACTGCTTTGCCTTATGTTGTGCGCTATGTTTACTGTATCATCTTTGATGTTTAGCTGTGACCCTAAGTTTATCTTAGGTTTAGTTGCTAAGGTTTTGTCACCACTAGGTTAGTGAGCAGCTAAAACCCCTGTCACACTCAAAACCGCGATTACCTACAATGTACTACCACTGCGATGAGTCATGGTCACTCAGATCGTGGTCAATCGTAACCCATTAACTCCGATTGAACCCCCCCTCCCCTTTAGAAAAAGACTGTTTGCCGTCAAACCAAAAAAACAGTCCGTCTAGGGTTGCAGGGCTCCTGTATATCCGCTATAATCGCGTTATTGAAAGCAAAGTCACAAAATGTGGATACATTGAACAACTCGTAAAACTCCTTCTCGCCTCTAACAAAGGGGCCCAAAGCCCACCTCTCCCTTGCTTGTTCTCGGAATACGTCACACTGCTAGGTGCATGTGGGTTCATGAAACACTTAGGCAGTACACAAACACTGCCGCATCACAGCAATGTGTTGAAAGCGATGTGTTTCTCTGCGGTTTAGACACTTTTGTGCAGCGCGCCCGAACCTTTCATTCATAATGATGGCTTGAGATGGTCATACTTCATGTACCTAGTTCTACGACAAAGTCCGAACAATTACTATTAATATCAGTTAAGAAAATAACGACAAAAAAAAAAATAAAGAAATAAAGCAAGAAATTCCAGAGGTCGAAAGGTTATTTATTTATTTGATGGGTGTTTTATGCCGTACTCAAGAATATTTTACTTATACGATGGCGGCCAGCATTATGGTGGGAGGAAATCTGGCAGAGCCAGGGGGAAACCAACAACCATCCGCAGGTTGCTGGCGATCCCTCCCACTTACGGCAGGGGAGGAATCCAGCACGAGCTGGACTTGAACTCACAGTGACCGCATTGGTGAGAGGCACCTGATACATTTCACTGTGCTATCCCCTCGACCACGGAGTACCCCGAGGTGATAGGTATAATTTAACCTGTGTCGTCCGCTGTATTGACGGAAGAAAGATAACTGCAAATGAAACGTTAATCCAGGGTTAACATCCTGAATGGCATCATCAGACTTAAACATCGTTAGTCTTGGTACTACCTATGTTGGTGTTGAGCACAAGGGGAACAGAGCAAGTACTGGTCCACTCAATGTCAGTGTAATGTGACTGGATGCGGTGTCGTGTCAGGTGTCTTAGGCATGGCGTATCACTGAGGCACTATTATGAATACATGAGTACGGCCTGAGAAATGAAGAAGCTCAGCCGTGACATGATCGAAATGATACTGAAAGTAACCGTAAAACGGAGTCAAACATAGGAGCAATTTCTAAGTTGTCAGATGCCAATAAATGTACTTATTAGAGGTGATTATGTACCTCAAATAGGTCAAAATGTAACAAGCCAACATTCAAAACACCAAATGCAACTTCTTAAAGCTAACACACGTAAATACATAAAAACGCACATGCTCTGTTTTATTCCACTACAGGTGCGTTCCTCATCCCTTACCTTTTGTTCACCGTCCTGATCGGCATTCCTGCTGTTTTCATGGAGACCGCTTTAGGACAATATTTCCAGTTGAGTCCACTCTTGGTTTTTAACATTTGCCCATTGCTTAAAGGTAAGTTGTATGAAAAGATAACATA